>CAMRHE010000075.1:430000-812500 GCA_947044405.1 Leptodactylus fallax | reverse complement strand
TTCATTCGGCACTACAGATTTTATATTCCTATCTGTGTGTTTAACTTTAACTTTTACTTTTATTTTAATTTTAAATTTACCTCTGACTATATGTTATGTTCTCATTTATTTGTTTATATGCAGTGGCCTGATGAAGACGTCGGCACGGCATTGAAATGCATAGCCCTTATTCTCAATTTTGTCCCATGTGTGATTACATGTCTGATTAGGTTGAGTCTTGCTACAAGAGGGCTTAAGAATGCTTCTCCTGCTGCCTAAAAAAAAAAAATCTCAAAGCCTACTTTTGAGTACTTTTGCCATCCAGGCATTTCAAACCTAGCTGTTAGGAGGTGTTGGGAACAGTGGTTACGTGAGGGTACACACACATGGCCAACAGGCTCTAGAAAGCCCAAACAGATCACCAGTAGAGAAGATTGTTTGACATACCGATAAGCATGAGAAACTTCCACTTTTCCAACTTCCAACTTTATTATCTATCTTCCAGACATAGGTGCCACCTTCATTGCACATCCTGGGCTTTGTCTGGACCAATTTCCATGTGCTTAGTAGAAAGCAATTTGGTGTCATGGCACCCATTATGTGTCCTTCCATTGATAGCCCATAATTGTCACTTTCATTTACATTGGTGTCATCTACAAGGAACATCTTTAGTGACAAATCCACCCTGGCACCCTGAGTGACCACACAGGTCACATGTGGACCAAAAGAGGACAGTCAGTGGGAGCATGACTACAAGTATAAGGGTGCAGATGTGGCTGCTGTGTCTAAGGTCTTGCAATGGGTTGAACTCTCCAACTGAATATTTATGTGTAAAAAAAAAAAAAAACCCCAAAAAAACCTGATTGATGCCATGATAAATACTGAAATAAAGGGATTAATATGTACTCTTTACTCATCACCTACTGTAAGAGAACACTTTGGAATTTTTTTTTGGCTCATCCGTTTTTTTACTCAGTGGTAGAAAAACTGTATTATTCTTATTGTATTGCATTGTTCTCGTTCATATTGTTACTATCAAACTAGTAAGAAAATTATTGAGTCAAGTGTCATTTAAAAGGATACATGGAGACAAATACTGAGCCCTTTTGCCATGGGTGGTAAAACTGGGTTAAATATATTAATAAACATGGAAAACCAGGTCATTTTGAAACCAAATTTCAGTATAGATGTAGCAGGTCAAATAGTAAATCTGGTTCATTATTATGGATTAATTGCCCTTAAATTGTAACTATAAATCCTGATAATGGTAACATACACTATCTACAATGCTTTATGGTACAGTCCAGAGGTTATATATAGCAACATGTCACATTCTTCATGTTTGTTAACCCTTTTAACCCTAGTATGAACTGATATAATTCCTTCACATTATGACACAATATATCCATTTTTCTCAGGAACAAAATATTGCATTGTTACACCATCTAATTTCCATGAATGAGGTCCATCCATCATGATGTAAGTTACAGTTCAAACGCCTCAAATGAGAAGGAAAAATACAGTACATTGCCTTTGAAATGTAAAATCTTCTGCTGTAGGATTTTAAGAATCTGAGAAGGATAAGGCATGCTTACTGCTAGATTTACTTTCTTGTACTAGAAAAAAAAAACCCACTAAATGTTAGACCTCAGAGGTATTAGATAAGAAGAGGCTGTAGCTATATAGTTCTACTTGACTCTTCAATCATGGAAATACTGCATTGATCCAATGAGATGCAAACATAAAGGACTTTCTAAAGAATAAAATAACTTCTGCCATTTACTGTTAGAATAACATACTATATAAGTTCACCTACACCTTAATAGCTGGGGTATTTAATAGTCAGGCAATGTGGCCTTTTGCTATTACTTATATTCTTATCCTGCTATATATCTACAGCCATGAGAAAAACAAAATATACATTTTTGATTTCTATGGTTGTATGCATCAAGATATAATTTTTTTAAAAATCTGGTACTAAGTAGGTCTTAAAATTAGGTAAATATAATCTTATGTAAACTAATGACAAATTACACTATGTCACTAATAGGGATGTGTGAAACAATCTGTTGGCCCAAATATGAAACTTTTGGGGTTCATCATCCTGGAAAAACTAATATATCTGGGCATGCTTGTGGTGCCCATCAGTCGCCAGCATCCTCTTCAGGCCTCTTTCAGCCTTCGGCTGATGTTATTTTTCTTCATCTCCCCTTGGCCTCCACTTATACTCTAGGCTGAATCTCATGAATGTCTCTCTCTCTCTTTTCTCTCTCTCTCTCTCTCTCTCTCTCTCTCTCTCCTCTCTCTCTCATAAGTCTTCGGTGGAACTGTAAACACAAAATTATAGGAACATTTTCATTTAGAATATTTGCAAAGTTGCTTTTCATATTAGAAGCATTGGACCATTTAATACAATACAAGATGGCCCTTACCTTTATGTCTTACTTTAACTACAGTACTGTCCAAGAGTTTTAGGCAGGTGTTGAAAAAAATGCTGCAAGGTAAGAATAATGCTTAAAAAATAGAGTTAATTGTTAATTTTTTTTGTCACTTAACATAATGAAATGAATTAACAAAAGAGAAATCCAAATGAAATCAATATTTGGTGTGACCACCTTTTGCCTTCAAAATAGCATCAACTCTTCTAGGTAAACTTACAGACAGTTTTTGCAGGAATCTGACAGGGAGATTGTTATAAGCATCTTGGAGAACTAAGCACAGATCCTCTATGAGTGTAGGCTTGCTCAAATCCTTCTGTCTTTTTTTTTTTTATCGAAGGTCTCAAAGCTGTGCCAACGAAACAACGAAAGTGACGAGTGCCACTGAAAAAACGTGCAAAGGATGCGGTCTATCGCAAAACCCATCTCAAAAGAGAATGGGTCTCCCGAAACTGTCCCCAAACTCAGAGCCAAAAGGCCCAAGAGTAAAAGTGCTGAAGATTCCTTCACATCACAAGGCATTATGGGAAAGGAGCTGGGAAGCTCATGCGCCCTCTGTTGGATGTAACAGATCCTCAATTTGCTTTTGACTCAATTTGCTTTCGACAGCAAATGGGATTTTAGCCAAGCCAATTTCACCTTCTGTCTCTTCATGTAATCCCAGACAGAGAGATTAGGGCTCTGTGGGAGCCATAGCATCACTTCCAGGACTCCTCCAAAGGGTGGTCACACGAAATATTGATGAGATTTAGATTTCTCTTTTGTTCATTCACTTCATAAACTATTAACGCTTCTATTTTTGAAAGCATTCATACTATGCAGCATTTTTTCCATCCCTGCCTAAAACATTTGCAAATAACTGTGCACATATTCTTTCATTCAGCCCAAATTCTAATGTGGATTGAAGAGTTATTGTCCTCAAACCTCCCAATGTACAAAAAAAATCTAAGTTATTTTACAATGCCATTTTGTTAAAAGCAACAGAAGTTGATCACAAGCTGTCCACCTGCATGGATTGCCAGTATTCAACTGTAATCTGACAAGGAACAGGGCAGCATGTGATCAATCTAACCGCAGCACCACCACAGGGGAAATATAGAATTGCAAAATACCCAGTGAATTTAATGGGCAGTCTGTGAAGTAGACAGAGATGCTCTTTGCAGACCTGTCTGTTCTAGGTGATTGATGGAGGTTCCAAATAAGAGACTCCAATCTATTATCTGACAATGCTTCATTATAGGTTCTGAAAATGGCCTTATAAAATGGGTTTTCTAATTTAGATATCCTCTATATAGTTCATTATCCTTGGTCACAATTTGGAATAAACATCAACTTTGTGTGCAGAAGAAATTAACAATGAATGACCAGATTAATAGAAAAGCATTTTCTGCAATTAATAGGTTGCAGAATGGAATTGTTTTGTTGAAATCATTGCGTGTCTATTCTACATTTGGTTCTCTTTAATTATAATTTTCTAATAGAAAGGAATGCATGAAGAGGTGTAAATCCTTAGGATTATGTTCAGTGTAAGACAATGTTATAAAAAGAAGCATTTTTATGCATATAATCTACATTTTTAGGTTTTAAACTCCATTCCCCACTTGAATATAAATGTAGAATGCTTTTCTTTGTATTTTTGTAACAAGCAGATCCTTAGTAGTTAAATCTAATTTGCACCATAGACAGTTACATATTAAGTGTACATTGACATGGGTAATGGTAATGGTACAGGGGCAAGTCTCATTAAAACTGAGGCTTTCAGCTTCTGCATGTAAGTAGACATCTTAAAAATGAGGAATAAAACACAGACTATATTAGGACTTTTGTATTATATTGAATCTTTATTTGCTTTGTACTTATGACATATAATCTTCAAGACCAAGACCTTCAACTGTCTAGAGGTCCGCATTTACATGTAAATTTGTCATGATGTGTGACTCTACTGTATGTCACATCATAACTGCCCAATGTAAACCTGCTACTGTAGTTTATATAAAGTACTTTCAGTATGCACAGTATAAGCATGTAGCGTGTACGATTTTTGATGTTGGAACACTGCGCTCAGCTTAAACAAGGAAAGGTGCTGTAATTCTAAGTCCTAAAAAAATCGTGGTTGAGGTAATTCATTGAAAGTGAATATGTGTGCTTGAATCACCATATTGTCGAAGCAATGGATGGTATGTAGTAAAACATTTCATCCTTTTAGATTTGACAGTGAGTGTGGATATGTTCTCTGCTATTAACATCCATGGTAACCAATTATTTAGGGTAACCCTAGGTTTTCAATTTGTCAAACATCTTGTCAAGTCCAGTTGAAGTCAATGTGTCATCTGATACAGTTCGTTTAACTTTCAAGAACTGGGGGTGAGTTTTTGGTGGCTCTAAGGTGGCAGCTGGAATAGTGAAGCAAACTGTTACAGTCAGTTGGTTTATTGTACATATAGATCAAACCCAAATGCTTGATGACTATGGTTTCCAATGAGTTGATCTGATAAACCAAAGTCTGGAAAAACATCTTTGAGGTATGTACGGAACTCAATAAGGATGGTTATGAGCCCCCCATGTACAAAAAATGTCATTGATGAAACCATACCAAATCAGTGAGTACTGTTGATAAAATGGATGTGTCTATCCACATTCCTCCTCAAAGGCCATCGCATATGGGAGGGCCACATTTAAGTCTTTCATGGTCCCCTTTTCTGTATGTAAATTCCAAGTAGGAGAACATTTTCTTTCAGAATGATATGCAAGAGACCCAGACAAAATTGTTGACCAAGGGTCAGAGTAGAGTTTTATATAAGTAATTGTGCAGTCGCAGTTAGGCCCTTGCTGAGTTCAAATGAAATGTACAGACTGTTGACGTAGTCACTTAAGAAACTGCTGTCAGGAAGAGCTTTCATTTCTGTAATCTTAGTAATGTGGAAAGTCAGAAGAGTATCACAGGAATGATTGAGATTGCTTGATGGGTTGAATTAATATTTTATTAAGGTAAATAGCCTAAGGTAATAGAGTTGACACTATTGATGCTACTATGAGTCTCTCCACGGGATTTTGGAGAACTTATATATCTTGGGTAAAACTGGTGTTTAAAAACATAAAATCTGGTGTAACCTGGAAGTCCTTCCTAAGAAGAGTGATTGCCTTGTATTCCATTAACCCTAGTCTCTGGTAATATTTTAGTGTCTGTGTAATGTTAAATGCAATCTGGTATGTAGGGTCCCTAGACACCGATTGGTATGTACTAGTGTCAGTGAGCTGTGACCTAATCTCCACCATATGATATTGTTTGTTCATGCCTATACTCACTCAACTCTTACCGGCTGGTTTGGTGACAATTTGTTGGTTATGCTGTAAGGCCACTAGTGCTGGGGAGATTGTTGGTATTTGTGCAATGTTCCTTTTATGTGTGGGTGTGTGGGTTAATACCCTGTGAATCTCTGAGCAAAGGATTTGTCTGCCTGCATTGTGACTGTCTGTAGGGAAATCAGATCTCTCCCCTTTGCAATTGTAGAATGATTTGTATACCTATGAAAAGACTATCATCTCTCAATTGTGTCAACTGTGCTGGTATTGATTTTGGACTTAATAGACTTTCTTTAATTAAAGAGATTTTGTCACCAGAATCCAGCATATCAACCCAGGCCAAAGATTGATCAGTTACGGTCACCTGAATCAAACGGTATTTCCCTTGATAATTTGGTGCCTCCAATGCTGAGATATTGCCATTTTTGTCAATGTGCAAATAAACTTTTTGGAACAATGTTGCAATTGCTCTAAAGAGGTAAGCGGCAACAAACTCATTGCTGAAAGAGCTAATTTCCATATTAACAAAGCAGCAATATCTCAGAAATGGATGCACCCATTAAAAAGGGGAAGACTGCTTGATTCAGATGACCCTAAACATGCAGGGCTCAATTTATATACTGTCTTCTAGTGACAGACTCCCTTTAATTGGTAAAGTGGAAATTGCCATAAACATTTAATTGTCAGTATATTCAGTTTCCCAGAAGGCAAAAAACAGAAATTATGTGAAATATCTACAAATCTAAAAATCTACACCAGCCAAAACCCACAATAAAGCTATATAGCAATAACACAATGATAACAACTAAATTAAACGCTCTCCATACAATCTGGCTGAGCTTAAAGGAGTATTCCCATAAACATAATCATATCTATATTTGTAGATAATTAAAAGTTAAACATTTTTGCAAATATAAGTAGTTAAAAATTCTGCAGCGTTTTAAAGATTTTCTCTAACTATCTTATTGGTGACAGTCTGTTGTATTGATAGGTTGCCAATGGATACGACCACAAATGCAGAAACTTTCAATGGTCTGGGACTTGTCAGGAACCCAGTCATGATTTCCTTATTGTAGCTGGGTTATCAGGCAGGGACACTACATGTATCAGAAGATAACCCGGCCACAATAAGGGCATCATGGCTAATTTTCTTACGTTAGAAAGTTCCTGCATTCATGGTCGTATCCACTGGCAACCGATCAAAACAACAACTTGTAATCACAAGATATTTAGAGAAAATCTTTAAAACTCTGCAAAATATTTAATTACTTATATTTGCAAAAATGTTTAACTTTTAATTGTCTACAAATTTAAAAATTGTTATGTTCGTGGGAATACCCCTTTAAGTTATTTTGTAAAAAATGGGCAAAAAAATTGTCGCTAGATATGCAAAGCTGGTAGAAACATACCCCAATAGACTTGCAGCAAAAGGTGGCTTTACAAAATATTGATATAGGGGGGCTGAATACTTTTGCACGTCACACATTTCAGATTTTTATTTGATTAACATTTTGAAAACCATGAATCATTTTCCTTCCACGTCACAATTATCTGCTACTTTGTGTTGGTCTGTCACTTACAATCTCAATAAAATACATTTAATTTTGTGGTTGTAAGGTGACAAAATGTGAAAAAGCTCAAGGGGTATGAATACATTTGAAAGCCACTGTATAATACTGCAGCTTCAATAGAATGTCTTCTGATTATTGTCTGGCAGCTTCTCAGAATGTTCATATTTTATTTATCTCCTTATGTATTGTTGCTGTCCTCTCTTTTTGTCTTTCCTTTTAATAAGATGGGTTATGTCATCAGCGAAAAATACAGTAAGATAACCTTAAAGAGTTATTTAATATTTTTAAATGTACTTGTCTATAGAATGGGATATCATTCAATGTTATAATATACATGCATTTAAAATTCTGCTTACACATATTAGTTATATCAGAATATGCTCTTTTCTGCACAGTAGAATGGTATTGCCCCATTCCATGGTATAGAATCATTCCCGTGTAATACATCTATGGGCTAAAAGAATAGGACTAAACATGGCATTGATCTTGTGCGACTGGATTACAAACGTGTTTGGTTGGCACACAGGACACATCCATGTAAAAATTAAATAGGACTAAGGCCCCTTGCACACGAGTGTCTGAATGCATTCCGGTTATGCATTCACTATGCGATTTCCGGATCCATTTTGTTCCAATAACATGGATGATTATAGAACAGGTCCTATCCTTCTCCATGTTATCAGAACGGAAAGGATCTGGAAGCCCTATAGACGTGAATGCATCACAGAGTGTACTTGGATGATACTAGGATATCCATCGGAATGTCATCCAACTGTATTCAACTCAGCCGCAACTCAGATACACCCTCGGTCATGTGCATGGGGCCTAATGATGGAAAGCGATCTTTATTATAACTGTCTCAATGCATGAGTATTTATATGACTGCCCGTCTCTAGGTAATTTGTAATATTGCTGTCTGCCTCTAGATAATGTTGTCATGTTGTTAATAAAGTTAACTGAAAAACAAAATCAACAAAACAATCACACAAATGACTCATGAAGAAGATCATAAGATTTTCTTCTTCACATAAACGACGATGATGATGATACTATAGTAATACTATATGTGTTCAGATCCTCAGTATACTACTGGATCTAACCTGTCTCCTGGAAAATTAATTCAATGCCAGAGGTCACATGATCTGTGTGAGAGTCATATATGACTGACATCATATTCAGCTCTCAAACGGATTCATTTCACTGGTCTATGAATGCATTATAACATTATTTTTTTTTCTTTAGAGACAGACCTCTGCACTGATACAATAAAGCTGTGGGAGAAAAAAATTTAAATACATTTATATAAAAAAAGTGTATTTCATCCTCTTCTCTACACAAATAAACAAATAAGTCCTGAATAACAGAATATCTCTTTAAAGTGGTCAGTTGTGCTTCAAACATAAAACTGGCTAGATCTGTTCAAAGATCGACTTGTTTGCTTTCCCTAAAGTCCACATTTATTGCAATGGTCTTTGCCCTACTTCAAAGAAAAGTCATTAATAATTCTCTTATCTCACTACTTTGCTGTCCAGCTCATTGCCAGTCAGTGAACATACCAAAATCTCTTATGATCTTTGATTTTTTTTTTTTTTATAGAAATAATAACATTTTTCTCAATCTTTGTTAGATATTTGATCTTCTCGGTGCCAAATATACTGAAAATCTATTGTTGTTTTCCTGATTGCTAGATTTCTTCATCTATGGGTAATGATGGTCATTAAGAGATTGATCAAAAATTCATTACCCAGCTATAGTGTATATTTTAATGCAATCACTGTATGTGTGTATGTAACATTTGCTTTATTAACAGAACATTTTTTTAAAAAACGTGTTTAAAATATGAAAAAAAAGAAAAAAAAAAAACATACCACCTTTTCCCTGTTGAAATAATGAAATATATATACAGTGGCTCAGTGGCTAGCACTGCAGCCTTGTAGCGTTGGAGTCCTGGGTTCTAATCCTGCCAAGAACAACATCTGCAAGGAGTTTGTATGTTCTCCCCGTGTTTGCGTGGGTTTCCTCCAGGTACTCTGCTTTCCTCCCACCCTCCAAAGACATACTGGTAGGGAATATAGATTGTGAGCCCTATATGGGAAAGTGACTGACATCAAATATCTGTAAAGCGCTGCGGAATATGATGGCGCTATAGAAGTAAGCATAATAAATAAAGAAAAAAAATTATATTAAAAAAATTAATAATGAAAATAATTGATGGTTTGTGGTGACCCAAATTGTAAAATTATCATGTTGCTTACCTTATATGGTGAACTCTGTAAAAATAGTAAACTAAAAATAAAAGTATGTAACTTAAAATATGGCAATACCAAAAACATATTTGTACAAAAGTTGTAACAAATAAAAATATAAATAAAATTTTACCATAATGGCATCATTTAGTTGACATAAAGCTAATATGTAAATTGTGCTGCATGGTAAATGTTGAAAAAAAAAATCCCAAATTGCTTTCTTTTTATCTAGTGCCCATACATCAGTGCCAGCGGGGAGCGGGGGGAAATACTTATAAAATCTTAGCTCTCTATGAACAACCTATAGCTAGCTGATATGAATATATAGAAACAGCAGATAGCAGATTTATTCACCTCTGATGAAAGGGCAATCATTTATATACCCTAGAAACGCGTCAGGTACTATAATTAGAAGACTAGTTACGATACTGAGTTGAGCTAGTTGCGGTATGGTGTGAACTTGCACCTCCTATGCTCTTATATGGTTTTTGGCAAACAGTGCCCGCTATTTCCAATACCTAAGTGTGTTGGATGGCGTTATCAGTGACTAATGCTGGACGTTACTCTTAACACACAATTTGTGCAGGGTGATGTGACAATTTTTTGCTACACATTTAATAGGAGTTTTTTGTTAGTCTCCAATGAATGTGATATACTCTGGGTGGGGTTAATATACTACCTCCACTACATTATCAATAGGGGGGATTTATTTATCAGTCACACCATTCCATTAAATATTCCAGGGTATCCCTGTTTCTGGGGGCCAGCAATATATCATTGCATTCTGGGGGAAGAGTTGATGAGTTTCAAACTACTGTTCAGCTTCTTCAGATCCCCGCTAAAATATCTCTAGCATTGTTTTTAGCTAATTATACTGTATCTTTTAAATGAGTACAATAAAGATGATGTAATTTTAAGATACCTATTTGGGTTTTTCACATATTCCTAATTTTCTTTATATTTTTTTGTGGTATCCACCAGATAATTAATATTGGTTAATTTTGCTTTTTTTGGTTCATTCAGCCTCACATAAATGGTGATTTAAATGTTACAAGTAACCTAAAATCATGCAACTGAAAACTATAGTTCTTTCTTCAAAAAATGGCTCTTACATGGGAAATTTCAAGAGTTATGGCTCTCAAAATATTGCTGCACAAAAAATTATATTGAGGCCAAGGCCTCTAGTGAATCCCACACATTGCAGAAAAGTACGCGCATCGCTGTTTTGGAAATCGCAGTATGTCAGTTATACCTACAGAAATGCTGGCGGTTTCCCTATAGGTATAATGGAAGCAGAAAGTCCAAAGAGGAAACCTCTGCAGACTTTCTGTGAAAAGCTCTGCGGAAAAAACTGATGCGGTTTTATCGCATCACTTCTTCTCTGCAGGCAGCTACGTGGGGCATTAACTTGACAATGTGATTAATGTGACAATGAAAGAACAAGAAAAGTTACCATGTCCATAATTAGAAACTAAGTTGCTTCATATCGAGGCTATAGTTAGGCCCCTTTACAGTTAATTTTACTTTAAGGCTAAGACCCCATGTAGCGAGCCACAATGGAAAAGCGCTGCAGGAAAAAATGCGGCGGAAATGTGGTTTTACCCACAGTGCTTTCCATAGAAAGTCCACAGAGTTTTCCTCTGTGGGCTTTCTGCTTTAATTATACCTATGGGGAAACCACCAGCATTTCCGTAGGTATAATTGACATGCTGTGATTTCCAAAAACACAAACAGTTTTGGAAATCTCAGCATTTCCGTTGCGGGTATTTTTCTGCAATGTGTGGATGAGATTTGTTAGACTCCCATCCACTTGCAGGGACTGTAATACACTGACACTCTCTAACCGTTGTGCCTATTGTTTCTTTTTCTTCTTTTTCCAATATTCTTCAGAAAGCTGGGGGGTGGGCTTTCTGTTTGCTGAACAGGACTCTATGAAGTACCTCAAGTACCTCACTAGACAAAGACATTGCCTTTACCATGAGAAAATATTTATTATGATTTCTAGAAATATAATATAAATGCAGATCAAATAATATGTACACTAAATTTATATTACATTACACAGGTTTGTATAGAACACTTATACAGACAACGGACTTGCAGTAAACTTAATGTTATCTTCATGTTTACACAGAGAAATAAACACTCTGTCCGGGCCTTTATCAGCAAACTGCAATTAGCTGACCTGATTGTTCAGACCCTAGAGTTGCACATAACAGTGAGAAATCTCAGCCCCCGCCCCCCCCCCCCCCCCACAGAGAGCAGTGAGTTATCCCTCTGACTTATTCTCACAGGACAGGACAGGGACCAAGGAAACACTATGTAAACAATGGGAGGAATAATTTCACATAGCAGGTAAACAAAGCAGCATTGTTAAATGTATTTAGGAACACAATTGAATTTACAAACGCTAACAGTATAGAGAGGATCCTTAAGATGGGAATACCCCTTTATTGTGTTTATGATTCAGCAAATTTAGCTAAAAAGCAATGCAATTGTCATTATTTTATTTTACTTTGTTTATTACCATAAGGAATATTTCACTTATATTTTCTTGCATTAATAAATTTTTAGTCGAAAATAGGTCTCTTTTTATTGCCAAAAACAGAACACTTGAGAGAAGGCTGAGCTCCAACCTACATCTAAGACCTGGTTCACATCTGCATTCAGAGTTTCTGTCCGGGGAGTCCGCTTGGGGACCCCCCCGAACGGAAACCTATACACATAAAAAAGTGTTTAACCTGGGAAACCTGTGAACCCCATAAACTATAATGGGGTCCGTGTGGTTTCCACACGAAACATGCGGAAACATACGGAGAGGAAAATGCTTCTTGCAGGATTTTCCTCTCCCCTTGCTTCTTGCGGAAACCGAGCGGAAACCACACGGACCCCTTTATAGTCTATGGGGTCCGCAGGTTTCCCAGGTAAACCGCTTTTTTATGTGTATAGGTTTCCCAAGTGGACTCCATAGACGGAAACCCGAACACAGATGTGAACCGTGCCTAAGAGTGGCACTGTTTCTAAGAAAAGGACATATGCTTTTAATAACTTCAATCAAACTCATGCATATAAAAAACACTGTAGCAGTTCACAAAAACTCTAGACCACTTAAAACCATTGTGCTCGGGGATTTGAAAGTACTAGTTGTACTATGTTTTTATCTTGTTGTCAGTCTCAATGTTCATAATTATAGACCGGAAGTATTTCTGTAAACTGTTCCAGTCATTCTTTCTAGGTTTAGTTTCTCTGTTGTGGCAGATGGCATTGGTCATGGGTGTCACAATTTTGAAGAGCTCCTTTTTATTATTGCCTGGTGCTTAAATCTTTGCATTTAGTTTTTTTTTAATGGCACTGTTATGTTTTTGTTCTTTTTGGTATAGACTTTATAATCCCGCGGTGCCTGTGCTGAGCTTAATTTCCTTCATGTTTACTCCAGCTGTCTGTTTTGTGTCTCAGTGCAGAGTTGAGAAAAACGAACTGTTATTTTCTATCGTTCACTAAAATACTTGGATCTACTGCATTTTTTTTGCAACAAGAATTGATATATGATATTTGTAGCATCATAAAATAGATGACTAGGCCAATAAAGCATGCATCCTTCATTTCCCACTAAATAGAAATATAGCATGCCCCACATCAAATGGCACATTTCTTTTACTGTAACTTCATTACCTTGTACTTATAAGTACTCTGTTTTTTTATTTTCGTTTGTAAAATGGTCAGAACTCACCGCTAGATGAATAGTTTATGTAATTTCAGTGCATTGTATTTCTAAAAATTCAGTATATGAATCACCATGTTGTGGACATTTTTTTAGGTCTTTTGTAGTGGGGGGATCATTATTCCTTTATTTACGGAAAAGCTTTTGACCATTGTTTCCTCTAACACTGATGTTTTTTCAGAAGCAATGGATGGTATGTACGAACAAACTAGTTCAGCTGCTTTTCTAAACATCACATGGTTTTGTAACAAGTTATCAGTATCACAAAGTGAATCCCGTTTAATGTCTGCGTGCGGTCGTCCAGTCAGGGAGGGTGAATTGCAGCTTTTCAAGGCTTTTTTTTAGCATGTTAGCTTGTTTGTTATTGTGATGAATTGGTTTGAAGATAAATTGAAATCCTTAAACAAACTGGAGATCAGATATATCAAGTGTGGATATATCCATATATAGTATGTCATTGTATGAGCAATTTCCATATTGCATTCCATTGAATAGCAATGAAGCAGTGGTAGCGAGGGGATTTAAAATGCCATAATGCTGCCACCAGTCTAAAAATGCCAAATGCTTACAATCGTTGATTATATTGTTAATCTGTTTTCCCTTAGTCCTAACAGCAGCACAATATGGGGTATCTCTGCCCCTGTGTGTTGTCTAGGACAGGTGGAACCTTTAATTAGCACCAAAAACGTGCTTACTAACCTGCCCTATAAGAGGGCACGAGAGACCTCCCTCACCTGTGTAAATTATAAAGTAAAAGAAAATAAGATTTTAGGGAGGGAAGCCTTGTGTTGCTGTTAGGACTAAGGGAAAACAGATTAACAATATAATCAACGATTCCCTTACGTTCTACAGCAGCACAATATAGGAATATAGCAAGTAATTCCCCTAGGGAGGGTTTCCTCGCCTTACAACCTCAAGAACTGTCTGACCAAAGGCAGTTGCCTCGGAACTGCGGATATCCAAACGATAGTGTTTAACGAAAGTCAGCTGGGATGACCAAGAAGCAGCCGCACAAATTTGATCTAGTGGAAGCGAATGATTCTCAGCCCAAGAAGTTGTCACAGCCCTGGACGAATGGGCTGTACAAAAAACTGGAGGAAGCAACCCTTGAGCAAGGAAAGAAATTTTGATTGCCTCCTTAATCCAACTGGACAAGGAGGGTCTGGAAGCTTTAAGACCTCTGTCTTTACCATACATGTTGATTAGGAGATTTTCAGCTCTCTGAAAGATTGTGTCCGCGATAAGTAAATTCGCAGATACCTTACCACATCCAAAGTATGAAGTTTTACCTCCTCCTCTGAAGATGGATCTGGAAGAAAAACAGGCAAGAAATCAGTTGATTATAATTATTACGTGAAGGAACCTTAGGAATAAAACCAGGCAAAAACCTAAGGTGGACCCTATCCGAAAAAAATACAATATAAGGTTTTTTGGAGGAGAGCGCCTAAAGCTCCCGTACCCTTTTGGCAGATGTGATGGTTAACAAAAAAGTAGTTTTAAAGGCTAAAAATTTTGGCTCCGCAGCTTCCAGAGGTTCAAAAGGAGGACCACAAAGGCCTGAAAGGACAGTCACAAGATCCCATTGGGGAATAGGAGAAGATACCGCAGGTTTCAGTCTCACCGCTCCTTTGAGGAATCTTGCAACCAGGGGATCCTGGGACAACCGTCTGTTTAAGTGGGCAGATAAAGCTGATACCTGTACCTTTAAAGTAGCAGGGGCAAGGCCCCTGTCCAAACCATCCTGAAGAAAATCCAAAACATCAGAAGTCAAAGGATTAGAAATATCAACGTCTATTTTGGAGCACCACTCCAAAAAAATCTTAGTTGTCCTCTGGTAATTCCTTTTGGTGGATTCAGCTCTTGCACAGGAAAGCGTCTTCAGGACGGCTTCTGACAGATCTCTATACATTCGAAGGGACTGGTCAACCTCCAGGCTGTCAGGTTGAATCTCCTCAGATCCTGGCACTTCAGTGATCCTTGGGAAACCAGGTTTTGGGTGGGGGGAATTCTTCAATATATCCCTCGACTCATCACCATGAGCTGGAAAAACCAAGCTCTTTTTGGCCAGAATGGAATTATGGCTATTACAGAGGCTTGGTCCTGTCTTATTTTTATCAATACTCTCGGTATCATAGGAATTGGAGGGAAAATGTATGACAGCCTGGACCTCCAAGGGATGGACAGGGCATCCACTGCCAAGGGATTGTCCTTCTGGTACAGGGAACAGAACGTCTCCACCTTGGCGTTGAGTCGGGTTGCCATGAGGTCTATCTCCGGCAGACTGTATTTCAGGGTAATCTGATGAAAGACTTCTGGATTGAGTGACCATTCTCCTGATACTGCAAGACTCCGACTCAACTGATCCGCTACTGAGTTCAGGGAGCCTTTGATGTGAACCGCGGATAGATGGGTCAGATTTTTCTCTGCCCAGTAAAAAGTCAGATCTGCCTCCCTGAGGAGGGAGGATGATCTGGTGCCTCCCTGTCTTTTCACATATAATACCGTCGTCATGTTGTCTGAGCGAATCTTGACTGCTCGTCCCTTGAGAAGAGGAGAGAAATGGAGTAAGGCACGGTACACAGCTCTGAGCTCCTTCCAGTTGGACGATGTCCTTCTTTCTGGAGCGCTCCAGACTCCCTTTATGGAGTTTCCGTCCAGATGGGCTCACCATCTCGTAAGGGATGCATCTGTAGTCAACAGGGTCCAACGAGGTTGGACCGTGGACCTTCCGTCCTTGAGGTGCAACCACCATCTGAGGGAAAGACGGGTCCTGGGGGAGAGTCGGATCCTCCTGTTAAGATCAGGAAGAGAGCGATCCCAAATTCCTAAGATTTCCATCTGAAGAGGACGTAGATGCCATAAGGCCCAAGGAACCGCCATGATGGAAGATGACATCAGACCTAGGATCTTCATCAAGTTCTGATGGACGCTATCGGCCTCCTGAAAAGTTGCCGAACCGATGTAATTAATTTCTCTTTCCTTGCAGTTGTCAAGGAGATTTCCAGCCGGTCTGAATCTAGGAAGTAACCAAGAAACTTCCTTTGGGTTGAGGGGATGATTTCTGACTTCTCCCAATTTATGAGCCATCCCAGGCTTTGAAGCAGGGATATGGCAATCTGTAAATGCTGGAGCAGAACAGACACTGACTGGGCTTTTATTAGCCAGTCATCTAGATAAGGGACCACAAAGAGTCCCTGAAGCCTGAGGGCAGCTTTGGGAGCCACCATCTTGGTAAAGGTGTGGGGAGCCGAGGAGATCCCGAAAGGGAGGGCCGAGAACTGATAATGCTTCCTGTTGCCAGAAACTATAACCGCAATCCTTAGGAACTTCCTATGCGGAGGGTAAATTGGCACGTGCAAATAAGCATCCTTCAGATCTAGGGTGACAAAAACGTCACCCTGGAGAAGAAAAGAAGAAGCTGAGTTTATGGTTTCCATGCGGAACCGTTTTTTCTGATGAAACAGTTCAGATACCTCATCCTCCATCTGCCTGCTGGCTTTGGCACTAGAAAAACGGGAGAATAAACCCCCAAACCTTCTTCTAGAGAAGGAACTTCTTCTAGAGCTCCTTTGTGGATATATTCTTGAATGGAGCGTTCCAAAATACCCTGCTGAGACGCAGGAAGACAGCGAGTTAGGACAAACCGATCTCGGGGAGGATTGCATATCCTCGCTGTAAGACCCAAGGGTCCTGAATTTTTTCCTGCCAAGTGCTGAAGAAAAGGGAGAGACGACCCCCGACAGGAATCTCGGCCACAGGAAGACAGCTTCTCATGTCAAAAACTGGGCTTCCTTCTATCCTCAGTCTTGGGGAATCTCTGTCCAGAGCCTCTAGAGCAGTACCTAGAGCCCCTCTGGAACTACTGACCACATCGAGGTGGATAACCTCTGCCGCGGCCAGGACAAAATCTACCCCTAAAAGACTGAGGCAGAGTTTTGCCTTTTTTATCAGCCAAGCCCTCTAAAATTTCGTCCAGGCTACTGCCAAAGACTCTTCCTGGCTCAAATGGTAAAGCACAAAGGTTATACTTGGAGATAAAATCAGCTCTCTAAGGTTTTAACCATAAGGGTCTCCTCGCCGCCGTGGAAAGCGCCAAAGACTTTGACGCCAGCCTTAGTTGATAATGGGAGGCCTCAACTAAAAATTCTGCCGCCAAAGAAGTCGAACTTAAAAAAGAAAGTAGCTTGTCTCTGGAGACACGAGCATCAATGTCCCTCTCAAGCTGGAGCAAATCAGCCCGTAGTTTGGCTGAGACTTCACATGACGCAACAGCGACCGAGGTCTGGGCAGAGGCCGCTGAGTAGGCCTTCTTGAGAGTATTCTCCATACGTCTATCCATAGGATCCTGTAAATTTGCTCCATCCTCAAATGGTACTAGAGTATAGGGTTTCTCCGGAAATTTCCACTCTGAAGACATTAATTTTTTTAATGTCTCGTCCACTTGGAAGACTCTGGGCCCTCTATGGGTGGACGTGGAGGCTTCCTTAGACTGGATGGACTTCAGCAGCCTATTAATTTTCTCGAGTGGGAAGAGAGGTCTGCTGGCATCTTCAGCGGAGTCATCAGAGGACAAAGTTTCATCCACAACCTGAAAATCTTCATCCGAGACCCGCAAGAGAGGGTGTTTTTCAAGACGTGGTCTCTTGGCGATCTGTGAGATAGAATTCCAGATTTCTTTGAGAGACTCCTCCATGTATACTTTCACCCATGTCACAACCTCACGTATGGATGGCTCCTCAGAAGGGGGGCCACGACACTGGTGAATTCGTAGCCGTCAGGCAAGGGAGTCTTACAGTCTAAACAGGCTAAATGTTTACGCTTGGAGGATTTCACATATAAACAAGAATAAATAAATATTACTTACCCTCCTGAGCTCTGCCGAAAAAAAACGGAAGTAGGCCGCGAAGGAGTCCGGTGAAATCCGGCCCCATGGAAACCCGGACACTGAGAAGGGTTCCGGCCAGCCGCAAAGCCCGATGTCACTTCCGGCTAGGCCGAAACCTACCACCGGACGAAGATTTACCGGTAGAAGAGCGCTGCAGAAGAACGGACGCAAGCCGGCAACAGAAGGAGAGCGACCACCTCAGGAGAGGTAAGAAAAAAAAACCCTTACAGCAAGAGAGGTTACAAGAGACCTCCTCCACCTGTCCCACACAGGACAGAAAAAAACACAGGTGAGGGAGGTCTCTCGTGCCCTCTTATAGGGCAGGTTATTAAGCACGTTTTTGGTGCTAATTAAAAGTTCCACCTGTCCTAGACAACACACAGGGGCAGAGATACCCCATATTGTGCTGCTGTAGGACATAAGGGAAATATAGTTATCATTTGTATCAATTGTATTATTTCTCATACTTTACTATGATTCCCTGGTACATTTTTACAATTTTTTTTTCAACGCTGTTATGTTGAATCAATTCATGCACACTGTGGTAAGTTGTGGTGTTTTTCAACATATCTAAACGTACTCCTCATTTCTCTTGCTCATTTTACAGCTAACAAAGATGAGTTGTGTAGTTTGACACATTAGTAACCTAGAACCAATAGGGTTGCTGTTTGTACAATTATACAAAGACCCAGAAGGAAAGTAAAACAATGATAAATAAATACAAGAAAAAAAAATATTTAGAAACAATTATCTCTGACATACTGGAAAAAAACCATCAAAACATCAATCCCACAAAAATACAAAAAAAAGACAATAAATATATCATGTGAGATCCAGACAATTGAATTTAATAGACAGAAATAAAATAGGGAAAATGGTTGGGTTTTTCATTTTATACTGCTGTAGTTTGGGTTATTTTCAGCATACCTGTAATTCTAATGAAGAAAGAGAGAAATATTATGGCCACAATTGCTATCTCGTGAGTTATTACATGTTATCTTTTTGTGTACATAACAATGTTTGATATAAGAGAACTAAGTTTAACCAAGTTAAATGTGGAGTTGAGACTAAAGCCCAGGAAAATCAAGGCACGGCCCAAAGCACTTTCCAATCAATTGTATATGAATAAAACTGTGATTTACATGAAAATTGGGTTCCAAAGCTGAATGACAATTTGTTCCAATAAGTAGTATTGTATAGGGGCTTTTAATGGGAGTAGAAACATACCTGACACAGCTGTCATTTACAGCAACAGCAGAGACTATGAAGACAGGTATGTCCCTCCCTCCTCTACTTCCTGTGTCCCGATCTTCAGCCAGTTCATTTCTAAAGATGGACCTTCCCTAGTAACAGTTAGTGAACAGCAAATTCGCAAGTAGGGAGACACGTAGTGGCAGGAACATTAGAGAGGTTTTACAGATAAACAACAGCAACATTTTTAAATAAAGTGCATTACATTTTGTTCCAGAACAACATGCTTTATTAAATAAGACTAAGTTGTGTGAAAAGTTAGTGACCATGTGACTGGGGCTGGTTGCAAGTGATTCCACAGCAAGGTGGATGGAATTGCTGTTATGCAGGGGAAGAGAAGACTTCACTAAACCTTTCCTGCACCTTTTCTTTTTCAAGATTGATAACGAGTTCCAGAGGTCAGGCCTCCATACCATGAAAAGTTAGCAAGAGTTTCACTTTAAGGCTAAGGCCCCATGTTGCGGAAATGCAGCGTTTTTGTTTTTTGAGCCAAAGTCAGGAGTGTATTTAACAGAAGGAAAATGTCTAAGAGCTTCCTTTATATTTTCCATTCCTTTTCAAGCCACTCCTGACTTTGGCTCAAAAAAGAGTTTCCACAACATGGAGCCATAGCCTTAGGGATAGTGGGTTGCAGCTAAAAAGCGCTGTGGTAAAAACCACAGCAGAAACGCATTGCGGTTTTATCCCACAGTGCTTTTCACATAAAGTCCGCAGAGTTTTCCTTTCTGCTTCAAATATACCTATAGGTAAAACATCAGAATTTCAGTAGGTATAAATGACATGTTGCGATTTACACAAATGAGATGGTTTTTGAAATTGCAGGATGTCCGCTGCAGATATTTTTATGCAATGTGTGGATGGGATTATCCAGAATTACATCCACTTTGCAGTTACTGTAAAATCTCGTGTTTTTGATGCAGAGTTTTCACCATGGCAAAATTGCAGTGTTTATGCTACGTGGGGCTCTGCAGTGTTTTACAGTTCCTGCAAAGTGGATAGGATTCTTGCGAATCCCATCCATACGTTGTGGTTTTGGAAATCGCAGCATGTCAATTATACCTACAGAAATGCCAGCAGTTTCCCTATAGGTATAAAAGAAGCAAAAAGTCCGCAGAGGAAACCTTTGAGGACTTTCTGTGATAAATGCTGTGGGAAAAACAGTGATGTGTTAATGCCGAAGTTTTTCCTACAGTGCTTTTTTGCTGTGGCCCAATATGTGGGGCCTTAGCCTAAAGTAATTTTTCAATATAAAGGTAGGTAACATCTGTTCTGTTAGATCCATGAGGTTCACAACCACTGATATCCAGTTTTCACCATTAGAAGAAATAGAGAAAAGAGAGTGGTCAGAAAAATGACAGTGAGGTAAGAGTTGGAAGACAGGATAACCTAAAGTAGCTTGGTAGCTATACTATGTTCAGCAACACAGTGCATGCTAAATAAAAAAAAAAGTAATATTGGCAAAGTGCTTTGCAGTGCACCTGTATTAGTAAATATGCCCTGTTATGCTGTCAGGTGTTCTTGTAGAATTTGCAACATTTGGCTGATTCCTATTGGTTGCTGGTGGGACTCCTAGCAATCGGCTGAAATCTGTGAGGGAATCTGACTGGAATTAGCAGTATGTCCTCAGAAGTGATAGGTGCTCCTCACGCATCATAGATAATATTTGGTCAAATATGGTACTTGAAAATAGGTTTTCTAAACCAGACTACCCTATCAAATTTTAATAAAGTATCTCACAGTAAGAGCACTGAGTTCACTGCTAAGTTTTAAATTACATTCTTTATAATATAAATAATAAAATGTCTTCTATTTAAACACATTGACTACCTCATTGTTGTAAAGTAGAAATTTCCTTTAATCTTGTTACAGGACAGAAAGAATCCAATAAGGAATGTAAAGTATAATTTTTTAGTCTACTTCTATATCATGTAATGCATCACATAATGACATCCATGCTTATAACTCACACTCCATAAAAAACAAGACAAAATCCATTTCTAATGACATAAAATCATGTTTATTTCCTATACATCACACTAAAAATACTCATTTATTAATACTAACAAAAAAATTAAAAATTACATTATTTAATGCAGTGAAAAGAGAACATATTAAATACAAGAACATTGTGGTGTTAATAGAATCTATAATAAACAAATATGCCCAGTAAATGACTAAATTAGGAGTTTTAATAAACGATTACATTACATTACATTCTTTATTACATTCTAAGAAGTTACGGACTGTAGTAAAGGGAATAGCTGTATGTTTCATTAGGTGTAGTATCTATAGCTCTTTGTTTGGACAAGCGTGCCTAGTTTTAGAGGAATACATATAGAAGAAGTGAAGCTACAGTATAGGAAAACCCAAGTGAGCTCAGTGGTTAATACTGTTGCCTTCTAGGATTGGGGTCCTGGGCTTGTGGGTTTCCTCACAGTCCTCCAATTTCCTCCCCAGACCACAACATATATAGTAAGTTAATTAGTTAATATTAAATTGGTCCTAGTGTTTAGATCTGATGTAGTAATATAAGATGTTGAGCCCACCTGGGGCAGGGATTGATGTGAATAATGCTGTGAGATATGTTGGTACTATATTAGAAACAAGAAATAATAATAATAAAAAAAATTTGGAAAATAACATTCCAGCCTCCCTAGTGCTCCATTAATCTGAATCGGCAGGGTCCCAAAGGTCTGACCACACCAGAATGGCCTGTCATATTCTAGAAATATGCTATAACATTCTTTCATAGAAAAATCTATGTAAGACAACAGGCAAATTGGGATCAATTAGACACTATTAGATTAGATGAATTAGATTAGAAGACACTAAGGCATCCTGCACACAACCATAGTGGTTCTCACTGTCCACAAATACTGATCTGCAGTCCGCAAAAAAACTTGTCAGTATATCATCCATAAAAACAAATCTGCAAAAAGACTTGTATGATCCCCTAGAATTGTCAAATGCGGAGAAAAATAGGGCATGCTTCATAATAATGGACATGGTACATGCACACTGCCCTAAAAATGTGGATTTTGTGTCTGGGCCCATAGAAATGCATGTGTCTGTAATTTCATCTGGAGTTGTGGATCAAAAGTAGGGTTGTGTAATGGAGGCCTAAGCGGAATGTATATATTAAGGAGGCTTGATAAAAAGTTTTTTGTTGTTGGAAAAATGTGAAAATTACAATGGAATAAACACACACAATTTTTAATGTGTTTTTTTTACTTATGCTATAGTTCTACTCTGAATTTGACAAATAAAACTGGTCTGCAGATGCTTTATAAACATGGTCATGTACTCTTTTCATTTTCAACTCCAGATTTTAGTTCTTATCAATGTCGGCTATTATCTGCACATAAAACAGTGACCAAAAACAACATTAACAACATCAGTACATTTTGTTAGAATGTAAATAATTACTTGGAAGATGCCATAATGGATCTATTGCATTTCCGCTAAGCAAAATCATGTCCTAATAGCCAACACAGAATAAGTGTACTAAGTACGAGTATTTTCATTCTCCAGTAAAGTGAACCTTTTTCCATTTTGTCATTTGGTTACTTCATCAGTAGAGGTGACTGTAACAAAATCCACTATCTCTGCCAGCACAGAATCTTGCTAATTCTGTGTGCATTGCAAATGTTTGCATTCAAGCCGTTGTTTCATCAGGGTTCAGAGGATTTGATTACAGACTTCACTGCTATAGTACATTTCCAAACGCTCTTGATGTTTCATGCTGGCTGAATAAATGTTGGCAGCTATATTTTTCAAAAGCAGCCAAGGAAAGGAAAACATTATAGAAATTTTATAGAAAAAATCTCAAATGCTGGCAATATCATAGAAATTTGAAATCATTCTTCCGTAGTTAGCACAGGAGCAGGAAATAGCACTGAGATTGCATTGTGTGTATGGTTTTTCAACTTCTTTTCTAATATTCCAGTCATCACATACTGTAATTTCACACTGATGACCCAGCAACCTGTTATAAACTAATGATAATACCAGGGATTAGAGAAGGAAGAATCAATTTGCCATTGCTATACCAGTAATCACATTTTGCAGAAAGAGCTTAGGCATATAAATATTATTTGATTTTTAATTTTTCTCTCTCATAATTTCAAACATTATAAAACAGTGCACCGTGCCCTTAAATCTGCATGACTTGGGTTAGTCAAGTCCCTATTAACCAACTAATACAACTTCAGTTACTACATAGACACTTGAAATAATGAGATGCATTGAGATACATTTTCAAATCTGACACATGACACTTTATGTAGCAATAACTTTGGAATGCGTTACTAACACTGCGCAGCATTTTGCTCACTTATTGGCGTTAGGTTCAGTTATATCATTATCTTTCATCTTTGCCACCAATTACGGGAACGCTAAGCTTTATTTATCCATTATGGTTTTTATATCTATTGAGCCGATACTCTTTCATACAAAAAGTGAATTATAAAAGGGTTCAGAGGTTGGGCATTTTCATCTATTTATTCCTAAGAGGAATCACACTTCTTCCAATCATTGGATTGGGGTGGGACCATAAACACTGATATGCATGGACTTAGGTCCCATTAACCCTATATTTAATGGACACGTTTCCTCTTATAAATTTTGGAGACACAGTACGCTAGCCCTATACTGTCCTTTTGATTGGATACATTATCTAACTGAACCTATAGATTGGGTTCAATTTGGATTAGAATTTTTTTTTTTGTGGCTTATTCCGTTTTAAATATCATTATTAAAAGTTAAATTTTAAACAAAAAAATATTTTTTTTTTCTTTTTTTTTTGGTGCTATTTGTTTTGCTTCTATTTTGTAGTTTGAGCACTATTGTACACGTGTTTTGTTTTGGTTTAAAAAAGGAAAGATGTAGCAAAATTTAACATTACAAATAAAACATTAAGTACACTATGGCACTGAATGTTAATTCAACTTTTTAAAAAAGATTTCCATGACTTTTGTTGTCTCTTGTGATAAGTCATCATTGTGCAGTGTGTTATCAGCCTAATGTTAAACTTTACTACATCGGTAAAACACCCCTGCATACAAGTACACTATGGAGAAAATAACAGGGTGGGATGGCAATGCTGCTGCCTTGGTATATCACCGAACTGAAAGGAATGACCCACAGTGGAACCTTGCTGCTGCTAAAAAAAAACCTTCTTGTCCTCATCATCTACCTCATCCTTACACTTCTAATGAATGAATAGGTAATTCCAAGACATATTATTACTATGCTTACTTACAGTCATATGAAAAAGTTTGGGCACCCCTATTAATCTTAATCATTTTTAGTTCTAAATATTTGGGTGTTTGCAACAGCCATTTCAATTTTATATATCTAATAACTGATGGACACAGTAATATTTCAGGATTGAAATGAGGTTTATTGTACTAACAGAAAATGTGCAATATGCATTAAACCAAAATTTGACCGGTGCAAAAGTATGGGCACCTCAACAGAAAAGTGACATTAATATTTAGTAGATCCTCCTTTTGCAAAAATAACAGCCTCTAGTCGCTTCCTGTAGCTTTTAATCAGTTCCTGGATCCTGGATGAAGGTATTTTTGACCATTCCTCTTTACAAAACAATTCCAGTTCAGTTAAGTTTGATGGTCGCCGAGCATGGACAGCCCGCTTCAAATTATCCCACAGATGTTCAATGATATTCAGGTCTGGGGACTGGGATGGCCATTCCAGAACATTGTAATTGTTCCTCTGCATGAATGCCTGAGTAGATTTGGAGCTGTGTTTTGGATCATTGTCTTGCTGAAATATCCATCCCCGGCGTAACTTCAAATTCGTCACTGATTCTTGTACATTATTCTCAAGAATCTGCTGATACTGGGTTGAATCCATGCGACCCTCAACTTTAACAAGATTCCCGGTGCCGGCATTGGCCACACAGCCCCAAAGCATGATGGAACCTCCACCAAATTTTACAGTGGGTAGCAAGTGTTTTTCTTGGAATGCTGTGTTTTTTTGACGCCATGCATAACGCCTTTTTGTATGACCAAACAACTCAATCTTTGTTTCATCAGTCCACAGGACCTTCTTCCAAAATGAAGCTGGCTTGTCCAAATGTGCTTTTGCATACCTCAGGCGACTCTGTTTGTGGCGTGCTTTCAGAAACGGCTTCTTTCGCATCACTCTCCCATACAGCTTCTCCTTGTGCAAAGTGTGCTATATTGTTGACCGATGCACAGTGACACCATCTGCAGCAAGATGATGCTGCAGCTCTTTGGAGGTGGTCTGTGGATTGTCCTTGACTGTTCTCACCATTCTTCTTCTCTGCCTTTCTGATATTTTTCTTGGCCTGCCACTTCTGGGCTTAACAAGAACTGTCCCTGTGGTCTTCCATTTCCTTACTATGTTCCTCACAGTGGAAACTGACAGGTTAAATCTCTGAGACAACTTTTTGTATCCTTCCCCTGAACAACTATGTTGAACAATCTTTGTTTTCAGATCATTTGAGAGTTGTTTTGAGGAGCCCATGATGCCACTCTTCAGAGGAGATTCAAATAGGAGAACAACTCGCAATTGGCCACCTTAAATACCTTTTCTCATGATTGGATACACCTGGCTATGAAGTTCAAAGCTCAGTGAGGTTACAAAACCAATTTTGTGCTTCAGTAAGTCAGTAAAAAGTAGTTAGGAGTATTCAAATCAATAAAATGATAAGGGTACCCAAATTTTTGCAACGGTCAAATTTTGGTTTAAAGCATATTGCACATTTTCTATTAGTACAATAAACCTCATTTCAATCCTGAAATATTACTGTGTCCATCAGTTATTAGATATATCAAATTGAAATGGCTGTTGCAAACACCCAAATATTTAGAACTAAAAATGATTAAGATTAATAGGGGTGCCCAAACTTTTTCATATGACTGTATATAGTGGCATCCTATTCCGCAGCGCTTTACAGACATTGACATATACTGAGACTATTGAGCCTTAGTAAGGACCATTCATGGAGATCAACTTTAGGCTAAGGCCCCACTTTAAGGAAATGCAGCTTTTTTTGTTGCAGATTTTGTTGCAGTTTTTTGAGCCAAAGCCAGGAGTGGATTGAGCAAAAGGTAGAAGTTTAAGTACTTTTTATATATTTCCCATTCCTTTTGTAGCCATTCTTGGCTTTGGCGCAAAAAAACCGCAACAAACTCTGCAACAAAAAATGCTGCTTTTCTGCAATGTGGGGCCTTAGCCTTAAAGGGTTTGTCAGCTTTGGACATGGCCATTTCATTAGAAGGTGTCAATAAATTGCTGACACACTGACCTGATGTCAGGTCCACCATTGATCAGCTCCCCCACTTTCTGAGGGTCATCATAGCAGCAAGTGTTTAAATTCCCAGCAGCAATAAAACAGGGAGAATTACACAAATACAACCATTGACCAGATAAAAAGTTATTTTACTGCATCCTATCCAGCTGTGGTCACCAGTAATAAATCAATGTATGCCAATAGATGCCTTTGTATGGCTATAGATGACTCTAAATTTATGACAGTCATAAAAATCCCATGAGATCAATCCACAGACTATGCTCTAATCTTTCTTACAACCTATTGATTATCTACTCTGAATTTATTTGACATTTATAAATAAATAAATAAATAAAAATATAAGATAAAAAAACAATTATTGTTAAGTTGAAAAACAATTATTAGTAATGAGTGCTATAAAAAAAAAGACACAAAAATTTAAACTAAGCTAAAAAAAAAAGTATACTATAGCCATCAAAACTGTATAATATGTAATATCCAGTATTTAATATATAGGTTATGCTTATTTGCTTATTCCAATCATGTTCATTACATAAACATCCACTGAAATCTCTGTACTATTTGCAATATTTCTCATATAAAGAAATTTCATCCAAGCATAATTTTCATTTAAAGCAGCAGTAAATGCTTGTGTATTATTATATTCACCACTCAAAATTAACTACAATTACTGAGTATTCCTCTGCGGTTCAAAAGTCCCTTTTTTAAGTCAGTTACTTATTATATAATATGTTATTATTATTACTACTACTTCTACTTGCATCATTATATAAAAATGATATCATACTAATTAAACATATGTTCCTGTTATGCATGTTCTCTGACTGTACCTTAATCATATGTAACGTTTAACCCTTGCAAATTACTGCTAGCTACATAAATACATACTATACATTTATTTTATTCATTGTGTTAAATCTTTCTAGATATTATAAATTGAACTCTCTGTACATTGTCTTTTCTTATCTTTAGCTTGCTAACAGTTGTGCTCCCAAAGTAACCCCCTGAGATGTGTTTCACAGGAACATGGAAGCGTAGAATGGATAAATATAAATATACCCATTGTATTTTGTAGGTTTTACACAAGATCTTATGCGAGTTTAGAGAGATGATTGTTTAGTAAGAGCTGTTGTTTTATTTATATTTGGAGGGTGTTTATGAATCTATTTATTTTATATTTTACTTTTATGTGAGATTTGGATGGGTGGGGATTGTTTTGGAATTTTTGTATTGTATTTATTGATATTGAGAACTTGAATTTGCTGGTCAAGGATTCTTTTCTTTCTTTCAGTTAAAGAAAGTGCTTACCCCATGCATATACCATATATGCTTCACATTTTGTAACGATTTTATATTTCCTGTTCGTGCCTCAAATTTTAAACTATATTTTTGAATTACAGTGAAACTTTCTTGAAATGGCCATTTATAATTGCTGTGAAATATGGTCTTTTAGAAATTATCTCATGAAAGACAGAATATAGAAGAATTAAAAATCCAACCCAGAACACTCTAGTCTAGATAAAGGGATGTTGTTCGTAAAGATGTGGACTTTTGGAAAGATTTCAGCATAAACAGTATAAGATCTAAACTACTATATATTGTACATGTTTAGTTACTTAGGTCTTTTTAAAAGATTCACCTTTATGTGTAGATCCATGCAACAAAGAGACCCCAAAATTGATGCTTGGAAATGATAAATTGGTTACTTTTATGTCATATCTGACTCATTTCAAGACAAAGACTTACTAAGCATACAAAAGAGTCTAAGCAGATATTCCAGGCATGCAACTCCACACTGGAAATGTGCCTTCAGTGGGTAATATTTCTTCACATCCTGATTAGAGGTTGGAGGGTGTGGATAATGGCTATGTGAGAAACTTGTGAACTAGTCAGTTTCTGAAGATAAAAAAGCGTATTTATTTAATAAATCAGTAATGCAGATAAAAGGAACAAACTTTGCAATATATTTTACTACAGAAAAGTATCTGTTTCTTTAACTATTATTCCTGAGAGATATTGGTCTGGATTCCATACATAAACAGTGTCAGTTTACAAAAAGAATCAATGGAAAGGGGAGGTGGAGGAACAGGAGAAGGAAAGAAACAGAGATATAAGGCCAGTAGAAATTATTAAACACAATAAAAAATTTTAAACAGATCAAAGTTGTCGCCTCGGTGGAATAACAATCTAATTCCCACCTCTCAGATAAAATGTATAACAAAATAAAAGACAATTTAGTCCCATAGTGATAGAAAATAAATCTGTATAGTATAATTCTCAGAAACCACAAGGGCCCATATAGCTTGCACAATAGAAAACAGGGCTCTCAAAGCTCCTCCATTTTACATGTTTCAGCCTCTATTGAGAGACCTTGTGCAATATTCCTAATGAGACATTTAAGGTGGATACAAACTATATGGGTCCTTGTGGTTTCTGAGGATTCTACTATATGGACTAAATTTTATTTACAGATAAATGTCGCACTACAGAATTAAATTAGTAATTTCTGTGAGGAGAAGCCTGTATAGTAATTCCTGCTAACCCAGCTGTGTTGTGAAAGAAAACTTTCTCTCTATACTGCATACGTCGCTGTGTCTTATGGAGCGCTCCTCTTTTTTCTCGCTCTCCTCTCCATACAGCTAACATTTAGATTTGAACAGTGACAAAAGGAGGCAAATAAGTTAAGAAACAGGAACTTTTCTTTGACAAAGTATATTACAAGGTTTGCTAGCTTCACCTGTACTATGTATTTATGAAAAAAAATAAAAGTTCAGTTACACTTTAACACCTTGCCACTTAAAGGAGTTATCTGGTTTCTAACAATGATGGCCTATCCTTAGGATAGGTCATCATTATTAGATCTGTGGGGGTCCGACACCGGTACTGAGACAGCGCAGTTTGCAGTATTGATTACATGGTTTGTAAGCACAAATCACCTTCATTTTCACCTTCAGATCTTCGGCATAGTGCAGATATTTTTAATCAGCTCACAATTACCTTTTGATAAGTAATGAAAGTTAACTTTCTCTATCAAATAATAATGTAAAATGACACAGGTAAAACGTATTCAACACATGAAGAAAGAGAGGTGCAAAAAGCCATGGAAAGTCCTGACACCAGCTTATCGGTAATATAACAGCAATCCTGCCACTTAGTGAAAAATAATATCAGCTGGTTCAACTAATGGCCTATAAAAAGGTGTCTCATTACTATGGTGCCACACAAGGAACCCTCATGATGGGTAAAACCAATGAGGAGTCTCAAGACCTTTGCAACCTTATCATTGCAAAACATTCTGATGACAACATCTGAAGGTTCCAGTGAGCACTGTTGGGGCCATAATCTGGAAGTGGAAAGAACTTCATTTCATCATAAACCAGCCATGACTAGGTGCTCCCCACAAAATTTCAGAAAGAGGAGTGAAACGAATTATCAGAAAAGTTGTCCAATAGCCAAAAACCACCTGTGGAGAGCTGCAGAAAGACCTGGAATCAACAGGATTAATTGTTTCCTGTGACGTTTAGAGGTGGGAACAGGCATTTTTTCAGCATTCAACACTGGCAAATTTCATATACATGAATGGACAAATGTACCAAGTCATTCTTGATAAAAAAAAAAATCAGCTGCCAACTACCAGGATGATGAAGATGAAATGAGGGTGGACATTTCAGCAAGACAATGATCCCAAACACACAGTCAAGGAAACTCACAACTGGTTTCAGAGAAAGAAAATAAAGCTGCCAGAATGGCCCAGACGATCACCTTACTTGAGTCCAATAGAAAGTTTCTGAAAGGAACTAAAGAGTTCATAGGAGGAACCCACCGAACCTTCAGGATTTGAAGAGTATTTGTGTGGAAGAATGGGTCAAAATCATACCTGAGCAATGTACAGTGGGGAAAAAAAAGTATTTAGTCAGCCACCAATTTTGCAAGTTCTCCCACTTAAAAAGATGAGAGAGGCCTGTAATTGACATTATAGGTAGACCTCAACTATGAGAGACAAAATGAGAAAACATGTAGAAAATCACATTGTCTGATTTTATAAGAATTTATTTCCAAATTATGGTGGAAAATAAGTATTTGGTCACCTACAAACAAGCAAGATTTCTGGCTCTCACAGACCTGTAACTTCTTCTTTAAGAGGCTCCTCTGTCCTTCACTCATTACCTGTAGTAATGGCACCTGTTTGACATTGTTATCAGTATAAAAGACACCTGTCCACAACCTCAAACAGTCACACTCCAAACTCCACTATGGAAACAAAATTGTAGACCTGCACCAGGCTGGGAAGACTGAATCTGCAATAGGCAAGCAGCTTGGTATGAAGAAATCAACTGCAGAAAGCTGGGACTAAAGTAACAAAGGCTACCATCAGTAACACACTACGCCGCCAGGGACTCAGATCCTGCAGTGCCCGACGTGTCCCCCTGCTTAAGCCAGTACATTTCCAGGCCCGTCTGGAGTTTGCTAGAGAGCATTTGGATGTTCCAGAAGAGTATTGGGAGAATGTCATATGGTTAGATGAAACCAAAGTAGAACTGTTTGGTAGAAACACAACTCGTCGTGTTTGGAGGAGAGTGAGTGCTGAGTTGCATCCAAAGAACACCATACCTACTGTGAAGCATTGGGGTGGCAACATCATGCTTTGGGGCTGTTTCTCTGCAAAGGGACCAGGACGATTGATCCGTGTACATGAAAGAATGAATGGGGCCATGTATCGTGAGATTTTGAGTGCAAACCTCCTTCCATTAGCAAGGGCATTGAAGATGAAACATAGCTGGGTCTTTCAGCATGACAATGATCCCAAGAACACCACCAGGGCAATGAAGCAGTGGCTTCGTAAGAAGCATTTCAAGGTCCTGGAGTGGCCTAGCCAATCACCAGATCTCAACCCCATAGAAAACCTTTGGAGGGAGTTGAAAGTCCATGTTGCCCAGCGGCAGCCCCAAAACATCACTGCTCTAGAGGAGATCTGCATGGAGGAAAGGGCCAACATACCAGCAACAGTGTGTGCCAACCTTGTGAAGACTTACAGAAAATGTTTGACCTCATATCATTGTCATTGCCAACAAAGAATATATAACAAAGTAATGAGATGAACTTTTGTTATTGCCCAAATACTGATTTTCCACCATAATTTGCAAATAAATTCTTTAAAAATCAGACAATGTGATTTTCTGGATTTGTTTTCTCATTTAGTCTCTCATAGTTGAGGTCTACCTATGATGACAATTACAGGCCTCTCTCATCTTTTTAAGTGGGAGAACTTGCACAATTGGTGGCTGACTAAATACTTTTTTTCCCCACAGTATGTGACTAGTTTCTACATACAGGACGAGTCTTGAAGCTGTCTTCACCAACAAAGGCTTTTGTACCAAGTATTAAATAAATTTCATCGTGTTTAACACTTTTTCCCCTGTGTCATTTTTCATTATTACACATAATTTATGGACAGCTATGGTTTCATTTATTTGCCTGTGTGGGTTGGATGGGTTGTTACCGACATCTGTAGAGCCTTTAGAAATATATTTACTTAGAGAATGTTTGACATGTTCAATCCTTATTTCACCCACTGTATAGTTCACTACCTGGTTTAAACGAATGCAAACATTGGCAATATAGTCCTCTTAAATGCTACCAGGACTCATAGTTTTCTGGTTCTTTGGCAATACAAATGGCATCTATAACTTCTTAGACACAGCTACTGAAGAACAACAACACAGTGATGAATACACATACGTTTTTGATATACAGATAGGCAAATCCATTTAACAAATATAGAACTTCGATGTTATTTACATGAATAACCAGGCTCTGAAACATAAAATAAAGTATGTAAAAGACTATTATTTGAAGTGAGTCATTTTTTCACTAAACATAATTTAGCAATGCATATTATGTAACCAAAACACAAGACTGTTGTTGTTATACTGTAATATTTTTTATGAAGTGAAGATAAAGGATTTCTGTTTTACAGGTAAACGGATCATTTACGAATACATCCCAGCCAGAGAAGAAGGCTCATTTAATAAATCTTTAATAAGCGTTGTGTCAGATGAGCTGTGTCTTTTTGCCTGGAAAAGCTGCTTAACTTTACACTCATAGACATTTCAGTTAAATAATAAAAACAGAGGAAACTAATGAATATGTATGAAAATATCTAAAAACACCCTGGAAATCTCAGTGAAAATAATGCATCACAGCAAATGAAAGTAATAAAACTATTATATTGTAAGAATTTTAGCTCATAAAGCATCTAATCAACAACATACGCTGTTTATTATGTTACATATTCTAATTTCTTTATGGGAATACTGTGCATCACTAAATAAACACAATGGGGCATATAAATGTAAGTTTTGCAGCATTGTGACTTAGTAACAAAATAAAGATGTTTCTAAAAACCTGATTCAGGGGTCCGTAATCCAAACACTTATGTAGAAGAAGTAACACACCAGGCAATAAAGTGAAGCTGTATAATTTATTCACGCATATTTACTGGATTGAAGATGTCATCTCCGATGGACAATGAGTTCACTACTTCTCTTAGTGTTGTTATATAAAGTCTGAAATGTCTTCAGGAAACATTAGAACTCAGGGATGAAATCCAACAGCATCTTCTTTTATTTATGTCTCCACACTCTGATATATAACACAACACTAGCCTCCAGCAAGCAGTACCACTTCCTGGTTCCTGTATCCTGTGCCCTCCTCTTAAAGAGGCAGAAATGCTTGCTGTATGTTACATCACCCCCCTGTGTTTTTTTTGTTTTTTTTTTAAATCCCCATTTGACATTTGAACAGTTATGGTGAAATACAACAACAAAACAAAAAAAAACAAGGAAAACATGAACACGAAAACACAGTTCACAATCATATATATATATATATATATATAATCTGATCAAAGTTCCAGGATCCTGGCTAAACCTCCTCAATGAGTCTAGATGGGGCTCTTCTTTCTCTGGTAGGATACCGTCTAGAATGGCCAGTGTCACTGCTTACCGATGGGCTGGCTATATCTTGTTGAGAGTTGCCACTATCAACAGCAGCTCCGTCAGTCTGAGAGAGTTCATCAAAGTCATTGTCTGGTATTATTTTGAAATGTGAGGCATTCCTGGTTATGGAGTGTCCATCCCGCTCAGCTGTGACCATGCTTCCTTTCTTGGCTGTTACATGATAGCCTGCTGGATCATACACTGGACATGTCTTATTGTTTGGCTTTCGACGAACAACAACTTTATCACCCGTCCGAATAACAGATGGCTCCGCACGTCTTCTCTTGTCCGCATAATGTTTCATTTTGTGCTTGTTGTGTAAGTCTGTTGGTCTAACAGTTGACTCAGCTGGCAGTGCATGGGTAGTCACATCAGGAATGCGTATGCGAGGAGTTCGGTTGAACAGTAGATGAGCAGGAGCAGCATTAGTCGTTGAGTGCGGCGAACTTCTGTAGTTGCGTAGGAATTTGTTCAGGGCCTGCTTCAGTGGTATCTGCTCTAGAGCGGCTGCTCTGACTCTCTTCCCTAAGGTGCGCATAAATCTTTCCACAATTCCATTTGCTTGTGGCCAGCAAGGTGTTATCTTCCTGTGAGTGAACCCAAGGTATTCAGAAAATTGTACAAATGTATGTCCATTAAATGGAGGTCCATTATCTGTTTTGACTATTTTTGGAATACCATATGCTGAGAAAATAGTATCCAACTCCGGTATGACACTGGTTGCTGAAGTTGACGAAATAAATGCAATTGTAGGATATCTGGAATATTCATCAATTGCCATTAGGATGTACTGTCCATTAGGTAGTGGCCCATAGATATCAACCGCTACTTCCTCCCAGACAGCCGTTGGTAGAGGAGACATTTGTACGGGTTCAGGGTTCGCTGCAGGAGTCACAAGCTGGCAAGTATTGCAGTGTTTTACTGTGTGTTCTACTAAATAATCCATATTTGGGAACCACACTTTTTCGCTGAGAAGTTTTTTTGTACCCACATTTCCCAAATGACCTTCATGAGCAATCTGTAGTACTTTGGGACGCAAGGCCTTTGGAACCACCAGTTTGGTTCCTCGCAGAATTAGGTGATTCTGAGTGACTGATAGTTCATTTCTGACACTTGAGAACGATTTCAGTTCCCTAATGTTGATGTCAAGATCTGGAAATTTTGTTCTCTGGATTTCATGCCATTTTCCATTCCGGATAATTTGTATTAAAGCACAAAGCGTCTTGTCATTAGCAGTTGCTGTCACAAATTGATCAGCTGAAAGTGCTTTTGGTACTGCATGAACTGCAACAAAGTTGCCTGTTCAGTTGCCTGATGTAGAATTTGATCTTCTTCTTCTGTGGGATGTCTGGATATGTAGTCAGCTGGATTACTGTATTTTCCCGGCCTATGAACGATTATGTAATTGTAATCTTGAAGTCGCAGACCCCACCGTTCAATTCTAGCTGGCATCTTGGCTCAGGGGTTGCCAAAGATGATCAGGAGTGCTTGATGATCTGTGACTATGGTGAATGGAGCTCCATAGAGAAAGAGGTGAAAGTGTTCACATCCCCAGACAACAGCTAGGCTCTCCTTTTCAGGCTGAGAGTATTTTTTTTTCAGTATTCGTTAATGCTCTGCTGGCATATGCAATGATGGAAGGGTCTGGATTATTGGGTAAGTATTGCGTCAGAATAGCCCCCAGTCCCACCGGACTTGCATCCACAATCAATTCAGTGCGTAAAGTGGGATCAAAGTAAGCCATGGTAGTTGTGGAGCACAGTTCACTTTTAATTGCATCAAAAGAGGTTTGACACTCTGGGGACCACTTGAATTCACAGCCTTGTTTCGTGAGTTCCCTCAGTGGTGTACTAATGGTGGAGAAGTTCTGGATATATCTAGCACAGTAACTGGACATTCCAAGAAAGGAGCGAACTTCACTGACATTCTGAGGAACGGAGGCCATTTTTATCACCTGTACCTTTTTGGGATCAGGCTGTACTCCTGCTGCTGAAAAGATGTGACCATAAAACTCCAAGGACGTTTTGTTAAATTCACACTTGTCTTTGTTTAGAGTGAGTCCCTGAGATGCTAAGCATTGAAAGACCTCATGTAATGCACTATTGTGTTCAGCTTGGGTTTTACCATAAACTAGAATGTCATCACTGTAATTGAAAGCATTGGGAATATGTTGGATTACACTTCTTATAGCATCCTGGAAAATTTCTGCAGCTGAACACACACCAAATGTCAACTGTTTATACTGCCTGAGGCCTAAATGCGTAGAAAATGTTGTTAGGTATCTGGACTCTGGACTCAGTTCTAGCTGATGGTAACCTTTATTAAGGTCCAGCTTCGAAAAGATAGTTGCTCCATTTAGTAGATGAATAATATCATGTATTGTGGGAGAGATGTGTCTTTCTCTCTGAATAGCTGCATTTGGCAGGCGCATGTCCACACAAAGTCTCGCCTGGTCGGGATTTTTGGGTTTTGGAACCACAACAATTGGAGAGACCCATGGAGTGGGGCCTGTAACAGTCTCAATAATATCATCATCTTCCAAAGATTGAAGTTCTTTTTCCACCTTCTTTCTCAGATGAAATGGAATGCGCCTGTGAGATTGTGCGACTGGGCGAACATTTTCATCCACATGAAGATGTGCTTGAAAGTCCTTCAGTTTTCCAAGTCCACTGAACAAAGAGGAAAATTCATTAATCATAGTTTGTACATCCTTGTCAGCTGGATCAGTTATTGTATGGATGATCTGAATGAGACCCAGATTTAGGGCAGTATGGTAGCTGAGAAGGCAGCCTCCAGAGCCCTTTAAGATGTAAAAACTTGTTTTCTGTGTCTTACCCTTGTAGCTGATTTCGGCTTCAAATTTTCCCACAGTTGGTAATGGGGTCTGAGATCCATATGGAAAGATTTTGGTCTGAACAGTTTCCAGGACAGGCTGTATCTTCAATTTCTTATATGTATCGCTGTCTATAATGTTCACTGATGCCCCAGTATCGATGGTGAAAATATCAGTTTTGAGAACATTGATTGTAACACTTGGAGACTGCATGGATTTTGGTGTAGAAGTAATGTAAACATAGTCCTCACTTGTGGTAGATGTCTCCTCTGCAGTCTGATGTATGGCTTTTACATTAGCCTGTTTTGCTGGTCTGTAATGAGGTTTGGTAAGTACTGATCTGCACACTGTTGCAAAATGGTTCTCTTTACCGCATTTGCTGCAGGTTTGTCCTAACGCTGGACATTTATTTACATAAGGAAAGTCTTTCCCACACCGGTAACATTTCCTTTGTTTCTGGGTTGAAGTGTCTGCAGTAGCTTTATGTTTGAGGTTATGCACCTGGATGTCATCCCCCTTTTCCATCACAGTGGCCTGATGATCTGCTATTTCTATGGCACGGGCCATTTTGAGAAGGTCATGTAGAGAGTAATCCTGCTGCAACGCTTTGCGTCTTATAGTGGATGATGTGCAAGATACAATGATTTGCGTTATAATTTCATCATCAACATCAGTAAATGCACACCCCTGTGCCAGTTCCCTTAAGCGTGTGACATACGTGTCCATGGATTCTTCTGGAAGCTGTTTAGCAATCCTGAACTTGTATCTCTTGTATCTGATGTTTTGCTTAGGGTTGAAGTAATCTGTTAAGGCTTTGGCGCAGCGGCCATAAGTGTCAGTGTCTGTAGCAGGTAGGGTGCTGTAAATGTCATACACCTCTGTGCCAGCATGGTGCAACAATAGAGCGCTTTTTCTTTTGTCATCTTTTCTGTCTATTGCTTCCAGAAAGTTCTCAAACCTGTGCATCCATTTTTTCCAGTTATGAGCCAGGTTATGGCTGTCAGCTATATCAAACTTTGGGATCACATGCATGTAGTTTGCCATCCCTCCTGTATTCAGTAATGCAGTTTAGGAGATAAATGTGCAGGTTTCTGGGTACAGTCCTTATATGTGGATCTGTAAGCACACTCCTTGTATCTGGATTATGCAGATGGCAGTCAGTACTCACAGCAGCAGAACTCTCATCCCATCCTCGTCGCCAGTTGTAATGTCATCAGGAAACATTAGAACTCAGGGATGAAATCCAACAGCATCTTCTTTTATTCATGTCTCCACACTCTGATATACAGTCATATGAAAAAGTTTGGGCACCCCTATTAATCTTAATCATTTTTAGTTCTAAATATTTGGGTGTTTGCAACAGCCATTTCAATTTGATATATCTAATAACTGATGGACACAGTAATATTTCAGGATTGAAATGAGGTTTATTGTACTAACAGAAAATGTGCAATATGCATTAAACCAAAATTTGACCGGTGCAAAAATTTGGGTACCCTTATCATTTTATTGATTTGAATACTCCTAACTACTTTTTACTGACTTACTGAAGCACAAAATTGGTTTTGTAACCTCACTGAGCTTTGAACTTCATAGCCAGGTGTATCCAATCATGAGAAAAGATCTGAAAACAAAGATTGTTCAACATAGTTGTTCAGGGGAAGGATACAAAAAGTTGTCTCAGAGATTTAACCTGTCAGTTTCCACTGTGAGGAACATAGTAAGGAAATGGAAGACCACAGGGACAGTTCTTGTTAAGCCCAGAAGTGGCAGGCCAAGAAAAATATCAGAAAGGCAGAGAAGAAGAATGGTGAGAACAGTCAAGGACAATCCACAGACCACCTCCAAAGAGCTGCAGAATCATCTTGCTGCAGATGGTGTCACTGTGCATCGGTCAACAATACAGCACACTTTGCACAAGGAGAAGCTGTATGGGAGAGTGATGCGAAGAAGCCGTTTCTGAAAGCACGCCACAAACAGAGTCGCCTGAGGTATGCAAAAGCACATTTGGACAAGCCAGCTTCATTTTGGAAGAAGGTCCTGTGGACTGATGAAACAAAGATTGGTTGTTTGGTCATACAAAAAGGCGTTATGCATGGCGTCAAAAAACACAGCATTCCAAGAAAAACACTTGCTACCCACTGTAAAATTTGGTGGAGGTTCCATCATGCTTTGGGGCTGTGTGGCCAATGCCGGCACCGGGATCTTGTTAAAGTTGAGGGTCGCATGGATTCAACTCAGTATCAGCAGATTCTTGAGAATAATGTACAAGAATCAGTGACGAATTTGAGTTACGCCGGGGATGGATATTTCAGCAAGACAATGATCCAAAACACAGCTCCAAATCTACTCAGGCATTCATGCAGAGGAACAATTAGAATGTTCTGGAATGGTCATCCCAGTCCCCAGACCTGAATATCATTGAACATCTGTGGGATAATTTGAAGCGGGCTGTCCATGCTCAGCAACCATCAAACTTAACTGAACTGGAATTGTTTTGTAAAGAGGAATGGTCAAAAATACCTTCATCCAGGATCCAGGAACTGATTAAAAGCTACAGGAAGCGACTAGAGGCTGTTATTTTTGCAAAAGTAGGATCTACTAAATATTAATGTCACTTTTCTGTTGAGGTGCCCATACTTTTGCACAGGTCAAATTTTGGTTTAATGCATATTGCACATTTTCTGTTAGTACAATAAACCTCATTTCAATCCTGAAATATTACTGTGTCCATCAGTTATTAGATATATCAAATTGAAATGGCTGTTGCAAACACCCAAATATTTAGAACTAAAAATGATTAAGATTAATAGGGGTGCCCAAACTTTTTCATATGACTGTATAACACAACACTAGCCTCCAGCAAGCAGTACCACTTCCTGGTTCCTGTATCCTGTGCCCTCCTCTTAAAGAGGCAGAAATGCTTGCTGTATGTTACAAAAGTCCAATGTCTCTATTATTTATTGGCTAATAAGAGACACTTTAAGGCTGAGGACCCACGTTGCAGAAACGTAGCTTTTTAGTTGCAGAATTTACTGCATTTTTTTGAGCCAAAGCCAAGAATGGCTACAAGAGGAAAGGGAAATATATAGGAAGTTCTTATACTACTACCTTCTGCTCAATCCACTCCTGGCTTTGGCTAAAAAAAAAAAAAACACAGCAAAATCTGCAGCAAAAAAAGCTTTGTTTCCGCAACGTGGGGCCTCAGCCTAGTGGGGATGGCCCTCAAATATAACTTATCCCTTATCCACAGGATGGAGGATAATTTGCAGATTGTGGGGGTCTGACCCATGTTCTCATGACCAGCAGCTGGACCCCCACCTGTCTGCAACATATCCCATATTCTGTGCTTAGGGGATAAGTAGCATTTGTGGGCAAAACCTTTTAACTGGGAGCAGATCTCTCCATTTTTTAGTCCATGTATTCTACATTAAATATAGTATGTGATTTGTTTAGTTATGTGAAATATTATACTGTATCATGACTATAACTTAATGTTTTTTTTCTATTTGGGACATTTATAGTATGTCCATGAAATGGATATATGACCAGTTTTATGACCTTATTTATTAAAAGATGGCTGGACCATTGTACCAATCAAGCCCTCTTACCTCCTGTGCCCCCCCCCCATTTCCTCATAGATTATAAGCTTTCACAGGTAAGGCCCTCACTCCTATTGTTTGATATCTTAATATTTTGTCACATTTTAATGTCAAATATTGTCTGTTTATGTTCCCTTTAATTTGTAAAGTACCGTGAAATATGTTGGCGTGATATAATAAAATTATTATTATTATTAGATATGCCGTAAATGTCCAATAAATGTGGATCCTACCTCAACTATTCTTGAAACTACCATTGTTGTAGATGGAGAGGGCCACACAATACTTTTTGAGTAAAGTGGGCAAATAGTTATTATTGAAATGAAGAAAATTGCCTCAATAGTGTTATTTATATTAAATCTTTCCTGAGGTAAGACAATGACACAAAGTGTCACAAAAAACTAAATATCTTTCTTTGAGAGCAAGATGCTACTTCTTTCTCATTTTCCCTGAGAACATTTAACATGATTCTGAGGCTAAAGGAGCAGGTCTTACAATTAGAGATGAGCGAATTTTTCAAAAATTCAATTCAACAGCTTCTCCGAATTTTCCGATACGATTCGATCCGAATTAATTTGCGGCAAATCGCATTAAAAACAGCTATTTCCTGGCTGCAGAGAGCCTTTATAATGGTATAGAACACTGTGCCTTGCAGTGGTTTTCTGCGATGTCCCACTAGGGGACCTGAACCAGTGATGCACTGATCGCTGGTTCAGCACTATAGACTGCAATACATGTGTACTGCAGTCTATAGAGGACGACAGCCTATGTTGACGCATAGGCTGACTTCCTCACTTCTGGTCAGGATCAACCAGGTACGGGGGGCTACTAGCAGCCCGGCGTCACTGGCCAGACCCTGGGTTGCAGAAGATGCATATTGGCACCCCCTCATCTTGCCGCGGAGGGTGCCGAGGGGGACATTTTGCATGGTGGAATGCCTTGGATGCCACAGTCATGTTTGACCGTGGCATCCAAGGAGTTAAAGCCCGCGATAGGAGCTGTGCTCAGACCGGAGGTTATGGAGCAGGGTGTTAGCTGTCAGTTACAGCTACCTCCGGCTCCAAATGCCGTGGGCGGTTGCGAAGGGGTTAAAGGGCTGTGACATCACAGGGCTGGCTGGCTGCTGATTGGCTGCACGCATGGCACTGTGGGTGATCCCGCATTCCCAGAGTTCCTTGCCCCATGTCCTAACGTGCAGCAGTCATTTTATGAAAAAATGTGATTCGTTACCATGAAGCATGAGGAAATCCGGATTCGAAGCGAATCGAATATTTCCTGAAATTACAATCAAATTCCACTTCATCAGTTTTGATTCGCTCATCTCTACTTACAATAGTACCAGTGAGTTTTAATTGGTGAAAACTACAGTGGAGAAAAAAAGTATTTAGTCAGCCACCAATTGTGCAAGTTCTCCCACTTAAAAAGATGAGGCCGGCCTGTAATTGACATCATAGGTAGACCTCAACTATGAGAGACAAAATGAGAAAACAAATCCAGAAAATCACATTGTCTGATTTTATAAGAATTTATTTGCAAATTATGGTGGAAAATAAGTATTTGGTCACCTACAAACAAGCAAGATTTCTGGCTCTCACAGACCTGTAACTTCTTCTTTAAGAGGCTCCTCTGCCCTCCACTCCATTACCTGTAGTAATGGCTCCTGTTTGATATTGTTATCAGTATAAAAGACACCTGTCCACAACCTCAAATAGTCACACTCCAAACTCCACTATGGTGAAGACCAAAGAGCTGTAGAAGGACACCAGAAACAAAATTGTAGACCTGCACCAGGCTGGGAAGACTGAATCTGCAATAGGCAAGCAGCTTGGTGTGAAGAAATCAACTGTGGGAGCAATAATTAGAAAATGGAAGACATACAAGACCACTGATAATCTCCCTCGATCAGGGGCTCCACGCAAGATCTCACCCTGTGGGGTCAAAATGATCACAATACCAAATACTTATTTTCCACCATAATTTGCAAATAAATTCTTTAAAAATCAGACAATGTGATTTTCTGGATTTGTTTTCTCATTTTGTCTCTCATAGCTGAGGTCTACCTATGATGACAATTACAGGCCAGCCTCATCTTTTTAAGTGGGAGAACTTGCACAATTGGTGGCTGACTAAATACTTTTTTTCCCCCGCTGTATGTGAGTAGAAGTGTTAACTGAGTATGGTAGTTATGGTAGCAGAGTTTACTTAAAGGGGTATTCCCATGAACATAATCATATCTATATTTGTAGATAGTTAAACAGTTTTTCAAATATAAGTAATTACAAATTCTGCAGAGTTTTAAAGATTTTCTCTAATTATCTTAGTGGTGACAGTCTGTTGTCTTGATCGGTTGCCAGTGGATACAACCACAAATGCAGAAACTTTCTATGGTCTTGGTTTTGTCAGAAACCCAGCAATGATTTTATTATTGTAGCTGGGTTATCAGGCAGGGAGACTACATGTATGAGAAGATATCACGGCCACAATAAGAAAATCATAGCTGATTTTCTGACCTTAGAAAGTTCATGTACTCATGGTCGTATCCACTGGCAACCGATCAAGACAACAACTTGTGACTACAAGATATTTAGAGAAAATCTTTAAGATTCTGCATAATATTTAAGTACTTATATTTGCAAAAATGTTTAGCTTTAAATTATCTACAACTTTAAAAATGGTTATGTTTGTGGGAATACCCCTTTAACTTTCTTCAGCGTGATAACTTCTTCTGTGGGATATCACAGAATGTAACAAAAGCCACTAGAAAGTCTTTAAAAAAAATGTATAAACTTGTTGCCTATTAAACAACTGTTCATCCTAGACCAGCTTTGGTAGGTCCTACTAGCTCCTACATACTGAGAATATCCCACAAGACTTAAGATTTTGGAGATGCTGTAACTCAGTCATCTAGCAATCACAATTTGGCCTTTCCCAAAGTTGCTCAGATCATTCCACCAATTCAAGAACTGAATACTCTTAAAGGGGTTATTCAGTTTTTAACATTGATGGCCTATCCTTAGAATAGGTCAGCAATATTAGATCTGCAGGGTCCGACACCCGGGACCCCTTGAGATCACCATTACTGAGACAGCACGGCTCTCAGTATTGTTTACAAATCATGAGCTGCGCTACTCACTTGCCATACAAACTGTAGCGGAGAGTGTGGGTACTACATAGATTTCAATAGAAACTACACTCGCTGCTACAGTTTGTACAGTTTTACAGTATGTAAACAATACTGAGAGCTGCACTATCTTGGTACCGGTGATCAGATCCCATAAATCTAATACAGAGAGCCTATCCTAATGATAGGCCATCAATGTTAAAAACTGGATAACCCCTTTAAATTTCTCTTAGTGGAAAACAAAAGTCACCCACAAGTTCTAATGGTGGTGATCCTTACGGTTAAGTAAAGGCAATTCTGTGTCAGAATGAGGTGTGAAGATAGATTTAGCAAAGGAATTTGGTCTCCTATGATAGTCTGCTGTATGATACTTTTAACAACACCTAACCTTAATAACACTTAGCATATTTGCAAGATATATAAGGTGATAGTTTGATAGTAGCTAGCGAAAAAAAGGACACTCGACAGCCAATACAGAAACTTATGACTGACTACAGGTTGGAATCAGATAAACCAGAGTCAGTAATGGCATTGAAGAGTAATATAAGCCCAGTCAGACAAAACAAGTGTGTGGTTACAGAGATCAGGCAGATCCGGGACTGAGTATCGTAACAAAGTAACAAAGTACAGGTAGAACTTGATGCTATGGAATGAACGGAAGTAAAGTCAGACATGCCTAGGTCAAAATGGTCAGGTCACAGGCTACAAAACAAATCCTAAATTACAAATGACAAAAACGGAGAAAAACTAGCTGTAACGTCCTTGCCTGTCCGGGCTTTGGCACCGTCCTCCGGGCGCACGCTGCGGCGCAGGAGGCGTGCCCGGTTGTGATTCTTTTCTTTGGGTTTTTCTTGTACTGTCTGAACACTGTCCTATTCCCTCACCTCCTTAATTGATTTTCCACCACGCCCTTCTCCTTCACCTTGCTCTCCCCCTGTTCCACTAAGAGTTAACTTTGGTCCTGCCTTGGTGATTGACAGCCTATCCTCCTATCAAGTCTGAGGCGGGTTCTTTCTCCCTATTTATTGTTTGCCCACTTTCCTATGGGCGCCTGCTATTGCTTTTGCTTACTGGCTTTACTTCTTGTTATTTGTTACCTGCTCTTCTTATTTTCTGACCACTGGCTTTGACTCTGACTATTCTCTTGGATCTCGATTCTGTGCTGCAATTGCTCGATTGTTACTGACCCCTTGGCTAGCTGACCTCCCTTTGTTGTTGTGCGTCTTGTCTGCGTTCTATGTGATCACTTATTATAAGGAGGGACTGTCGACGTGGTTGCTGGCTGTCACCTAGGACAGATCGGGCAAGTTAGGCAGGGACAGTGGGGGGGATTCAGCTTAGGGTCCACTGTCTTGTTGTGCCCCTCCCCCATAGTTCTCCAGCAGCTTCTGGGGAATCACTCCTCTAGTGATTCCCTTACACTAGCTGTCTAGTGAAAAGCATGTTTAACCCTGCTGTTCTGTTCGGTTCTACTATACACATATAATGTTCCGGTCATTTTTGACCGGGCCTATTAAAGTCTGGATTTTTAACTAATTTAAGTGTTTTATTTGAATTTCTTTTGCATTATTATACTGTATGTGAACATGGTTGTTCATAAACAAATGAAAAATGAAATCAAAAAATTAATTTTAATTTTTTTTGTGTCAAAAAATGTTACATGGCCTTATTGCATTATTCATATATATTTTACATTTGCACAAAAAAAAATCTTTAGAAAACTGTAAACTATAACTAATAACATCAAACTGTATGTAAATATATTTTTTTCAAAAAAAAAAAAAACAAACAAAAAAATAAAAAGTCTAGTTTTTTCTATATAAAATGTGAAATAAGGTTCAAGGTGCTAAATTTACTGTTTGCATTCGTCCCAAGTATAATTTACATGTCTTTTGCATAAGTACTTTGCACATTTGCAACATATCATATTGATTTGCGATTACTTGATGTTGGACAGAAGGCGCATCGTTTCCGTTTTAGGCTGGTTCCACTGCTGGTGGAGGCCGTGGGTATCGTCGCAGTGCTAGCGGAAGCTCTTGGTTCACTTTCTTCAGCATGCTGTTGGATCCTGTGGACAATGGCTGCAGCTCCATCATCTCTGGGTGTTACTTTTCTTTGTTCAATATATGGGCTAACCAGTGATTTTCCCAACTCCTCTAAAAAAAATTCTTCTTTTCTATAGTTTATTTTTGTTCCAATTTGGGTCTATTTCACGCCATAACACAAATTCATTGTACGCCGATACATCAAGAATGTTGTAAAAAACAACCATTGGCCACCGATTAGTTTTGCGTTTACAGGTGTCCATCTACATCACATACATAATTTGAAAATGTATGTATGTGTAACTCTGCATGGACCAAAAGGACCTAGATAAATTGATAAATAGTAGTAGATGAACTATATAGACCAAAATGAGATTATAACTCCTTTATTTTTTTTTTTTAAAATGGCTGGAGATTAGTATAAAAGGCTATCGGTCATTTTTGACCGAACAGTACAAGTGTAAAAAAAGACGTGGAGCAAAAAGTAAACAAAAAATAAATAAATAAAAACTGCTATTAGTAAGAACCCCTCAAATGAGGAAAAGTCAATGAACTACAAGTTTCAGAACCGCATAATGAATATTTTAAAAAATATCAAATTTCAAATTCGGTCATTTTTGACTGAACAGAACAGCAGGGTTAAATAGAGTGAACTTGACTTTAGGAAGAAGGAGGGCATATCACCAGATCTTGGACATGTAAGTTTATTATAATTGAGGTCTGAATTTCCCGCTATATTAAACATATCCATTTACATCCTTCTTTTTCATTTTTAATTACATCAAATAGACAGTTACTTATCTCATTTTTATCTATTTTCCTCTTCACACATTAATGTCTTCCTACTGAATGTCATCAAGGTTTTGTTTCAATTTTTTTTTTAGTTTTTATAGTATAATGATTAAAGATTGATTTCAAGTTATACCCTAGTGCAATAGTCAGTTATTTGCCAAATGAGTTGGCTAGGTTCCTAGATTTCGTTATAAGATTACGTATTAGGCGGCTCAACATACAAATGGTTTCTAATAGCTGTATTTCATGATCTAATGAGAATGGAACAAATATCCCTTTAAATATAAATATAGAACAATATTGTTTATTTTCTAATACAAAAACTTACTTGGACATTAAAGGGAATCTGCTAAGAGGTAGTAAAAGATACTCTGATTTTCTAGCTGTAGTTTCTATAAAATTCCTGTTTATCAATTACATCGCTGGAGTCCTTTGGAGTCCACAATATTCATCATTTATACACTCAGATTTCCTTTTTTTTCCAGTTTTCAGATTTCCTTCAGTGTAGTATTCCTCACTAAACTTAGTGGGAAGAAATGCATAAACATTTATCTCTGTATGATCTACATTCCGTTATATGTAGCTCTAGTTCTGAAGCAAAAAAAAATATATACATATATGTACACTGTATATCTACTATGTATTAACTTGTGATGTTGATGTTTAGTATTCCTTTAAGGCTAAGACCCACGTTGCGGAAACGCAGCTTTTTTTGTTGCAGATTTTGCTGTGGTTTTTCGAGCCAAAGCCAACAATGGCTTCAAAAGGAATGGGAAATATATAGGAAGCTCTTATACTTCTACCTTCTGCTCAATCCACTCCTGGCTTTAGCTCAAAAAAATGCAACAAAACTTGCAACAAAAAAATGCTCTACAAAATACTTATTAAATATTAAGAGAGTGACAATTGACAATTATCTCACACAAACTCATCAGATAATGCTTTATACTCTAGTAAAACATAAAACTCAGAGCTGCTATCTGGTGCCAGCAATGCCATTGGATGTTAATACTGCATGTGTCGTGCAGGTATATCTACAGTAGGTATATATATAATTGCTGGATCCTTATGTTCTATAAATATTGTGTAGAATATATTTGTGTTTATTAGGTCTAGAAACCAGCCACCTACACCTTCCCTTTAATTGTGACCATTTACTAATTTGTTTGTTGAAAAGTGTTAATAAGACATTTGCATTATATTTCAATCAACATGTGAGTTCATGATTTTATTGTGAAATGTCAAACATAGCATGGTTTATAAATGACATGCCAGGGGACTGAAATGTAATAAAATGTATAATGTGTATTAATTAAACATTAATAGGAAATGTATTAACATCTAATCTAAATTAAAGGCCACAAATGACTACATTTGCTCTACAGTTCTTGATGATTAGTTATGCAACAAGGAATGATGAGCGGGTGCCATGGGGTGCTCTCTGCATGACAAATGTAGTTTTCCTCTAGCAACATAGATATAAGTAATATGAGTTAGGATTTAGAATCTCTGGGAACTAATAATTTCCAGCTTCTTATTTCACAAATCAGTTGGATGTTTATAGACAAATGAAATTCTTAGTTAGGCTGCCAGTCCTGTTTAACGCTCTTCTGTCACTTGTATATTATTCATTTTACAAAGGCATACAGTTTACAAGGGACCTCAAGTCAAGATGGTATATTTGCATTTTCTGCATGAGTGGCTATACCATGCACATGCTTCCCTCTTAGGCAACACATAGCAAATAAATAGTGGAGAAACACCAAAGGATTCATGCACACGGCCTTAACACAGACACAGTACCATATAATCTGCAGATTTCACAGAGCAGCAATAGAAGGGTATGGTGCTCTACTGCACCTCCTATATGCCTACTATTTTATATAAGGTTTAATGTTATTTTCAGTTTCTGTGCAGATGGCTTTAGGGCTTTAGAACTTCATCTCTAAACATCACTATTCCTTTCTCCAGCAAAAGATGCTCAGATGTTTTCTTCCTTACTTGTCTTTTTGGTTGGAAACTTTGCAGTGAAACTTTACAGTTGAAATGCACTGTTGAAGAGGAAGCCATTGGCTTCCTCCACTACCATTCTTAACTTGTAGGATGCAAACCTCTTCACATATGCAGTCTACAAGGCACCATGACTGCAACACATCTACTTTCCCACGCAGACAGGAGTGAGGACTTCACTGTGCCAGGACACTAAACTGTTGTGGTCACAGTACCTTGTAGGCTGCAGGCTTAAGTGCCATGTGGCCTACAGGTTAGAGCAAAAAGAGGATACAGTGGTGGCTGCAGTTCTGGTGGCTCCTACACAGTGTAGAAGTGGATCAGAGGTAGGTGAGTATATTTTTTATACTTTTTTTTTTTACACTTTGGAGGACATTATTAATATGTTAGGAGGGTCACTTAGGGCAATAATGATATGAAAACAATATTAATTTAGGGGGCCTTATTAATATAAGGGGGTCATCAAAGGCAGTAACAATTTAAAGGTGTATCTTTTATATAAGTGGCATTAGGAGGCTCTCCGAGCTGTGTACAAACATGCAGTGACTTTGAAGAGAGTCTTGCCCGTCCACGTCTTGTGTTTTGTCTCAAGCCTCTTGGTTTCTATAGATGAGCTTAGCTTAGGTACAGAAGTAAACAGAAAATTATCAAAAATGGAGACACCTAATGGCAGTAACATTTTTAAATAATGCATTACATTTTGTTTCAGAATCACATATTCTTTAAATAAATGAGAAAAAAAAAAGTATGCCTTGTCCTGAAGACCAAAATAGGCTGTGTTATTAAGGGGTTAAACAGCAGACCAGTGTGGTCGGTCACCATTGCGGTGACTGGTGAGCCATCCTGTTTGTGGAGCACTGCTGGAAAAATTTGAACATGATAAAAGCCAGTTTAGATACTAAAAGATGCATACAGAGTAGAGAGCTGAACAGGTTATGTCTGTGCTGAACCTAAGAGAACCAGCCACCAGATCTGAAAAACACAATGACATACTGTACATCATCTCACCTTGAGCATTCTGGTGTTTTTGTTTATCCAAATCCATTCAGCCACTCCCAATATACAGTACAGACCAAAAGTTTGGACACACCTTCTCATTCCAAGAGTTTTCTGTATTTTCATGACTATAAAATTGTAGATTCACACTGAAGGCATCAAAACTATGAATTAACACATGTGGAATTATATACTTAACAAAAACGTGTGAAACAACTGAAAATATGTCTTATATTCTAGGTTCTTCAAAGTAGCCACCTTTTGCTTTGATTACTGCTTTGCACACTCTTGGCATTCTCTTGATGAGCTTCAAGAGGTAGTCACCTGAAATGGTTTTCACTTCACAGGTGTGCCCTGTCAGGTTTAATAAGTGGGATTTCTTGCCTTATAAATGGGGTTGGGACCATCAGTTGTTGTGTTCAAAAGTCAGGTGGATACACAGCTGATAGTCCTACTGAATGGAGTGTTATAATTTGTATTATGGCAAGAAAAAAGCAGCTAAGTAAAGAAAAATGAGTGGCCATCATTACTTTAAGAAATGAAGGTCAGTCAGTCCGAAAAATTGGGAAAACTTTGAAAGTGTCCCCAAGTGCAGTGGCCAAAACCATCAAGCACTAAAAAGAAACTGGCTCACATGAGGACCGCCCCAGGAAAGGAAGACCAAGAGTCAGTTCTGCTGCGGAGGATAAGTTCATCCGAGTCACCAGCCTCAGAAATCGCAGGTTAACAGCAGCTCAGATTAGAGATCAGGCCAATGCCACACAGAGTTCTAGCAGCAGACACATCTCTACAACAACTGTTAAGAGGAGACTGTGTGCAGCAGGCCTTCATGGTAAAATAGCTGCTAGGAAACCACTGCTAAGGACAGACAACAAGCAGAAGAGACTTGTTTGGGCTAAAGAACACAAGGAATGGACATTAGACCTGTGGAAATCTGTGCTTTGGTCTGATGAGTCCAAATTTGAGATCTTTGGTTCCAACCACCGTGTCGACGCAGAAAAGGTGAACGAATGGACTCTACATGCCTGGTTCCCACTGTGAAGCATGGAGGAGAAGGTGTGATGGTGTGGGGGTGCTTTGCTGGTTACACTGTTGGGGATTTATTCAAAATTAAAGGAATACTGAACCAGCATGGTTACCACAGCATCTTGCAGCGGCATGCTATTCCATCCGTTTGGCTTAAGTTGGACCATCATTTATTTTTCAACAGGACAATGACCCCAAACACACCTCCAGACTGTGTAAGGCCTATTTGACCAAGAAGGAGATTGATGGGGTGCTACGCCAGATGACCTGGCTTCCACAGTTACCAGACCTGAACCCAATCGAGATGGTTTGGGGTGAGCTGGACCGCAGAGTGAAGGCAAAAGGGCCAACAAGTGCTAAGCATCTCTGGGAACTCCTTCAAGACTGTTGGAAGACCATTTCAGGTGACTACCTCTTGAAGCTCATCAAAAGAATACCAAGAGTGTGCAAAGCAGTAATCAAAGCAAAAGGTGGCTACTTTGAAAAACCTAGAATATAAGACATATTTTCAGTCGTTTCACACTTTTTTGTTAAGTATATAATTCCATATGTGTTAATTCATAGTTTTGATGCCTTCAGTGGGAATCTACAATTTTTATAGTCATGAAAATACAGAAAACTCTTGGAATGAGAAGGTGTGTCCAAACTTTTGGTCTGTACTGTATAACCCCTAATAGTGTTGATGTAAATTAGGGTATACTAGCCAAGTGGGCTGCAATACTACATGACATACAGTACACAGAGATCCTGCCCTCAGAGAAGCCACTGTGTTTCCATTCACTTAGCTAGTATATGATACCCTATAGCTACCCTGTTAAAGCAGCACTTTTTTTTTTTTAAGTAGTTTTAATAAGTAGAGATGAATGAACCTCTCAAGATTCATTTTGAGTTCGGCTGGCTCGGGTCCCTGATTTGTTTCAGGTTGAAGAAGTTTGGTATGAACCACACATTAAATTGGCTTGAAACATAGTGTAGAACACTCTTAGAGCTCCTAGGACCTGTCTAATTTATAGTTCTCTAAGATAAACATAACCAGAGTTATATGGTGATAGGTGATAAGTGTGTGATTGATGGGGGTCTGGTTGTTGGGAACCTCATAGAACATGATAATAATGGGCGCTGTCATTTTGGGGAGGTTTGCCGGCCCCTGGAACAAGATCCTATTAAAGGATCCCAGACTTGTCTGGCATTTACTTGTAATACAAGTGCCGTCAATTTGCAATTTGCTAGTTCTTCTTTTGTTTTATAACATTTCAGAGCATGAAAAATAAAGCTGGGAAATATACCAGCCAGTGCTGTGGCATAGACTGCTGCTGAATCAAAATCTATCTATATAAACCTCTTTCTAAGTTATGACACAGTTAGCTAGTTCTGCCTTTCAGGAATCTGAGAAAGCTGGGTGATTTGTACAAAGTAGATGAAAACCACAAATGTAATCCTCATTTTTACCTGGTGTAATTCATGCTCTGGAGCTGCACCATCTTCATTACAGCATTACAGCATTAGACTTAATGGAAGTTAAATTCCATATCTAAATTATAATCCATGCCCCTCAAGATCTAGCTAATCTTAAATCAGTAATGGCACTGCACAAAGGCAGGAAGCGCTGTCTGCCCAATTTATGTCTGCAAGATTTCTGCCAAATTGCTCAGAGCAGTGTAGCAGTTAGTGGTGCAGACATAGCTACAGATGAACTATATCATGCATATTTCCATGTTTATTCTTGGTTTTCAGGATTTAGTGTCCCTTTAAGCTGATTTTCTAAACACAACATGGTTTTATGACAAGTTATCATACTGTAATATGCTAACTGCCCTATGTCCCTTTGTGTCTATAAGTAACCACCCAAGGTTGGAGGGTAAATTGCAGCCTTTCAAGGGTTTTGATAGCATTTTGTGATATTATGTTGAATTGGTTTCAAGACAAATTGAAGTTCTTAACCAAATTTGAAATCAGTTTCATTCAACGTCTGCATTTTGAGAAAAAATGTACAAAAATAAATAGATAATTATATAATAACAGCCTTTCTTTGAGCCAAACAGCACTTTATAGGAAAATCATACCATCAAAAAATGTCTTTTAATATTATTATTCATGAAAGCTTTCATCAATATTATCTACCATCGGAAAGTCAAGCCAAAGTTCATCTTTAAACATGAATAAAGTAGATATTTCAGAGCTGTGGATGTCTACTTTCAATATTCTAATTTCTAGACACATTCTAATGCTGCTTAAAATTAATTTGACTTGTTTTTATGTCTCCATTTATCATTGAATGTTTAGGACTCTTCATAGAAATAAGAGCATTATCCCTGAGGATGAAAAATGTAGATGACTCAATTTGTCAAAATGTTACTTTATTTGGGTTTGGAATGTTTATTGCTACTACTGGTTGAGGTGATTTATTATCTAGCCTCAGTGCTCTATTATGTTACATGCCGTTGTGTTCATATAAGTAAATGTCTGCAATAACCACTCTAATACCGAAATCCTAAGACTCTCTTAGCACCATTTCATCTGTAGTCCATTTAATTTCCATTATATCTATGCAATAGAAATGATTAATGTAGTGTCCATTTTCCAAAGGAAGTTAAGAGATTTTGTTCATGTAGAATCATACTGTTTATTGTACCAAATGACCCAGTTCCATATTAAGACTTCACACTGTGTGTATAAAAATAACAGAAGATTGAATAAAATCCTAATGTGCCTGAAGTGCAAAATAATTAGCTTCCTCCGTCGTACAGTTCTACATTATTTAACTTTTTGTTACACTGCTTGAGTGCCAGTTGCCAAATTCAATACACCAAGGGGCAATATGCTAATGTGGTCCAAACTTTTAAGTTAATATGATCATGTATCTAGTATGAATTTAGAAATGATGGTATGCCCTCTTTGTGGGCCAGTACACAGACATCCAACACAGCCAGCAAAGCTCTGCAATGTGCCAGTGCAGAGCAACAACTCAGAAACAATATTGTCCACATTAGGAGATGATAACCTCTGGTTATCTACAGTAACACCATTGTGCATCTGCAGGTTTTAAATGCAATCTGCGGGAGATCGTCAGCAATTACGGCAGGTGAGCTACAATAAGAAACACCCAAATTTGGGTATTTTTTTTGGGTGGAATTTTTGGAAACACACTCCTGAAGATCCCTGATGTAAATTCAGAAATGTGTGTTCTGTGTGGTTCCTAAAGGTTTTGAACCTCCACTGATATGGCTATATGGTATGGCTAGAGAGGTTAGAGAATGTTTTTGTTTTTTCTTGAGGAGAAATACTTTGAATACTGAGCATTGCCCTAAATACTTCCTATCAACTAAAGTCTTGGCCAATAGTTTTGAGAATGATACAAATATTAATTTTTACAAAGTCTACTGCTTCAGTTTTTCTAATGGCAATTTGCATATACTCCAGAATGTTATAAAGAGTGATCAGCTTAACAGCAATTACTTGCAAAGTCAATATTTGCCTAGAAAATTTACTTTATCCCCCAAAACACATTTCAACATCATTGCAGCCCTGCCTTAAAAGGACCACCTAACATCGTTTCCGTGATTGCTCCATTAACACAGGTGTGGGTGTTGATGAGGACAGGGCTGGAGATCAATCTGTCATGATTAAGTAAGAATGACACCACTGGACACTTTAAAAGGAGGCTGGTGCTTGCCATCATTGTTTCTCTTCTGTTAACCATGGTTATCTCTAAAGAAACACGTGCAGTCATCATTGCACTGCACAAAAATGGCCTAACTGGGAAGAGTATTGCAGCTAGAAAGATTGCACCTCAGTCAACAATCTATCGCATCATCAAGAACTTCAAGGAGAGAGGTTCCATTGGTGCCAAAAAGGCTCCAGGGCGCCCAAGAAAGACCAGCAAGCGGCAGCACCGTCTCTTAAAAGTGTTTCAGCTGCGGGATCGGGCTACCAGCAGTGCAGAGCTTGCTGAGGAATGGCAGCAGGCAGGTGTGAGTGCATCTGCACGCACTGTGAGGCGGAGACTCTTGGAGCAAGGCCTGGTCTCAAGGAGGGCAGCAAAGAAGCCACTTCTCTCCAGAAAAAACATCAGGGACAGACTGATATTCTGCAAAAGGTACAGGGAGTGGACTGCTGAGGACTGGGGGAAAGTCATTTTCTCTGATGAATCCCCTTTTCGATTGTTTGGAACATCTGAAAAACAGCTTATTCGGAGAAGAAGAGGTGAGCGCTACCACCAGTCTTGTCTCATGCCAACTGTAAAGCATCCTGAAACCATTCATGTGTGGGGTTGCTTCTCAGCCAAGGGAATCGGCTCTCTCACAGTCTTGCCTAAAAACACAGCCATGAATAAAGAATGGTACCAGAATGTCCTCCAAGAGCAACTTCTCCCAACCGTCCAAGAGCAGTTTGGCGCTCAACAATGCCTTTTCCAGCATGATGGAGCACCTTGCCATAAAGCAAAGGTGATAACTAAATGGCTCAGGGAACAAAACATAGAGATTTTGGGTCCATGGCCTGGAAACTCCCCAGATCTTAATCCCATTGAGAACTTGTGGTCAATCATCAAGAGACGGATGGACAAACAAAAACCAACAAATTCAGACAAAATTAAAGCATTGATTCTGCAAGAATGGACTGCTATCAGTCAGGATTTGGTCCAGAAGTTGATTGAGAGCATGCCAGGGAGAATTGCAGAGGTCCTGAAGAAGAAGGGTCAACACTGCAAATATTGACTTGCTGCATTAACTCATTCTGTCAATATAAGCTTCTGTTACTCATAATATGAATGCAATTATATTTCTGTATGTGATAAAAACATCTGACAAACACACATAAAAACCAGAGGGCAGCAGATCATGTGAAAATATATAATATAATATATAAATATAATATATGTGTCATTCTCAAAACTTTTGGCCATGACTGTAGATCTCTACAATATCAGTACCTACAAAGGACATAATTTTTTTCATTTTTATATATAAACAGGAAAGAAGAAAGCTTCTTTTTTCAACACTACAGTCAATGATCATGGATGCAAATACAATGGGGGAGACAGGAGTTATCAAAGTCAGTCTTCATAACCCCATCACCACAGAGGGTGCAACTCGTATATGACATGGTGCACACCTCATAAATGAGGCATACCCTCTTGCTGGGCTGTGTGCTTGGAAGTAAATCTACACCTGCTCATATCTGGTGTGGATTTCCAGCATCATTTACGCCAGATTTCTGGCGTAAATGCTAATAAATCTGGCAGAGCCAATGGTGTACAAGGCATAATATATTTGTCCCAATGTGATCCATCTGCACTAATCTGACCCATGCTTTGGGTAACTGCCTCAGACTCAGACTGCTGACCTGAAACCCACCTGCAGCTGGAGACGGGATTACCTCATTGAGCGTTGCTTGCCCCAATTTACAGGCACATGTTCCCACTACTCACACAATAGACCTATCTACCATTGGCTACCCTGGGCAACTGGCCATGGCTCACAGCTCCACCAACTTAACCAACTCTTCCTTCCTGTTTCCCAACCAACAGCAGGCAATGAAACTGTTAACAACAGACTATAATCAAGTAGATATCGCTCCTCTTTTCCAGGAGTCTAATGGTCTCAGGCTCTATAACTCAGCATGTGATCAACCTACTAATAGAGCACTATTCCAAAGCCTGCTACAGGAACCAGAGGAATACCTACACACAAATCTCAGACACATTCATCAGCCACCACTAACATTGTAACACTGGCACTACTCTCAGTCATCACTAACTTTACTGAGTGGCTTCATGCAGGCATTTGTTGCCTGCCTTGTGGGTCTGGATGGCTATTCACTCAGGCCATCTGTAGTAACCCTTTAGATCCCTCCTACAAAATAAAGTAATGTTGGATAAACTTGCTTATGCGTTTCAGAACTGCATGTTCCTTAATCATAGCATGATACTCACTGAAGTCATCACACTTTTTCAAAGCCGTATTCTCACCCTGTATGACATGGATTGGATTTTTACCATGGACAATTAAAAGCTAAGTTTTATTTCATTACTTTGGATTCTGATTGCTGGAAATTTTTTGCTTTTGTTTTTGTTGTTGGCTTGCCTCTGGCAGCGAGGCTTATTTTTTTCCCTTGCAGCAGAATTCCATTGCAGTCTGCTCCCACATTTATGTTCATTATTGGAGCTTGTGAAAGGGCTGAACACATTTGTTTAACATGGCAGGCAACAACACGCTTTGCACTCACACAGCAGCCTTATACACAATGGTATAACCTCACATACTAGTGACACCAATATGGCAAGTGGCATTCTTACCCTCACTGGTGTTGATACCAGCCATATTTTTCATGCAATGCCACTCCTGCTCCCAATACAAAAGTAGCTATGTCCTACATCTTACCTACATAGCCTATATTCCCAACAATGCTGGTGAGATGGAATGGCTGTTTCTTTACAGGGCCTTAGTCAACAGTTATAGTGCCTGGTTGTCTATCTCACTGTTGGCTTGACAAGAGTAGAATATGGTTACCAAAATACCAAGGGCCCTATGACCAGTGCACTCTGGCATCTCCCTGGGTTTGAATGGTACTGATCCTTGTTTTGCTAGTGCACATGATTTTACTATATTTGCTAAACATTTTACTTAGGTTTTTGCATCCTACAGCAGCAAGTATTAGAATTACCATCTCATGCACAAAAACTGCTTAACTATCATCCTACTGTATGCTCTTAACACATTGTCAAATTTCCTGATGGCAAAAAAAAAAAATTCCAAATAGATACTATAGGTAAATCCTTGAGGAATGATGGAATTGGCTTTGATTATTTAAAAGCAAATATGTATTTAAAGGTATCTTTATCTATTGGTGTCTAAAAGTGTTGACTGATTTTTTTTTTTAAGAGATGAACTGGTTAACATAAGAGCTTATTTTAACAGCTATTCTAGCTATGACTAATTCGGTTTAGTTTTATTGCATTGTAACACACTGGAAAAGCTCATTTCCATGTCATTAAATTAATGGAATGGATATAGAATAGACAATTTCCCTTAGCCTACTTTTTAAACTGATAATTTCAGCCACTTGAGTGCCATGTGCAACAATTTGTACAGTACATAGCATTCTTGGAATAAGTTATCCCTAGTACATGTTAGATAAAAAGAAGTAAAAAAAAAATACATGAAGATGGAAAATACTGCAGCTAACGTATTAGGGACAGCATTAGCGAAAATGGGTTCCTGTTCAGAACAGCACAGCAAGTTACTGTTGTTATAAATGCTGCACAAAGACAAATGGAAACTTTATCTCTCTCTACCTCCAATCTCAAGTGACAAGGTGCAGGCAGTTCAGAAAAGTAAATCTATTAGTTAGAAAAGAAAGCTCAGGGAAGCTGAACGTGTGTGGTATGTAGGGAACACCATGTAGACAATGTCACAGTAAATTATTATACTAATTTAATATATCTGTTTGGCTTATGATTTAACCTGCTCCCCCTCAGCACCCCTGGATGAAACTATGAATGAAATGTGCACCAAGGTCTGAGGTTGTGGTCTCTCCCTGGTTGCTGTCTTTATGCCCAATACTGGTCAGTATTTTTTTTCTTCCTGATGTGTATTTTATTTTTTGCATTGTTTTTTATTTAAAGTCATTACCAAAATTCATTCTATCATTGTCCATTTGTAGTGGGATTTGGAATAACTCAATGAGCAGGCTCAGACTGGAGCAGGTAAATCCACCAGTTGGGCCCCTTGGCCAGGGTGGGCCAGTGATTCTTCAAATCCTGCAACAGGGCCCTAGTTCAAGACAAGAGCCAATCAGCAGGCTACTGACAGTGCCCCCCAGCATAGAACCACCAAGCCCTAGGTACCCCAGTCTGACACTGTCAAAGGGTAACACCAGGCTGAGATCTTCCTCCTCTGTTGTTTATATTTATAATGAATTTAAATCCTTATGATAGTGTGTCCATATGATGTTGTTAATAAAAAATATTATGTTTATTGCAACTTAGAGTCAATTCACACAGTGGAAATTTGAGTAATTTCCACCTCAAATTTCTCTCCACTTTCTGCCCCATCCCCCCCCCCCACTCCCTTCACCCAGCTTCTCACCGCAAATTTCACTCACTGATTAGACTCAGATGAATGGGTCTAATGACAGGAGTGTCTCGAACCACAGGTTACAGTGTACATAGTCAGTATGTCCATGAAGTTCATCCAAGGGATGGGGAAGGGTGTGACTGTAGAGATGAGTGAAGGAAATAAGTATTCTATACTTTTACATAATCATCAATACTACAGGTGCATCTCAATAAATTAGAATATCTTTGAAACGTTTATTTCTTTAAGGAATTACATTAAAAAAGTGACCTCCTATATTTTCTAAATTCTTTACACACAGAGTGTTCTATTTCAAGTGTTTTATTTCTGTAAATGTTCATTATGTATTACAGGTAATGAAAACCAAAATGGAAGACGCTGATTATGAATTGTATTACTGAATTACTGAAATGAATGAACGTTTCAAAGATATTCTAATTTATTCAGATGCACCTGTATTTTGCTGTAAAAATGCATCTTTTTTGAAGCTGTCAGCTGTAGCTTTTGTGACCAGCTCCTGGGTAGGCTATTCCACAGATTCACAGTCCTTACAGTGAAGAAGCCTTGTTACTTTTGGAGATTAAACCTTTTTTTTCCAGGGGGAAAGGCTTGTCTTTTGAGGGAGTTTTACATGGAATACCCCTATATTTTTCTATGGGTCATTTATATATTTCTAAAGGTTTATCATGTTTTCCCTTAAGACTAAACAAATGTGACTTCTTTAATCTCTCCTCATAACTGAGGTCCTCCGTGTCCCTTAACAATTTGCATGCTGTAATTTAATCTATTATGTACAAGTACACCCAGGTTCTTCTCTTCCACTGATTCTCCAGCAGAGAATCCCTAAAAATGAAGACTAGGGGTACAACTGGATTGAGTTCTTTAAACCAGATATAGTGGGTGTGTCTGGTTTAGTACACTTTATTGAAACATTTTATTACAAAGTTTTTAGCCCTCTTTAGAGCACTCAACATGTTCATGCATCACGTGCATATAAGATGGGGAAACAGCCCTAATGTTACGAATGTACCTGTTTCTGTAAATAAGTTTATTTTTTTTTATAAACTGACATTTGGTTGTTTGACCACAAGAGGCCACTGTTACCTCAGAAATTGGAAGGACTGTAATTCTGTAATTCCCTGGAGTAGTGACGTGGAGACCCTGTTCTGCAGAGGTGGAACTAGAAGGAGGAGCAGAGTGTGTGTGGCAGCCATCTTAGGAGTGTGCTTCGAGCTTTTAGAAGAAGAAGGACTGAAGTGAGAGAAGGAGGATTCCTAAGTGATCAGAAATATAGCAAGGTGGAGCTGAAGCAGAGACTGTTCCAGGGTTTGTTCAGACAGCATCCTAAGTTGAAGATTGCTATCAAGGACCCAGCTGAGAAGTGGCCCTGTCAGTGAGATTGCATGTTTTCTGGATGAGCCCCGCTTTCAGCTGTTCCAGACAAAGGCTAAAGGAACCCAACAGAACCGGGTCAGTAAGAGAAGTAATCGTGCATGCACCGCATTACATTGTTTTGCTTGGGACTGAGTAAGGGCCTGTAGTTAGAATAGTTAGGCATACTCATCTTCACAGGCCACACTACTGGTGAATTAGCTACCTATTTGGTATTAAGGACTCAGAATTCTATTGAGTTGTAACTCTCAGAGAGGAGCTTCTGAGGAAGTCTAGAAGCGACATTTTATACATGGTCACATTTCTTTGGCTTGCAAGCTGACCTACTATTATATTTACTTGGTTGTACTTTGTTTGTGGGGGGAATAGGGATATTTTGATAAGTTTGTAAGCTCTTGTGTTATACCGCCGGTGCCCCTATCACATGCATTGAATTGTTCCTGTGACTAGGGTGATAAAAAGGTAACAAGCGCCTGGTTAGTTGCAGTCTGCAGATAGGTAAAAGCTTGGAGTGTATTGGAGCCGCACATTAGAGGGCACCGCGCTGTACAACACCAGGGTCTCAGCTTACTGGCTGAGTGTATATAAATAATTGGGAGTGTTTTTTTGGTAAAGGGGTGTTAATACACTAATTAAAATCTTGTTTTTACTAAATTGAGTTGGAGTTGCTTCCTTTGTTCATGACTTCGCTGTATCCTGGGGAGCCCACCCCAGTACACTGCTTACACGCACAGTAGATTGTTTTTAGGGGAAACTGTATAATGCTTCAGTTGCCTATAGTAGCAGTGGAAGGGAAATTAGCACTTGCTCCCAGATAACCAGCAATCAACTTATCCTAAATAGACCCTTCTATCAACTTGAAACCACCCAAAGTGACCAACCTCTATAAAGAAAATTGCTTTGTTTCTTATCCATCCTACTCTGTGACTGTTTATGATAACATTGCTGTAAAATTAAAGAAAAAACTGCACTCTGACCAGGTGGAGCAACCTGCAGACTTGTTGATTCTCTCTTTATGTGCCCTTGATCATGGGTACACCTTCTATAAGGCAACCTGAGGTGATGGCCGACACCTCGTGGAATAAACTGGGGGGCGGCATTGTTCTTTTATCAGCCGCTACTTATTGTATTATTGCAATAATTTGCGGTGCAGGCTGGCTCCACCGCCACTCTAGGTGGTTCTGCACTTAGATGACAATGCTGAAGGATGCCAGGACACTATGTACAGCATCCTGGCATTCCTCAGCGTCGTCTACAGTGCACTCTGGAGGCAACAGCGGAGCTGGCCTGCACAGGAGTTTGGATTGGTGGGTAATAAGTAGTGGCCAATTACAAAAAGAATGCCACCCCCAGTCAAATACTTTGCGGGGTTGCATAAAAAGCGGGTGCCATATACTGATGGCGGGGCCATAAAAAGGGGGGTTGTATACCATGGGGAAACCAAAAAAAGGCCAAATGCTGTGTGGGGGCCACAAAACAGGGTGATAGATTGTGGGAGGGGACAAAAAAGGGGTTCCATATACTTCTGGGGGTCCATAAAAAGGGGAAGTCATATACTGTGGGGGGAAGGGGTGCCATATTCTGTGGGGGGCAAAAAAAAAGGGGGGTAATATACTGTAGAGATGCAAAAAAGGGGTCATATACTGTGGAGGACAAAAAGAGGGCCATATACTGTGGGGGTTTAAAAAAGGGTGTCATATATTAGGGGGGCAAAAAATGGGGTCATATACTGGGAAGGGGGCAAAAAGGGAGGCTGTATACTGAGTGAGGGCCAAAAAAAAGGTGGTTGTGTACCATGTGAGGGATCAAAAAAAAAAAGGGGATCATGTACCGTGTGCATATCTTTTTTTTTTTTTGGGGGGGGGGGCGCCTTTCTATAGTTTGCCCCAGACAGCAGAGAGGCTAGGTTCACCCCTGTCCTTGATGTTCGGGTCCTTGTGACAATATTACAACAGCAGGTTAAATAACTTATATACCTAGAAGCACCGTTTACCCAAGTCTTTTCAAAATTGACTCCACAGTTAATGTAAATTTTTTTGTGGTTGCATTATTTAGCATGTATATAGGGTTTGTGGCTATAACTTGTGCTGTGTAACACTATGTTTACACCAGTGTTCGGGTTTCTGTTCTTTGGGTCCGCTTAAAAAGCAGACTATAATGGGGTCCGTCAGGTTTCCACTTGGTTTCCGCCCGAAATCGGTGAAGAGAAAGGGCCTGCTTTAAGCGGAATGGGGAACGGAGTCACTGAACGGTCCCCAAACGCTAGTGTGACTGCAGCCTTAGGCAGTATTATGTTATTTGTGCCTCACAGTTTTATGTTCCGGCTATGTCAGTTCTGCAGTGGATTGACTGTTAATGGGTTTTCTAGCTTCACAATTTGATGGCATATCATATCAGGGTATTGATATCAGATAGACTGATTGGGAGTACATTCAGCCAGGAATTGCAGCATCTTCATTGTTTACATGAGTCTGTCTACAGTACCCGGATACCACTGACTTAGGGTCTATACAGATTATGATTTGTATATCAGTTTAACACATCTGTTTAACGGATGTGAAAAACAAATACAAATGAATTTTATAGCTTCATCTTATTTCTTTGATAGATCATCAATTTGGGAAACCAGAAACTCAGAAAAGTAACAAATCTGTTGTGTGGCTATGACAGTTGTTTAGCATATATGATTTATTGTGCCACCTTTTTAACCTAGAAACAAATATATTTAGCAGAAATTATTTTACTATAGGCGTCATACTACTACATATATTTTCTCTAATTACAAAGAGAAAGAAAAGCAATGCCCTTCTGGAACATTCTGAGACTCCTTGTTCTATAATTAAATACACAAAATATTTCAAAAAGGAATCAATAAATAACTTAATAAAGAATAAAAGATGTACTGGGCTTTTCTTCTTTGTTTTCTCTTTTTCTCTTTTTTTGCTCTCCAGCTGTTGCTGAACTGTGGCATACTGGGATTTCTCGTTCAGCAATATAGCACCTGGTGAGCTACAAGTTGCATGGACTACATAATGTTATCCCAGCATGGAGACAAACACCAGTATTCTATTGGGATCTGTTCTTTCTGAACTTATTTGACTTATGTTCTTATATTGAGCAACAGGGCAGAGAACTTAAGAACTAAAATGTATTCAAGTTAACCATTTGCATGCTACTTTATTTCCTTTCTGTATGGATTTTTTTAATGCAAAAATACCAGTACATTGCAATATCTAGCTGTTTTATTACAATATTTAGAATGAGAGAATACAAATTGTCGCTCACCTTGTAGCTGCCTTCCGGCCCTCTTCTGCAGCTCCAGGCATTCCTCCTGCTTAGGACCTCAAGGCTTGGCTTCCTCCACATCACCTTTTCTCCCCTGTTTCCTACCCAATGTCTAGTTTGGCACAGGATTCTTAAGATCCCTTACCCAGCTTCCTGTGTACTGCAGTTAGGTCTGTTTGGTTAATACAGTTCACTAAGGTGTTTGTTCTTGACATTTTGTTACTGACCATGCTTGTAAATATGATCTGATATTCCCGTGTGCAGCTTTTCTTGATCTCCACCTGACTACTGTGACTGTACTTTACCAACTTTGACCTCTGATCAGTTCACATCTGCGGTTGGTAATGCAGACTACTTCTAGGGTAACAACCTGGCACCTTTAGATTCTGGTACTGGTCCTAAGCCAGATCAAGCAACCCAATAAATCCACATCATCTGTTGCAAGATGAACAAGGTAGGTCCTCCTTTGCCTTTATTCTTGATTCAACATTTCTGAAGATGTGTCACATTAGATGACTAGCTTTAGAAAAGCATAATTTCACATACCTGTATAATATGTGTCTAAATGTGGCCACTCAGTAGTTGCTTATGTGTATCAAGGGTATTCCTGGCACGTTTCATCATTGTATTGTATTTGTTATGTGACATTCCACATTCCAGTGAAGTCCACATATGTAAAATGCTAATTTTGTTGCAGATGTTGCTGTGTTACTCTATGCATTGCATTGGAATTTCTATCATTAATATTCCTGATTGAAAATCGAGCATGCAATAGAACATGCAATGAATCTTTCTTTATGGTCTCTCAAAGAATCTGTAAAATAAAACCTCTATGTGCCTCCGAATAAATTCACAGATTCCCAAAGCTAGTGAAAATATGACCACAATGCTTTATTATATAATCACATTTTTAATGCTAAATGCAGATTGCAAAAATAATTGTTCTGCCCTGACATGTGACCAACAGAAATGGCTACCAAAAGCAGAAGGTGAAATTGAAGACAATCCCTTTAAAAACTACTGAATGTCATTGTCACAACATATGCAAAGCGTTTGTTGACTTCTATTCACTTCAATTGTAACAGGTCATTATCAGTCAATATATTAAAAAAATCCTAAAATCTTGCAATTTTCACACTGAGTCTCACAATAAAAGAGGACAATAGGCAGCACTCATAGTACTTGTTGGGTGCACAATTCCAAGGAGGACTGGCTGGACTCGGCTATGGCTGGGCGCATAGAATATATCAGCAAACAGTAGAAAAATTCATAGAATACAGCCGCCGCCTAGCACACATACCACCACCTCCAGGTCCAGTGCTCCACTTTTGGAGCCCATATATATGAAGGGCAAAGGTGTTGCCCGAAACGTTGTACCTATTCATGTATGAACTTTTCTACTGTTTTCTGATATATTCTATGTGGCTTTGATGAACTCTATCACTTTTGTAATAATTAAATAAGCAAGCTCAATTTGAAACTATCTGGAGGGCTGTCCCTCTCTTGTATGACCCTCACAATAGGTTTGCTCTTTCTGTTTTGTAGGGACCACTTCTCTGCAGTAATCTCAGTATCATCACAGGTAGGATTATAATAAGAGGTAACGCTCTATTATAAAGCTGGAACCACAGGATCCTCCTCTGACAATAGGTGATAGCCACAGCTCACCTCCTCCGCCTCTATGGACAGTGACATGAAGCATGCCTAGAGCACTGTCCCGATTTTCTATGGTCCATTATGCTTTAGTGGGATTGAACAAGATTCTTAAGTATACTGTATGTTCCAAAACTGACCCAGAGCATACCTGTCATTGCTGTGTTATAAATGGAAGCCATGACAAAGCCGTAAAATAATCATTCAAATATGACATACAGATTTATCCATCTTTAAAGAGTTTTCCCACATCCATAGCCACATTTAAATTTGTAGACAATTAAAAATCTTTTTTTTTTTTTTTTTTGCGAATGTAAGTAATTAAAAGTTATTCAGAGTTTTAAAAATTTTCTCTAATCATCTTAGTGGTGACAGTCTTTTGTGTTGATCATTTGCCAATGTAAATGGCCATGAACGCAGAAACTTTCCAGTCTGGGACTCAGGGCCGCTTTAACCATAGGTGCAATGGTGCAGCTGCACTGAGCCCTATAGTTGTGGCCCCCCTCAGCCACCCCGGATCGAGTGGAACAGTCCCGCTGTTTCGGGTGGCAGGCACTGATTTCACCTCTATCTGTGTCCTTAGGAGACAGAGGTTGAATACTATACTGATAGCTCCGTGCTCCATTATTCAGCCTTTGGCTGATAATTTCTGCGGCAGGGTAACGCAATGAGCACCGAGCCGCAGACATTACAGTCGGAGCCTGGAGGTCCACGTGGTTCGGTGAGCATTTTTTTTTTTTTTTTTTTTTTAATGTAACATTGGTGGTTGGGGAGGGCATTGGGGGGCTAACTTTCAAAAAGTTTGCACAGGGCTCCCCAATGAATTAAAACGGCCCTGCTGGGACTTGTCAAACTCAGTTATGATGTCCTTATGATTGTGTTAAGATTGTGAAGAGTTGCATTTGAGGTAGCGCCAGATCAGCACATGCAGAGTGAGAGTAAAATTTATATATTGTAATTAGTTATATGGTAAAGTACTAGAGGAGGTGTATATGTTACCCAGAATGGTCATCTGGGTAAGATAATAAAGGTCTAGAAAGTTGTCTTGTCTTAGCATTGCATAGTTGCTGAGAAACTGTTTAATGCGTTGTATGAGCTGGATTTTTATGGAATGGCATGTAGGTTGGTAGTGGCATGCGCCGTTCCCTCCATTAGTCCAGTACAGCTCTTCCCATAACTAGAGGTGAACCCAGGTGTATCTGCTGGGCTTATTACCTGGTGATAAATACAAGCTTGGAATGCTCAGTAGTGTCAGTGTTTGGAGTCTGCATATACTCTGCTGGATGTGTAAAGCCTGATTCCCCTCTATATTGTGAGTTATCCTTTTTACCTAGCTAGTGCCCAGACAGGAAGGTGCTTTGTTTCTGTATTACTTTAGCCGTGGAATGACGCAAGTGACTGTTAAACTTGAATACCATTGTGCTGTTGCTTGGAAAATAAACATGTGACACCATCCACATGTACAGATCCTTACACTATATAAATAGAGCTGGGCAAATTGTTTTTTCAACTAACCAGATTTGACCAGAATATTAGAAATTGTTTGGTTTTTAATGAAACTGAGCAATTTGGAAACTAAAATGGCGCCACTAGTAAATTATTATACCCTGTGGTCTTTACAGAGGTGTCAAAAACATAAAAAAAAAAAAAAAAAAAAAAAACATTCATACTCCCCTTCCATTTGGGCCTCCTTGCTGCGTTTGGCACTTTTCTGTGACGTCATGCACCCAGGTCATTGCTGAGGCCTGTGATTGGGCCTCAGCGGTGATTTGGGCACGCCAGACACATGACCTCCCAGAAGAGCGCTGGATGCCACAAGGAGGCAGACACAGAGCGCTGTATACCCAAAGGAGGTAACTGGAGGTTAGTGCAAATTTTTTTTTATATTTTTCCCACCTCCCCTGGGCCTCCAGTTATAGAAGAGAAGAAGAAATAAAAAAGTCATAGAAGAGCATAGAAGAAAAAAAAAAGTTACAATTTTTAATCAAAACTCTGACTTGCACAAATATTGTGACCTTTTCATGTTTACATGCCAAAATTCTTGCCCACTTCCTGTTTTCAGTTTTCGTTTTTAAAATACATACAGCTTGAAAATCTTGAAAAACCCTTTAGACATGGCCACAATTTATGCAACGCTGCATTTTACAGTTCTGGAAAAGTAAAAGAGATTTTGTTTAATTTCATCCACACATTTCGGGAAAAAAAATCCACTGCAGAAAAGCTGCATTTTCAATAATGTGTATTTAAAAACAAAGCGAAAAAAATAGCATGTTAATTTTGTCTGTGGAAATATGTGTTTCCTGATGTGTGTGTGTGTGTGTGTGTGTGTGTGTGTGTGTGTGTGACTTACGCTAGGCTTTTGTCCCCAAAACTGTTTCACTACATGTGGCCGTAGCCTTGAAGGGGTTGGCCACTTTGACACCAATATTGAGAGACGAAAGTTATTGTTTGTATTACCAAAAGTTGTTCAATTTTTCAATAAGTTCTGTATCATTTACTCATGGTTTTCTAGATCTCTGCTTGCTGTCATTCATTCTGCTTACTTCTAGTGGATAAAATTCTGACCATGGGCATGTGATATACAGTTCATGCTCATTTGATATACGGTCCATGGTCATGTGATGAGCACAAAGGTGCACAGATCGTTACAGTCACAGCAGAGTAATCAGACATCTGCCTGGTAATGAGCTCTGTACCTGAATTGTATATCACATGACCATGGTCAGAATTTTATCCACTAGAAGTAACAGAATAAATGGCAGCAAGTAGAGATCTAGAAAACTGTAATAAATTGATAAACAAAGGATATTGGAAAAATATATATCTTTTTATTTTACAAACAACATTTGTCTCTCAATATTGGTCTGAAAGTGGCCAACGCCTTTAACTAGAATGCACACAATTTTCTTGTGGATGGTCTCCACTAATGGTTCTTAGGAGAGTATATATGGCATGAAATCTCAAAACTTGGAGATGATTGTGTAACGCCTCGTGTGGCCTCTTGTTTGTTGAAGTGCCAGTTATTGGCAAACTGAGAGGGTCTGAATCCTTGAAACCTTGAACTGAGGGAACTTGGTTTATAATTCTGGCAGATTGCTACACACTTAGACTGAGATGTCAGCACTGTTCACCTTTGCGTGTCCCAGTGGTTAAGAGAACAAAAATGAATGAGAATGAGGTAAGAGGTGTGCAGAGGCGAATCTCTACAGTAACGGACCATCTAATTGCAGTGGTGAACCTAGGCTCTTTGCTGCCTGAGGCGGACTATCGAAAGATGCCCCCCCCCCCCACTAAAAAAAAAAAATATATATATATAAAATTGCGTTTACATGCTGTTAGCATCACACGCAGTTATTGTCGTACAATAAACATACACAAACTTAAAAAACAGTTTTTAAAAATTCTCCTTCCTGTATTACTTCAGTATCAGATCAATAACATGGCATTAACAATGAAAGTAACTTAACACATCTTCTGCTTAGTGGATGGACGAGCCCACGTGGCCCCCATTCTCTATAATAGGAGCCCCCGCAGATAGCTGAGTACTGGACTTCAGCTATCTTTGGCACTCCCATTGAAGTGAATGAGAGCCACGTGGGTTTGTCCATCCACCAAGTGACACACCTATATATATGGCTGCGGTCAGGCTGGATTCGCACCCAGTGGGGGGAAAAAAAAACAATTCTCAGGCCCAGTGGGGGTCTCAGCAGACAGACCCCCATCAATCAGGTATTTATCCTCTATCATTTAGGTGAATACAGGGCAGTAACATTTTGTGACTTACAGGTGACGTCTCTGACTAATTGGTCACATTTCCCTTCTCTTCCCTCTAGACCGCCATGACCACTTCTTCCAGCTGTGACTTGTCTCTGTAAAGTTTACAACACAGACATCTTTGGCTCCTCACTTTTCCAGGCATCCGACCCACATTGTCCTCACCTGCACACCCATCCTGCTGCTACCCCAATTATAAAATATATGATATAAACCCCCATAATGAATAATACTCCCAAGTGCATCTTTATATTAATAATGTCCGTGTGTACCCTGTATAAATAGTGCCTCTTATTAATAATGCCCCAGGTGTTAACTAATTAAAAGGTTTTCCAGGTCATTAATAAACTAATCAGTGGGGCTCAAAAACCCAGGACCCCCACTGTTCAGCTGTTTCAATGAACCGTGGTGCATGTGTAAGCGCCGTGACCGCTTCTCTGTTTACATAATGTCATTCATCTCATAGCGGCCGTGTAATGTAACTACAGCCTCGTCCTATACACATCTATGTGACAAGACTATAATTAAATCACACGGTCACTATAAACAGACAGCGTGTGATATAAACAGGCACCATAGCCCCTTCATACAGCTCATCAGAGGAGGGGTCCACTGATCTCTTATTGATGATCTGTCCTAAGGATAGAACATCAATAAAAATGAGCTGGAAAGACCCTTTAATAAAGTCCAAGTGCCACCTTAAAGGGGTTGTCCAGAATAACCACTTTTTTAATATGAGGCTGGGGAAGGTGCTCCGGTGTCTTCCAGTGCGTTCCAGTCCTGCTGCTCCGATGTTTTCTTCCCCTCAGCGGTCATGTGTGGTGGAGACTTCTGCCAGAAAAGAACACCAGAGCAGCAGAACCAGACTGCGGTGGGAGAAATCGGAGCACAAGGGAAAGGTGAGTAGGTGTTTTTTTTTTTTTTTTAATACAGTATTACACGGTATTATGGCCCACAGTGGCCCCTGCACACAGTATTACATGGTATTATGCCCTGCAGCGGCCCCTGCACACGGTATTATGCCCTGCAGCGGCCCCTGCACATGATAAATCATGCTTTGTCTTGGATGCAATGTCAGCCAGAGATTGGTCTGGAGAGCATGTGGACAACATAAAGAAGAGTCTTTTACAAGAGTACATTACATGGGGCCTTATAGTACAGGGGTAGGCAACCTTTTTTGTTCGGCGTGCCGATTTCGATTAAAAAAATCAAAGTTGTGGTACTCGGAGTGCCAGTCAATAATTGTAAGTCTGACAACCCCTGCACACGGTATTATGTCACATAGCAGCCCCTGCACACGATATTATGTCACATAGCAGCCCCTGCACACGGTATTATGTTCCATAGCGGCCCCTGCACATGGTATTATGCCCCATAGCGGCCCCTGCACATGGTATTATGCCCCCATAGCATCCCCTGCACACAGTATTATCCTCCATAGTGGCCCCTGCACACAGTATTATCCTCCATAGTGGTCCCTGCACACGGTATTATTCCCCATAGAGGCCCCTGCACAGGGTATTATGCTCTATAGTGGCCCCTGCACATGGTATTATGCTCTATAGTGGCCCCTGCACAAGGTATTATGTCCCATAGTGGCCCCAGAACACAGTATTATCCTCCATAGTGGCCCCTGCACACGGTATAATAATCTAATTTTTATAATATTCCAATTGTCACCACTCACTAGCTATCATTATTCTGTGGGGTCTCTTCAGATCACAGAGTATAATAAGCAGAGGGCCAAGAGAGGTGACAAACATAAAAAAACCAATGTTACTCGCTTTTTCCTGCACTCCGCAGCCGCTCTGTTCTCTTCGGGCGCTTCTCCCTGACGTCAGCGACCGCTAATTGGGTTTCAGGGGTCACTTTGCATCATTATGCCACCTAAGTGGTCTCTTAGGTCAGGCAGAAGCGCCTGAAGAACACACAGCGGCTGCAGATTCAGGAAAGGTGAGTTAACATTGTTTTTTATGTTTGATCATCTCATCTCATCTTCCCGGGGGCTCCGCTTATTATACTCGGGAGTCTGAAGAGACCCCACAGTATAATAGCAGTTTTGTGTTTGGTCCGATTAAAACTGCTGGGTGAGGACTTCGCTGCCGTGCCAGGGAAATATGCCTCGCGTGCCACTCTTGGCACGCATGCCGAGGGTTTCCGACCCCTGTTATAGTATAAGGTGGCATAATGTTTGCTACCTAGACTCTCTGGTCTGCATTTCAATACTATAGCAGATCCAACAAGAAATGCTTGAACAGTGGATTACCTCCATACCGTACATTCCAGTTACTCTCTGAAATAGCCATCCTGCAACTACTTTGATATATTAACACTTTACATTGCAGCAACAACTTTTCTCATCTTAACAGGTAATAGGGATATAGATAGGAGAGAAAATGAGCACTGTGTGTGTGTATACATTGCTGATTTCCTAATGGGTAGTAAAAGTGTAGACTATTTAAGTGGTCAGTGTGTTAAAAAATAAAGCGGAGAAAGCTGTAAATTGTGAAATCACCAAAACCCTATAACACTATGCAATATGCTATACACTGTAGTTACTGCAGTTATGTACAAAGAGCTGTATCATAATACTTCTGACATTTAACCGAAATATCAATACCAAAGTTTTCCGAAACAAAGTCATTCTGTGCTCTTTGTATTAGCTGCCCCGCTGCTGTCTATTCTTTGCTATTTACTGTAGTGAGTGCTTTCCCTGCTGGAGGATATTTTGCACGCCATTAAATACAGATGCCTGAACAGCACGTGATCTGCCCTATTTACAATCAGTTCTGCATGGCACTATGAATATCATGAGAACATTTTAGTTTTTATTTTTACTTGCATTATAAGTTTGTTTTATCCTTTTACTTTTTGTGCAAAAGGAACAGGAGATTTTTACTTAATGCTACTCTTTCAATAGCTTTTTAACGGATGTTGTTGTGTTCTGTGATAAGGTATCATTCTGCATAAATAGGGTGTTAAAGTCGATTTGAGGCTGCTTAACAGATTAAAACATGAATGCTACTTAAGGATGAAAATGGATACAAACAATGCATACTGATAAACGCAGATCTGTTTCCAGGTTCAGACTGGCCCACAGAAGAAAAGGTGAATCCCTTGGTGGGCCCCTAGTTCCCATCTTATCAGTCACGTTGCAGGCGGGGCCATTTTCACACATTGGTGGGCCCAGTGCAGAGGTTTCATAAGTGGCCCCTCCATCACCACCCGCTATTATATCCATAGCTGCCAAAGCTGAAAGCTGCCAAAAACTGGGATCTTATATGGTGACCTTCAATGGATGACAATGACTTTTATCTCTAGTGATAATCGTTATTGCTATTATTTTAGCTTGTAACGGATATACAGTGCCTTGCGAAAGTATTCGGCCTGCTTGAACTTTTCAACCTTTTGCCACATTTCAGGCTTCAAACATAAGGATATAAAATTTTAATTTTTTTGGTGAAAAATCAACAAGTGGGACACAATCGGGAAGTGGAACGAAATTTATTGGATATTTTAAACTTTTGTAAAAAAATAAAAAACTGAAAAGTGGGGCGTGCCAAATTATTCAGCCCCCTTAAGTTAATACTTTGTAGCGCCACCTTTTGTTGCGATTAAAGCTGCAAGTCGCTTGTGGTATATTTCTATCAGTTTTGCACATCGAGAGACTGAAATTCTTGCCCATTCTTCCTTGCAAAACAGCTGGAGCTCAGTGAGGTTGGATGGAGAGCGTTTGTGAACAGCAGTTTTCAGCTCTTTTCACAGATTCTCGATTGGATTCAGGTCTGGACTTTGACTTGGCCATTCTAACACCTGGATACGTTTATTTGTGAACCATTCCATTGTAGATTTTGCTTTATGTTTGGGATCATTGTCTTGCTGGAAGATAAATCTCCATCCCAGTCTCAGGTCTTTTGCAGACTCCAACAGGTTTTCTTCCAGAATGGTCCTGTATTTGGCTCCATCCATCTTCCCATCAATTTTAATCATCTTCCCTGTCCCTGCTGAAGAAAAGCAGGCCCAAACCATGATGCTGCCACCCCCATGTTTGACAGTGGGGATGGTGTGTTCAGGGTGATGAGCTGTGTTGCTTTTACGCCAAACATATCATTTTGCATTGTGGCCAAAAAGTTTGATTTTTGTTTCATCTGACCAGAGCACCTTCTTCCACATGTTTGGTGTGTCTCCCAGGTGGCTTGTGGTAAACTTTAAACAAGACTTTTTATGGATATCTTTGAGAAATGGCTTTCTTCTTGCCACTCTTCCATAAAGCCCAGATTTGTGCAGTGTACAACTGATTGTTGTCCTATGGACAGACTCTCCCACCTCAGCTGTAGATCTCTGCAGTTCATCCAGAGTGATCATGGACCTCTTGGCTGCATCTCTGATCAGTCTTCTCCTTGTTTGAGATGAAAGTTTAGAGGGACAGCCGGGTCTTGGTAGATTTGCAGTGGTCTGATACTCCTTCCATTTCAATATGATAGCTTGCACAGTGCTCCTTGGGATGTTTAAAGTTTGGGAAATCTTTTTGTAGCCAAATCCAGCTTTAAACTTCTCCACAACAGTATCACGGACCTGCCTGGTGTGTTCCTTGGTCTTCATGATGCTCTCTGCGCTTTAAACAGAACTCTGAGACTATCACAGAGCAGGTGCATTTATACGGAGACCTGATTACACACAGGTGGATTATATTTATCATCATCAATCATTTAGGACAACATTGGATCATTCAGAGATCCTTATTGAACTTCTGGAGTGAGTTTGCTGCACTGAAAGTAAAGGGGCCAAATAATATTGCATGCCCCACTTTTCAGTTTTTTTATTTTTTACAAAAGTTTAAAATAACCAATAAATTTCGTTCCACTTCACAATTGTGTCCCACTTGTTGTTGATTCTTCACCAAAAAATTAAAATTTTATATCTTTATGTTTGAAGCCTGAAATGTGGCAAAAGGATGAAAAGTTCAAGGGGGCCGAATACTTTCGCAAGGCACTGTAGCTAGAGGTGTATTTTACTCTATAAAGATCAGGTATGGACAGGACAGGGACAGGGTCAAATGTAAACTTTATTGATGACTTTGTGCATGTGTTGTGTGTGTGTTTGGTGTGACTCTTTTGGCGCTGCAACCTGGACGATGGTAAATGTCTGGGTCACAGCACCAATAACTTTCTGGTTATGTTATGTGCTAAGGGGTATTACATAAAATACCCCTGTGATTAGGCTATGCATGCCACAGCAAATTTAGCTCCACCCACTTCTACGTTGACTCTGCCCATTCTCATCCATTTTTCTATGTGCCCCCACACAGTATAATCCTCCTACAGTCACCCTAGCATTATATGCCCCCACATTATAATGTTCCCCTCCAATTGCCCCACAGTATGAAGTCTCCTCTCCTGGTGCCCTAGTTTAAACTGGAGGAAACTAGAGGGGGACATTAAACTGGGGTAGCTGGAGGGGAACATTATACAGTGGGGGTAGTTGGATGGGGACATTAAACTGGGGGCTGCTGAAGGGGAACATTAACCTGTAGAAACTAGAGGGGAGCATTAAACTGGGGCAGCTAGAGGAGGGGGACACTTAACTAGAGACACGTCCCCTCCAGCTACCCCCACGGTTTAATGTCCAGTTGCCCCCCAGTTTAATGCCCCCTTCCAACTTGCCCCCAGTTTAATGTCAACCACCATCTACCTCCCCCAGTTTAATATTCCACTCCATCTGCCACCAGTTTAACATAATAAAACACTGATACTCAACTCTCCTCGCTCCGCTGCCGCTCTGTGAAGTCTCTTCTCCCTGACTGTTCAGGGAGCTGCAAGCGCAATGTGAGTGAAGTCATCACTTCGTGCCCGCAGCTCCAGGAACTGGACCGCACAGGGATGTGCTTCACATACAGTGGTGAAGCATAGGCAGTCCATGGACGACTCCTACTTCATCACTGTATTTAGCTCATCTGCGTCTGGTTGATACCAGGACATAACTCCTGCCAACCGGGACAGGACCCGGAATCCTGGACTGTTGGAAGGTATGCCCAATGGCGGCACAAGTACCATAGGGCCCGGTGCAAGTGCACTGTTGGCCCTATTGTTAAAGCGGCCCTTGTTGCAGGGACCCCAATAACATTGACGCTGCCTGAGGTCTGCTGCTGTGTGGATACATTTTTCTGGCTCAAAGAACTCAATGGGCCCTAGTTCAAGGCAAGAGCCAGGCATCATACTACTTACAGAATCCAAGGACAGAAACAATCAGAGGCAAGGGTTAGGCAGCAAGCTATTGCTGAAAAATACACTTATATTGGCAACATTTTAGGAATCTGTTAACTATATATGCAGATAGGTGTATAGTGGGCCCCCACAATTAATTTTAATGGTGGGCTCTAGGCTCCCCAATTCAACACTGTTTCATTCGTTTTTTTTGTCTGACATAAAAGTGTAATTGTTTTTTTTTTTTTTTGCTTTTTTAAGCATTAGCTCTAAATGGCTGGTTATCCATTTGTAACTGTTTTTTGGCATCCGATAGGCAGATCTATTAATAGGATGTTAAAAACCTGATATGAACAGCCCCGTCAACTCTGCTATGTCTGTATGAGCACAAGAATGAAACTTGATTGAAAATATCAATTTATTAATTTTGTGTTTATTGATGTAAAGACCTTTCCCCATCTCAGAAGATGGCAGCAGTCATGCAACAGAATACACAATGTGGTACTGCAAGTTAAAAAAATCCAATAAAATGTCTGATAAGTGATGGTTATAACTTTGCAAAATTCTCCTATTAGAAGAATAGGGGTCCCCTGCCCTCCATTTTGCAATTTAAGGTGACCTCAGAATAAAGGGTTTGTGGCTGCATTAAGTCTGCATTTGGAAGTGGCTACTTACCTGTTATTCTGATAATTTAGGTGTGTGTACTGTGATCATGGACTTTTTACATTGCGTTGTCTTCCATGCAACTGCCTCCATGTCGCTGCAGGCTAAAATTAAGGTCCACCTATTAACATTAGAGATGAGCGAATTTTAAAAAAATTAGATTCAGCCAATTTGCCGAATTTTCTTAACCGATTTGATCCGAATTAATTCGCGGTGAATCGCGTTAACCTCTTCTCGACATCCGCCTTAATAGTACGGCGCTGCCGGGAAGGACTTCCCGCAAACCATGGCAGAAGCATGGTGCGCACACAAAAACTGTGTGCGCACCCTGCTTTGCGAGTGTCAGCCGTATGTAACGGCTGACGCTGAGCTCCGATCATGGGTGTTAACCCCTGAGATGCCGCGGTCAAACATGATTGCAGCATCTCAGGGGTTTTATTATATATTGGGGTCCCGATCACCCCCCCCCCACAATGTTTTCGGGGGGTGCCGCTGTTCCTATTCTGACCAGTGACCACGGGTCTGCCCCATCGCTGTCCCTCCGCATACCTGGTTGATCCTTCCTTGAATGGAGACCGTCAGCCTATGCTTCTGCATGGGCTGACAGCCTCATATACACTGCAATACACGTGTATTGCACCATATACCTATTGGTGCAGTGATCAGAATATCGCTGCTTCAATCTCCTATAGGGACAAAAAGAAAAAATGTAAAAAAAAAAAAAAAAAAAAAAAAAAAACCCCCCCCCCCCCTAACTAGAGCTGGTGCTATTATTATACTCTGGGGTCTTCTCAGACCCCAGAGTATAATAATCAAAGGCCCAGGGAAAGTGATTAAAAATAACAAACACTTATACTCACCTTACCTAACCTCTCCTGGGTATCCGCCAGTCTACAGAGTCCTCCTCGCTCCTCTTCTTCCTTGTGACTGAGGTCCTGCTCCCCAGACGTCACTGCTGGGGCATGTGATTGAGCCTCAGCAGTCACGTGGGATCTCAGTCAGTAGCCTGAAGAGCTCCGGAGTGGATGCTGAGCCCTGAACAGGTGAGTATCAGTTTTTTTTAATTTTGAATCACCGTTGGGGGGTGCCGAGGGGGACGTAGCATAGTGGAACCCCTTGAATGCATCCAAGGGGTTAAAATCCGCGATCAGAGTTGTGCGATTCGTTACCACGAAGTGTAAGGAAATCAGGATTCAATGCAAATCGAATATTTCCTGAAATTCGGATCAAATTCCACTTCATCAGCTTCGATTCGCTCATCTCTAATTAACATCATACAGCAATTAGGTTGAACAATGTTTGCTGGCCCAATAAAGATGAGTGAACTGGTTCATAACAAGTCAGATTTGTTACCAATTTTCCCAAATTTTGGGGTCTACTGCCCTTAAATGAATATTATACTCTGGGGTCTTTTCATACCCTAGAGAATTATAATCCGAGCCACAGGGGAAGTGCGGATAATACACACTCATACTCACCTTACCCTCTCAGTAAGTAGGGCCACCGCACTGAGAGTATTTGCTGGGAAAATGGAGGTTCGACTGGCAGTTCGAACCAAACACGTCTGAAATGAAACTGCTATTATTATACTCTGGGTTCACCTTAGAGGCCTAGGGCATAAAGACAGTGTTACCTCAACCTGGCCTCCATCACCAGTCTTTGAGCCTCTTCAATGACATCCCAGACTGCTGAGGCATATAACAGGCTTAGCTGAACCAAATTTTTTGCGATGTTTGTAATGAACGCCATAGGGGCCACTCAGGAATGGCATAACATGTGGAAGTGCCACTATAGCATACTATACTGTGTGGACAGGCTACTTAAGACATTACACCGTATAGAGGCCACTATGGAACATTAGAATGAATGGTGGGTGCACTGTGAAACATGATATTGTGTGTAAATATGGCTTTATACCATGTGGGGGCCAGCAAAGGGGTCACTATGCCGTGAGGGGATGGGAGGGGGCCAATCTTTGCTTGTTATTTTCTTGTTGTGTGAGATCAGAAGTTCCAGGTCATAGCTTCATTGGGCTCCAGTGGTGTGCTGCACTCCACATTTATGAACTATATTGACTATACTTTTTTCTATATAAAAATTTACATTTTTGGGGCAATTAGGTTCCCTTTTTTCTATGCCATTTGTTGTTTTCTTTTTTACAATAGCTAAAACTTTAATAAAATTAAATTCAACCTAACTTGTTTAAATAGCTAAATGATGGTGCCTTGTAGAATTTGCACAATGTTCACAATTTGTAAATTCCTAAATCCTTTGACACCATTGTAAAACGCACATCACTGTGCCGTTCAAATCTTCTAATACAATTTTCTGTTTCTTTCTCATCAGCTAGTGACTTTTGTGAACCTCTATTGATTTCCTACTGAAGAGTTCCTGCTATATGTTTTCTCTTTGCAGTGATTCCCAAATGTCTTCAAATATGTCTTATGAATATTTTATGGAAACTGTTATCTTAACCAACTCAATGTTGTTAGAATTTGTGCTGTTAAAGTATGATGATAGAAACACTAGAGACTCATTCATAATGTATTCTTTGATTTTAGCATAATTTTACCTGTAATAGCTGTGTTATTTTTCATGGATGTGAATGCAAAAGTAAAGAGTCCGCTCACCCTTTCCACCTGCTTACTCCATAGCTGGAGTTTTTCTTATTAGTATATGGATCAAATCGATCAGATAATGTTTTCAGATCCATCTAGTGCTCTCTTGTCCCCTGAATAAAATGTATTACTGTAATTGAAAATTGGTTGCACATGCCTAAAGTCTACTAAAGAAGGTTTATGCAAACCATGCATCCAGAAAGTGGCATAACTGACAATGTGGTTTCTGACTTTGGTGTCCAGTTAACTTCTATGATCGAGAGTTTTGTTCCACTTTGAGAACTGAGGTCCACAGTCACACAAAGCATACTGGCTTATATGGTTTCAAAGCTTTTTACATCCTATATCTGCTAATTCTAGTTTGTCAGTAGTTTCCCTACTACTACTATCTCCAAATCCTGTTTCTTTATAAATTTAACTATGCCTGATTTCTCAAACTGGTGTAACAAACTCTGCATATGTATGGCTGATCCCTTACTTTTATGTAACAAACTCTACATATGCTGACTTTTCTCCATGATACCTCGCCTTACTGCTCTGCTCACAACTCTTGAGATACAGTGCGACTCCTTTCAGACACGGTTCAATAGATTTTCTCAAAATATTACATATTCTGCATTACAACTGAGTTGCTTGCCTCTCATATTGGATTCCAAATCTGAGGACCAACGGTGCATACATGGTTGGATAATCCCAATAAACTCAGCAGGTTACGCAGACATTATTATTATTTTGCTTATTTATATAGCGCCATCATATTCTGCAGCGCTTTACAGATATTGTCAGTCACTGTCCCATTTAGGGCTCACAATCTACGTTACCTATCAGTACGTCTTTGGAGTGTGGGAAGAAAACCACAGTACCCGGAGGAAACCCACGCAAACACGGGGTGAACATACAAGCACGCGGTGAACGAACTCCTTGCAGATGCCCTTGGCAGGATTCGAACCCAGGGCTCCAGTGCTGCAAGGCATTAATCTAGTGTGTATGGCCATCTTAAGGAGAAAGAAAACAAAGACAAGTTTCAATATTACATGAGGCTAGAAACTTCAGTAATGAGTTGCAGTAAGGCCCCTTGCAGACAACTGTGGGTGAGATCCATGTGTTATCCTTGTTTTTCGCGGATAGCACACTGACCCATTCATTTGTATGGGCACATGCACATGACCATGTTTTTCATTGATCAGTGTGCGAGCCGTGATTCTGCACCGCATCAGATAGAACAGGTCCTATTCTATTCAGTTTTTGAGGAATGGACTCGCCCATAGAAGCCTATGGGAGACTAAAAACCTAGGACGGCACACTGATGTACTCAGTGTGTCATCAGTGTGCCATCTGTTTTCGCGGACAAGCTGGGGATATAATTAGATGTCTCCTGTGGTTTTTTTTTATGGTTCATCTGCAAAGTAGGATCACACACTGAAGACACTCTGTCCGCAAAAACTGAACACTAATTACTAGTTTGCTGACTGCAAAATACACATGGTCATCTGCAACTAGCCTTAGGTCCCTTTCACATCACGTTATAGAGGTCCGCCTGACTGACAAGTTTTTATAGCTGTTTAAACAAGTCAGTGAGCGGACCCATTGCCTCCAATAAAAAAAAAAAAAAAAAATCCGTTATGGTCTCTGAATGCCCCTGTCCGTTATTTCAAATGGACAGAAAAGCTAGTACTACCATGCTTTTCTGTTCTTTAACAACAACAGATCCGCATCGGTTCGTTTTCAATTCACTATAGTTCCTTATGTATACAGATGCAAGCGATTTGCAGCCCCTTACAGCATTCCATTGTGGCTTCAGTTCATCCCCTGAAGAAGGAACCCTCCCCCATTAGCCACAACCTTGCCCCTCTTTATTGCGCTGAAACCGCACAGCAGGGTCTTGGAAGAAGGAGAAGCCAACTCTCCATAAGGTAAGCCCCAACCCCTTCCCTGGTCCCAGCGTGAATGATCCTGTCATTGTGACCCCCTTAAAGAAATGGCTGCAACCCCTCTCCCACCTTCCACCTCTCACCTCCCGAACGGAAACCATGCGGAGACCGAACGGAAACCATGCGGAGACCAAACGGAAGCTATGTGGACCCCATTACAGTCTATGGGGTCCACAGGTTTCCTAAGCGGAGCCCCCAAACGGAACCCCGAGCGAAGATGTGAACCTAGCCTGAAGGGGGGGGGGGGTGGCAGAGGTAAACTTAAAAAACTGATCTGTTTTTTTAGCAAAATACTGATGCAAACAGTTGCACATCCATTAACGGATCCGATTTTTTTATGCATGAATTTACATCAGTTTGCATCAGTTTTTTGATTAAATAATGGATCTGTTAAACTGATCAGTTAAACTGATGTAAAAAACATGATGTGAAAGGAGCCTTATACTGACATTCCTAGTTTCATCAGAGCACAATAGTATTTTCAGCTGCCAATTGACCAGAAGCCACATATAAAGGGTTTGAAAGCCACTTGTGTCTCCTGTGCCAATAGCTGGGGAATACTGCTATTTAACTATTGAGTGAGAAAAAGTTTCCATCTCCTATCTCTGAAATAGGAGACTAATTTGTAAAGCATCAAACAACTTAAGGATGATCAACCTAAGGCTGGGGCCCCACGTGGTGTAAATGCCACGATACAAATTGCAGCATTTTACAGTCCCTTCAAAGTGGATGCGTTTTTAGCGAATCCCATCCACACATTGCAGAAAAATACCTGCAATGGAAATGCTGTGACTTTCCAAAACCGTTGAGTTTTTGGAAATCGTAGCATGTCAATTATACCTACAGAAATGCTGGCAGTTTACCTATGGGTATTATGAAGCAGAAAGTCAGCAGAGGAAAAGTCTGCAGACTTTCTGTGAAAAGCGCTGCGGGAAAGAACGCGATTTGTTTCCGCCGCGGTTTTTCACTGCGGCCCACTACGTGGGGCCTTAGCTTAACACTGACTGAAACAAGCTTCCCTACATCTTGCATTATAAGATCTTATTCATAGAACTGTGTTCAATGTTAACACGGTTTTGATTCTGTTCTATGTCTGTTTTTGATAGCCAAGTGTTATCCATTTTGTCTTTGTTTTTAGGACGTTAAAAATTGGATCAATTTCATTGTTCTTTTTTTTGACCCAACCCATTTTTATGTCTGTTAAAAATTGGCCCATTGATTTCTATTGGATCCATATGTCAAACAAAACGGACAAATGTAAAACTTGTTTTTTCTGTCCTTTACAGAATTGAATTCATGAATACACTCATTCACTGTCATGGTTTGTAAAATGGCTGCATGATAACCCTTAAAAACAAAAAACAGCCATTACACAGTCATTTTTCACTGTTGTGTGAATAAGTTCTAAGCCCACTCCAACAATCTATTCCATCATATTCTTATCAAAAGAGAACAATGGAAAGAAAACTGCATAAAATGAAACTGTGACTGTGGTCTCATGCTTGCAAATAAATAACTGAATATTTACTGCTAGACAAAACACAAAATAATCTGCTTTCTATATTCTTTTTGAGGAACTCTCTGAAACAAAACTTATGATCCTTGGTGTCTCTGGAGCGGCATTGACAATTTGTCTGTCTCTATCTGACAGTGAGAACCTGCAAGAACGAGGCAATTCAATAACCTTCAGCGCTCTACTTGCATGATAATTAAGTTGTCCATATAATAGGTGCTGATAATGTACCTTCTTATCCTTGAGCTTTGTGGCTTTCTTTGATGGATGAGACAAATGATATATGCAGCTTGTTAAGCTTTTTTCTATACTTATCTTTTCTGTCCTGAAGTTTCATTTTATGCGCAATATTCCAAACTTCCGAGTCTGATACTATTATCACTTACTTGGAGTTTGACTTCTGGTTGGCAATAATTAGACTGTCTTCATTAATTGCATGTGAAAGTAAGAGCGGAAGGCAAAGTATAGCAAGCAATTTACAATATGTCTGCACGTGACAGCTCGGTAGTTCTTTATGGTGGTAGTCTTTCTTGAGCAATCTTATGACCCCTGAGCTGACAAATAAGCAGGTTCGGTGGCATCTGTGTTTCGGATGCGATACAGTAGCTATTGGGTAAATGCATGTCCTGCTAAATTCCCTGTATGGGATCTCCCCCATTATATCATTAGGCATTTGATACTGGAATTTTTCTAAAGCAGATCGATAAACTAAAATAGTTTTCCTTTAAAATAAAAATGTTTAATACTACAAAAATCAAAATATTTGTAGAGAAACAAAAAATAATCATGAATGTTTGTAGGTTTTTCTGATATAATAAAAAATGCAAATATAATAAGTCCCAAGGAACAGATATGAAGATAAATGATAACTTGGAATTCAGCCCAATATTTGCAGAATAGTGAATACAACTCTTTAATGCACATTTTAAATGGGTTGACTGGGGTTACAAAAAAATCCATTTTTTTTTACCTAAAACAACCCTTTTGTCAGTGATTCATTTCTACCATCACCTGGGGAGGCTAATAGTTTAGTGCATATGCTTTTTAGATTAAACTCCACAATAACCATACTCATGGTAGCACTATGACTAAGAAGTTATTGTTAGCCTCAAACATGTAAGTGACTCTACTGCCATGAAGTGTGCCTTATATTTTAACCATGTTCTAAATAAAGGATTTGGATTTAACATGGATAAGTGCTGGAATCCCCTCTGGATTACTCCATGTAGCTGTATAGCATTCAAGTACAATAAGATCCCCATAGTGGAAGCGGCGGACAGCATGAATTTTGCCATTTAACAATATGATTTTGTAAAGGAAAGTAAAGTACATTATCCTGCTGAAGAAGACCACTACCTCGAGGGTATATTGCTGCAATCCAGGGGGTGTATTTGGTCTACACAATGTTTAGGTGCATGATACATGACAAATTAACATATATATGAGTGCCAGGACCAAAAGTTTTCAAAGCATTTCACTTCCTCTGCTATATTGTCAATAAAGAATGACATCTTTTCTAGGTTAGCAAAACATGTGCACCCAGTCATTCACTTTCTCCAGTCTACATGGCCCACTGTAGGAGATTTTGGTGATGACCAGGTGTCAGTATAGTTACTTTGACCACTCTGTTGCTATGCAGCCCCATAAGTAGCAAACTGCAATGTACTGTGTTTTCAGACACGTTGCTATCAAAGCCAATATTAAATGGGTTAGACAGCGTGGTTCGTGGTATGGTTTACACGCTACTCACTCGCCATACAAAGATGGTAATATCCTTGATCTGGTCTTCTTACGGCTCTTTTCTGTCTCTGACTTTACTAATGCTCGCCTACCAATTTCCGACCACAACCTTCTTTCCTTTAACATCAAAGCTTCTTGTCCTTCACAAAACACCCTGACCTACCGCAGATGCAGAAATCTACAGGCTGTAAACACACAGCACCTCTCAGATACCCTACAGTCATCACTGTTTCCCATCTCTTCTCTCTCCTGTCCTAAACTTGCCACCAAACGCTACAATAAGACCCTCAAAGCAACCCTGGGTAAAGTAGCACCCTTGACCGTCCGAAAATCCCAACACAGACATTGGCAACCTTGGCACACTCCTCAAACACGTTTTCTTCAGCAATGCTCAAGATGTGCCAAACGTCTATGGCGAAAATCTCACACATCTGCAGATTTTCTTCACTTTGTTTATGCTCAAAGCCTATAACTCTGCCCTTCATCTCGCCAAACAAGCTTACTTCACCCATCTCATCTCTTCTCTCTCTAATAACCCTAAACGACTCTTTGACACCTTTCACTCCCTCCTCACGCCAAAGGTGCGGGTACCTGTCATAGACCACAGTGCTCAAGACATGGCCACGTACTTTCAAGACAAAATCGACAAGATCCATCAGGAAATAACCCAATCTCCAAGCAGCATCTGTCCCCTTCCCTCCCTTGCTCCTCATTGTGAACTCTCATTATTTGACCCAGTACCAAAAGAAGTCTCCCAGATCCTTTCTTCTTCTCGCCCCACTACTTGTACAAGTGATCCTATCCCGTCACACCTCCTCCGGTCTCTGTCCCCTACTGTTACAACTCACCTTACTAAAATTTTTAACCTCTCTCTTTCTTTGGGAATCTTTCCCTATTCCTTCAAACATGCTGTCATAACCCCACTACTGAAAAAACCCTCCCTTGACCCATCCTGTGCTGCTAACTACCAACCTGTCTCTAACCTCCTCTTCATCTCTAATGGAACGCTTGGTCTACTCCTGCCTAATCCGCTATCTCTCTGCTAACTCTCTTCTGGAACCCTTACAATCAGGTTTTCGTGCACTACACTCTACAGAAACTGCCCTCATAAAGGTCTCCAATGATCTCTTGATGGCTAAATCTAAAGTGAATTATTCACTACTGATTTTTTTGGATCTCTCAGCAGCATTTGACACTGTAGACCACAAACTCCTCCTCACTATGCTCCACTCTATTGGCCTCAGGGATAACACTCTCTCTAGGTTTTCTTCCTATCTCTCTGACCGCTCATTTAGTGTATCATTCGCTGTTGCTATTTCTTCTCCTCCTGCCCCTTGCAGTTGGGGTTCCTCAAGGCTCGGTCCTAGTTCCCCTCCTCTTCTCTCTGTACACAGCCCTAGTTGGACAAACCATTTGCAAATATGGCTTTCAATACCATATTTATGCAGATGATACCCAACTATATATCTCATCCCATGACATCACTCCTGCACTACAACAGAACACCAGTGACTGTATCTCTGCTGTCTCTAACATCATGTCTTCTCTTTATCCTTAATTGAATCTTTCAAAAATTGAACTTCTTGTGTTCCCTACATCTACTAACTGATCTTACCCTGATATCTCCATTTCTGTCTGTGGCCTTACTATTACCCTGAGGCGGCATGCCCGCTGGATGGGGGTTGTATTTGATTCAGATCTCACCTTTACCCCACATATTCAGACACTTGCATGCTTTTGCCACCTGTACCTTATAAACATCTCTAGAATTCGCCCTTTTTTCACCGTGGAAACATCAAAAACCCTCATTGTCGCTATTATTCTCTCTCATCTTCACTATTGCAATTCTCTTCTAATTGGGCTTCCTCTTAGTACACTCTCCCCACTACAATCTGTTCTGAATACAGCCGCCAGACTCCTCTTTCTGTCAAACCGGTACACAGATGCATCTACCTTGTTTCAGTCGATGTATTGGTTGCCCACCCATCCCAGAATACAATATAAAATTATCACACTGACCCACAAATACATCCATAGCGCTGCGCCCCTCCTACATCTCATCTCTCGTCACTGTCTACCACCCTAATTGTTCTCTCCAGTCTGCCAATGACCTTAGCCTTGTATCCTCTATTATCTGATCATCCCACTCCCTTCTCCAACTCTTTTCTTGAGCTGCACCGGTGCTCTGGAACGCTTTACCCCAGACAATCCGATTAATCCCCAACTACAGCAGCTTCAAAACTGCCCTAAAATCACATCTGTTTGGTTTATCACATGACCTGATCACAGTGTAGTGTGCGGAGGTGCAGAACAATAACACCTTTTATTCTTCCTCCTCTGTTCCTCAGATCCTGCCCTCTCCATCTAGAAGTTACACTGCATTCCTTGCATTTAGTATCTGTTTATTCACAGATACAGGCTGGTGATGGCTTCATACAGCTTCAGTTACACAACCTTTTCTATTAAAAGATGGCTGCACAATTGTAGCAAACAAGCCCTCTGACCTCTTGTGTCCCCCTATCTCCTCATAGAATGTAAGGTCTTGTGAGCAGGGCCCTCACTCCTATTGTTTGATATGTTTATTTCTTTGTCACATTGTAATGTCTCATATTGTCTGTTCATGTGTCCTCTAATTTGTAAAGTGGTACGGAATATGTTGGCGCTATATAAATAAAGTTTATTATTATTAACTGTAGGGGCGATTGCAGGTATTGCAGAATGGCTATAAAAGGAATGAGAAATATATAGGAAGCTCTTATACTTCTATCTTCTGATCAATCCACTACTGGCTTTGGCTAAAACAAAACGCAGCAAAATCTGCAACACAAAAAGCTGCGTTTCCACCTTAAGGTTTTCTTTTTGAAATTCTTGCTTTAGAAACTTTTAGACACAGTTCTCCATTCTTGGACTTCTTTTGCAAAGTACTAACCACTGAATATGGTAAATCTGTCTTTTGCAGTGCTTCAACTCATATCCTTATACTTGCCCATTTTTACTGCTTCTAACACTTCAACTTTAAGAACTGAATGCACACGTGCCACCTAATGTATCTAATCCCTGTCAGTAGCTTTAATACTATGGCTAATTGGTGTATTAGTTTGAAGTTCCTGGTATGTGTTTGACATTCCAACTAACCTTCAGCATGATTTGGTTTTTCATCCACCTTCAGGTTACCATCAGATCTATACTATTCTTTAGATCCCTTTTTATACAAAACAACATGTATTTTAGGTTAAGTAGACCTTTGAGTCATATATTGTAGTTTATAGTTGCCACTTGGCATGTTAACTCCTGACTGATGTTAATGGCGTATTTTATCAAATGACCAGTGAAATTCCATAATGTGAGTGCTGTATAACTACCTATTCATACAGAGAGAAGTGTGATGTCTGCAGTGCATTGATGTTCTACAGACATGGATCAAAGGCTTTGTGTCTTGCAAGAAAATCAATGACCTTGACTAACGTGAAAAAAAGCATTTGAAATATGAATTCTGAACAGTTTCATTGAACCTTGCAGGAAAATGACTCTGTTGGATTTAGGACAGGAACTCCAGTACATATTGAATGAAGGCAAAGAGTTTTTTTAAATAATTTATTTGGTAATTGCCCTTTAGATTGGTAAAATTTAGCAAAACACTTAACACCGCTATCACAGAGTACTAGAGATGATATAATGCAGCTTTTCTGATTCATTTCCTTTACTGCGATATTTTAAGCCTGTGTGTATAAAATGTATGATTCTGTTAGAACTGCATAGATCTTTGAGATTGTGCAGAAAAAACAAGATTTTCTCCTTGTGCATAATCTTAAACATAGCTGGATCAGTGAGATACTAGAACATCAAGTATTTGCTGTTTTTTTTTATACTATGGGAAATTAAGTATTCTGATAAACAAGTCCCTGATGGCCTATTTCCATTGAGATTTCTATACATGGAAGTTTCAGAATTGTAATGTATTAAAATTATGAGGAAATTACAAGGGAATCCATCTAAAGGATTATGTTTGACCCATATCTTCAGGGGGCTACATACAATTCTAAAACCATGCAGCCTAGTAAAAATGAAGAAGTGACAGCACCCATATAAGATATAAATCCATATAAAATTAGCTTTATGTAACAGAGTTCTCAGTAAACAACTCTGCCTGGGGGTTACAGGTGATCATAGCAAAAAGTCTAGTGTTCACCTGTATATACACTCCATTGTGGTGGTTTTCTCACATGTTTCTCTGTAGAAGGTGTATCAGGTGGAAAACCACTTGGAGGACTTGAATTACCTGGATTCCTTGCTGTCTGCTGCACAGCGTTGGACCACAGTTCAGTATACACAATCGTACACAGGTGAAGTGTGTCTGGTTCCTTAACACACTGGGACAGATAAACTAGTACAGTTTGTTAGACAGTGCAAAGTTGGACTAGACAGTCTTAAACTACATCTAACTTTAGAAACTTTCATATTCTGTTTGATAAATCTAGCAAACATTTAGTCCTTAACTTTAGACCACTTATTAGTTGGCTTAGTTTCCAACAAAAGTTTAGCATATTTTTTGGTGCACAGTTTTGCATATCAAGCCCACCTCTTTTCAACAAGTCCAATCCACTGCAGGCAAGTTGCAAAAAATGTTAGAAAGTGTCTAAAAGACACAGAAATATATGTAAAGCATACACGCCTGTTTTTGGTGCAAATGACACCAGAATTCTGGTGCATTTTTATTAGTTTATCTGCCCCAGTGTGTCAATACAACTTTACCTTCCTTAGGCACTCTTCAGGCAAACAGTCTGGCTACTCATACGCTTAGGCTGAAGTTAAAGTTATCAGGTATCACACACTTTAGGATACTCTAGATCTGTGATGGTGAACCCATGGCACCCGCCCGAAAGGGGGCCCCCAAACCCCTCCCAGTGGGCACCCACCCCATCTCCATGATCTCTCACTAACGGGGAATCTGGTACAGGAATCCCGGTTAGTGAGCGACTGCTTCTTTCAGCTGTATGTGCATAAGTACATACAGACGAAAGCTGTCATTGTAGACCGCGGTTCGCGGAGCCGTGGTTTACACTGACTGCATTGTGACCTCTGCCCCAATGCAGGCGCGATGATGTCATTCATCAGCGCCTGCGAACAGGAGAAGGAGGAGGACGTTCTTCATGGGACTGCAGTTCTTCATGGGACTCGGTAAGAAACATAAACTACTGAGTGGGGGCCTACTGTGGAACATATACTACTGTATGGGGGACACTGAAGCATCTAATACTGTATGGGGGGGGGATAGAGGGGGGGGACACTGAAGCATCTAATACTGTGTGGGGGACACTGAAGCATCTAATACTGTATGGGGGGACACTGAAGCATCTAATACTGTATGGGGGACACTGAAGCATCTAATACTGTGTGGGGGACACTGAAGCATCTAATACTGTGTGGGGGACACTGAAGCATCTAATACTGTGTGGGAGACACTGAAGCGTCTAATATTGTGTGTGGGACACTGAAGCATCTAATACTGTATGGGGGACACTGAAGCATATACTACTGTGTGGGGGCCCACTGTGAAGCATATAATGTGGGGGTGACCAAAGTGGAGCATATAATACTGTGCAGAGGCCACTGTGAAGCATATAATACTGAGTGGGGGCCACTGTGGAGCATATAATACTGTGTGGGGGAAATTCTGGAGCATATAATACTGTCTGGGGCCACTGTGGAGCGCATTGTACTGTCTGGGGGCACTTCACTATTTATATCACACAGTATGTGTTTTATAGCAGACATGTGATATTATTACAGGCTGTAATAACATTGCACGGTCAATATAAAACAGATCCTGGTTAATTTAAGGTTAAATTGCCGTGTTGGCACTTTGCGATAATTTAGTGGGTTTTGGGTTGCAGTTTGGGCACTCAGTCTCTAAAAGGTTCGCCATCACTGCTCTAGATGGATCTCTTGCTCCCAATATCTCACATGTTTTTTTCTATGAGGCTTATGTGGGACCAAACTTAGTGTTGTTCCAATTTTACTAATTTGTTTGCTATTGTGTCAGGGGGTGTTTGGTGAATATTTTGTAAAATACTTTATTAACCTATCTAACTTCCTTTTAATACAAAACAGGTTTTAAAATTCTCCCTAGCAACCTTTTTAACTGAGCTATTACTAAGGAAAATCCATACACACATATATACAGTAGATAAATATATGTGTGTGTGTAAAAATGTAGATCAGCAACATACGCTGATTTGATATGCTGTCATACTGCATATAAAAATCACATTCCTGACTGTTTTTAAATAGTGATATCTTCAGTTTGAGTTACAGCTAGTGATGCAGTCTTGGCAACATATGAAAGCTGAGAATCCCATTTTTCTAGATGGTATAAAACCAGAGATAAAGCCATTTGAAGGGACCCTCCCCTCTTTGACAAATTCTATAGCTCTACATACTGAATTGAGTACAGGTGTACAGGGATAGACTTTCCCTGGCAATGCTTAGAGTACAGCTTCTATGTTCTGCCTCCATTCTGACAGCCTCCGGCTGATGGTCTGATGCACTGATCTCATCCATAACTTGGCAGTGAGTGGAAGACCATGTGATTATACACGTCACTTGCCATCCTCTATAGTAGCACACTACACTCTTCAAACTAATGCAGGAGTGGTGGAGATGGCGGAGTGATTTATATAGTCACATGGTCCTCCACTCACTACCAAGTTCTACACAGGATTATTACATGCAGATGACAGATGGCTGACATGATGGGGCAGAGCGATCGATGGTAACAAAGGGCACAGAGATGGGAAATACTGTGTGGGGCAATAAACTATGTGGGGGCACCATACTGTGTGGAAAACTTATACCAAGGAATAATACTGTGTATAGGGTGCAATAAGGAGCATTATACTGTGTGTAGGGGACAAAAAGGCTCATTATACTTTGTATGGGGGGCAATTGGGAGCATTATACTGTATGTAAGGGTCATTGCATCCTACTGCATAAAAATAGCTCAGCATGCTGCAGTAATCTGTTAGATTTTTTGATTTTTTTTTGCCTACAATGGAACCTTCTAACGGAGCATCCAATGCGCACATGAACACAAATTTGGCCAGGTTCATGCAGCTGTAATACTGAGGTAATCTACTCTTGCTATTACAACTGAAAGTCCTGTTATTATAGCTTTTATTTAAGGGTTGACAACATTAGTTATTGTATGGCACACCAAATACCTCATCCTTGTTTTTTTGTTTTTTAATTTACTTTGGCATGCCATACAAAAAAGGTTGCCTATCCCTGGCTTACTAGTTTGGAACTTAGATAAATTAAGTATATTGCAAAAATGTTCATCAAACACCTCTCGACACAATAGCAAAAAAATAAATTACATTTTAAAGCAACCATGTACATCAAACACTTACATTAATATACATTTTTTTAATGTATATCTCCCACTGATAATAAAGTGCATATGTTGTATGGAACATACACATTTATTAACTATAAATATACATCATCATAGCATTGGGCAACATAACTAACATGAACATGTTCACGGATACAACACAACATAAGATAAAATTGGTGGAAGGAATCACTGACAGTCCACATGAGCTTTCGACCCTCTTGCATGCTGACCTAGTATAGATATAAAGGTTACACTAGATGTCTGTACTTGAGTTTTTCGGTTGCTGTTGCACTAAACAAAAGTTGCTGATTTAGTTTTTCCCCAGAAACCAAGGTAACTAATACAGCTGTTATATAACCAATTGCTTTATTTTTTTTACAACTTACAAAAGCTAACATCAAATGCCACAACTTAAGAAAAGCCATATGTGCAGCCAAGGCGTTACATAAGTACAAAAAAGACAAAGGGATAGAATGTCCTAAGAAATAAACCCAGAGGCATTAAAGGGGCTAAGTTGTTAGTTCTGAATTGTTTGTGGAATGCCAGGTTTATGGGTATATTGGGACACAATATATGTTTCAAGTCAGGTATTCAAGGCGTCTAGAAAATGCGATTTCATGAGCAAACACTGTATTGTAGGGAATTGTGTAACTCCCTATCCAATCTGTTTAGAATTTTAGTACTACACAGAATATATCTAACTGTTCAGTAATATCTTAATGAACACGGGAGCAGACCTATTTGCTTCATCAGGAACAAAATTAAAAGTTTTATAATTTACATTCTGTTTTGGCTTATCATCTTGCCACTAATAAAAAAAAAAGTGTTGAAAGCAAATTAATTCTGAATATTTTATGAGACCTAATTTGAAGTTCATCTTTTTACCTGTTAATTTCTAATTTGCTTGTAGTCACAAAGGAGGAAGCTGTAGGAATGTTTTGTACCATGCAAGCAATGTTAAATGACATTATTAAAACCAAAACCCTTTATAAACATTCTTCTTCATTTCTGCAGGTGAAAAGCCACACTATAGCACACATGACAATTGAAACTGCTGTGCACCACACTTGCCCAGGTTAATATGGTCTCCTACAATTATCTTAAAGTTAATATCTTCAGATTATTATTCTCTGCAATTATATTGCCTGGATATAAATTGTTTCATAGCATTTTTAGTCTAAAAATAAGGGATTCAAAAAATGAATATTTTAACCATATGTTATGGCTCCATAGTTAAAAAGTTATTAATGTTAATTTTTTATTATTCATCACCAGTCATTCAAGTTTAAGCTATGTTCAGACTAGTGGCATGGCTTTAATTTAGAGCAATGAGCAAAGACACTGTGACAGGTCTGTTCGGTAACAAATCCAAATGGTGACTGACAGCCCCATTGACAATACCCCAGGTTGCTGTCACGTAGACCTGCTCCTAACAGCAAAGTGAAGAGCCTAAAATAGAAACAGGAGTCATAGAATGATTAGATTTGCATGTATGTGGTCTTTTCCAGAGCTGCCCACTAGTTGAGAGGGATAATGTAACCCGAGGTAGCCCCCAAGTAATTTCCTCTCAGCCCTCTATTTGGTACTTTGGCCTGTTACTTAGTTGAACAATTTAAGGCTAAAGCCCCATGTTGCGGAAACGCAACTTTTTTTTTTTTTTCTTTTCCAGATTTTGCTGGGTTATTTGAGCCAAACCCAAAAGTGGATTGAGCAGAAGTTAGAAGTACAAGTACTTCCTATATATTTCCCATTCCATTTCCAGCTATTCTTGGCTTTGGCTCAAAAAACTGCAGCAAAATCTGCAACAAAAAAAACTGTGTTTCTCTAACGTGGAGACTCAGCCGAGAGGAATCTTTAACATGACGAATCCCATAATATGAAGTTATCTGTAATTCTTTAAGTTTAGTGAGTGTGTGCTCACTCCCTGATTTCCAAGTTAAGGAAATTCTGCTTATCAAGACATATTACAAGGCACCATGGAATTCTTTGCAAAGAATGTGTTTTTAATCATGTAATCTGAGTTTGTTTGTCTTCCAAACCCCCACCACATGTTGGGTTTCTCACACATTGCTGAAAATGTACTATTCCATCTACACCAGGAATGGTAGTGGTGCACAGCCCCCTTTTTTTTTTCTCTCAAAGATTGATATATCTGTGCCCCCTCTCATCACTTCTTAAAACACCAAGGGGGGCCATAGTGGGGACACCTTGCCAAGTTTACTATAACTCACATTAAAAAATTGTCATGAGTTTATTCCAGAAATGTAAATACAGTAAGTTCCTGACTGGCATAGATTTCTATTCTGCCAGAATTATTAAAGAGGATATTTCAGGTCCTTATGCACATGCGGTTTTATATAACGCTAGAAAGCTGACAGTACACTGAATTCAGCAATGAGGCTGAGCTGCGAGGAACGCCCCCCAGTACAAGTCTATGGATGAGTACTGTCAGGAGTGGGCGATCCTCACAGCTCAGCTAGACTGTCAGGAATGCCCTTCTGACAGTGGACAGAGATCAATGCCGAAACTAACGGCACCGCTATCTGCAGCCCCAGGGCACATAACGGGAAAGCCGACAATGCGCTGAATTCAGCACACTGTCGGCTTTCTAGCGGTATATAAAACCGCATGTGCATGAGGACCTGAAAGGTCCTCTTTAACAGGCCAGAGACAGAACTGGATGTTTAGGACTGCTAAGGAAATGTTAGTATGAATAAATTTGCCCCATCACGTCTCATGTATCAAAACTGTCTAATGTAAAAGTAAGCCTTGTTGCTCATAGCAGTCATACAGAGCTCACACTTCATATGTTAAACAGCGCTGGAAGTAAATCTGTTCTGTGATTGGTTGCTGTGGACAACAAAATATACTTTGTGGGTAAAGCTATGTTCACACCTGGGAGCCGTTTAAATACCTTCCCAGCATTCAAGATTGGAGGATAGTGCAGCACTCCAGCCTAACTAGCTGCAGAGCCAGAGAAAGCTTCACATGATGGCACAGAAATCTTAAAGCAACAGTGTTGCAGCAAGGAGAATACATACTGAGAATCCTAACATAGAGTAGGATAAGCTTGCTGTCAGCCTGGGCATAGGTCAGTCCTGGAGAATCTGCTGGGGTTGTGGGAGATGTGAGCCCAGAGGCACCCTAGGAAGGATGAGTGGTGCTAAGTTTAACCTGAGGAAGGCTAAAGCTTCCTCTAGGAGGTACTGTGTAAGTGATGGCCTGTAACAAGACCTGCTTAGTTTGGTCCTGTTGAGTAGTGGACTAGATGTAAGTGGTAGTACAGGGTAGTTATTAAGGTGCTCTAGACATGAGCTACTAACCTTTCTTCTGTTAAGTTGTATGGCCAAGTTAAATGATGACTTAACAGTGACCTGCAAGAGTTAAACCTGCATGTTAAAGCATTATACATCACTAGGAATAAATAGCAGTTACCAAACATACCAGGAAGTGTGGGGAAGAGTGAACTGCAACCACTTAGCTTTTGTACTTTAGGTATATGAGATTTTCTCCAATTAAACATTTTTTGCCACTGTCCTTTCTTTTGACCAATATAATCTGCGTCTCTTCCTTTAAAGATTCATAATCCCCCTTGTGAAGGATACCGCTTTGCCAAGCTGCTTGGCCTACCTGCAGTCACCCCTCTTACCTTCCACTCACCCCCCATGAGTGCCTGGGTTCGTAGGATAACATGAAACGAGCCTTATAATTTTTTATATTTATTAACTCAAGTGGGTCGGTACTAGCTGCTAACGTATACAGAATACACATGAGAGGATGGTCAAGGAAATACAGGTAAAAACAAGGAATACAGTACAGAAAAATAAAATGGATTAAAAGAGAAAAAGAATACCAAACGTATCTGCAGTCTGGTTCGCTGAAGCTTCCAGGGCACTTCCTTAAGTCAGCAACACGACATGTGTCCTCACATCTCTCCCACGATAAGAACTACCCTCTCTCCCTGGTCTGAGGCCATATAACTGTCCTAGTCTCCTCCCTTTGTGATTTCACCAGAAGAAGAGATCCACCCCTAAATCCTAGGCCCAGAAAAATATATACAACCATAACTCCTTGCCCGGATGACTGTAGTATTAGGCGAGGGGTATGACGGGGTTTGTGGCAAGATTCCCATCATGTAGACACCAGGAATGAGCACCCAGATCCCCTTGGGTAGGGAGTTCAGTATCTGGAACTTTTCAATGCCTCCAACAGTGCCATGTTTGGACTGGATGCGTCCGCCCCAGTTTTGCACACTCGAGGAATTTATCGGTGCGACTGTAGGATGCTTCCTTCAGAAAATATCATCACTTTACTATATTTCATTTTAAGTTCTGCTGGAACCATCCCTTCTACTAGAAACATTAGAATACGCATACTCCAGGATCTCCCCTGCTGAGTTAACGAGTTTCACACTTGTATGCAAAGAAGGGCTGTGTGTGACTGCAGACATTAAGTCTGCAAGGGTCTGGGGACTAAAGAGTGTGATATCAATCAGCCACAAATGGAATCCATATTTAAGATTCCCCCTTGGCTGATCCTGTACCACACCCCTCATCCCCCTAGACCAGTAATAGTGCTTTGCATGGATCTTTAATGTAAGCATGGATAATTATATTTTTATGGATATGCAAATCATCCTGTAAATTCACTGGGGACAGGCACTGATTTACCAGATTTGCCTACAGGTAGCTGAGATACAGACAGAGGTTGAACATGTTAAAAAAAAATGAGTTAAAGGGGCAGCACTAGGTTGAGATTCCAGAGGAGAGCTGGAGCCCTTGAAACTGTCTGTAGGCAAATCTGTCAAATTGGGTCTACTACTGATGCACATGCAGGCTGATTTTCATATAAATAAAAAGATGATTAAGTCTGCTTTACTCCATTGATTTGTGGCCTCAAAAGTATGCTTCTGCTCATATTAAAAGTCTCTACAAAGCACTATTTTTGGTTTGGGGAGCATTTTTGACTTGATAGACGTCTTAAAGGAAACTTTGACTTCCTCCTTACAAGTGTATATTAAAAGTATCTACTGTAATCTTTCAACAGTATATCATACTAATTAAATAGAAGTCAGATAAAATTAAAAATCCCAAATGTATTGTAGATAAAACCAATATGGAAACTTTGATTGAAGGCATCAATCAGCTTAAAAATATTCATGCTGCTTGCGAATTCATTGGAAAATATATGCAATGCGGTAACTGAAGCAGCACACCAGGGCTTTCTTCTCACGTACGTTTGTGATCACAGTGGGTCTAGTCCACTGAACGCATGCAAATTAGAATTATACACTATGATATTAACAGTCTATTCTGTTGGGAAGTTAGTTTCTAGTGGTGCTTGGAACAAAATGTTTAGAAAATTCTGAATTTAAATGTGTACTTGTTATATTAGCTGTGCGGTGGATAAAGAATTCTATTGTGGAAATAGGATTAAGATGCAGTGTTGCCAAATGAGATAAAAGTATTTAATATATTCTGTTTAGCAGCAAAGAGAAGAGTATTTAAAATATTCATATTGAACTTTTTTATTGCTACACACATTATTGTTCTTATAATTACATTTCATAACGTTAATTTGGGTAATTATCAGACTTCAAAATAAGAGCAATAAAAACAACATAGTTGGTGGCATGGATTCCACCAGCCTGTAAGAATTGGAGACTTTTGATCAGATTGAGTTGTTTTTCTTTCTGTATCCAGGAATGTAGCTATAGTGAATGCAAAGACCCTAGTGCCTGGAGTGGACCTCTTTGCCATATCAGAAGGCACCAGTATTATAAATGGCACATGCTAGATAGGAATCTTATTATAGATTTTACACTGTAGCTTTAGAGCTACAAGCATAATAACTGCAAAGGGATTCAAATGATGTACAAAGTCTGTTATGATGCCAGTATTACAAAGAAGACTCATAAACTATCAACATCTCTGAATATGGCAAAAAAAAAATATTGACCTGTAATAAATGAGAAGTATTGTTTAAGTGATAAAGAAAGGAAGGAAACTTGAAAATATGGCAATCCTGAACTTCAAATTGTATTATTTGTTGCTCTTTGAACTTTTGAGAATTGACACTTCAATAGTAGTACACCCAAAGAGACCCCTTAAAAGTAATAAAACCCATCTGGAGTTAACGTAGGAACAGTCCTTGTGGGTGAAATTTTTTTGGGACACACAAAACAATACGAAGGCTTAGTGGTAAATATTTTGCTTTTTAGATCAAAATGAGTTCCATAATGTTAGAAAGCTACATCTCAGTAACTCAAATAATATACTTAGTCATATAATTAGTCAAATAATATACTTAACCCCTTAACTACCTTGGACGTACTATTACGTCCTGGGCGCTAGGTACTTCGCACACCTGGTATCTAAGCGGGCGTCATTGGAACCAGGTGTTAGCTGTATCTGACAGCTAACACCCTGCTCCATAACCTCCGGTCGGAGCTGAGCTCCAATTGGAGGTTTTAACCCCTTGGATGCTGCAGTCAAACATGACTGCAACATCCAAGGGGTTCCGCCTTGTTGCTGCCCCGTGGCAAAATCGGGGAGTGCCGATATTAATAATCTGCAGCCTGGGGTCTGGCCAGTCTGCCTGGAGCCAGTACATGGTTGATCCTGCCGGGACCTCCGAAAGTCAATCTATATATCTGCATAGACTGACTTCCTCTATAGACTGCAAGACAAGTGTATGCTCCTGTCTTGCAGTCTATAAAACTGAACAAGTGATCAAAGCATCTCTGGTTCAGGTGTCCTAAAGGAACACATGAAAAAGTAAAAAAAAAGTTGAAAGAAAATAGTGTGTGAAAAAAATAAGAATAAAAAAGAACAAAGCTCCCAAAAATTCCCTTTTCCTATATAAAATTAATTATATATATATATATAAAAAAAAAACTAAAAATGAATAAAAACAATACATATTTAGTATTGCCAAATCATTAGAACACAACTGGCTGCAGCAGGAAGGGAATGTACAGTATAAACGTTGCGAGCATATTTCAGGGTACAAATCAGATTTAGACCTTACAAGGGATAATAAACCAGAAGTGACCCCCCCCAATATTAGGAACTACTGGGGAAATAGTAGGGAATTTAGTGTTCCCAATGCACTCCACACAGCTTACATATTCACCTTTCCCCATCTGTTGTGCATTCACGTCTGGGATACTAATGCTCACTACACCCCTTGATAAATTATTTGAGGGGTGCACTTTTAAAAATGGGGTCATTCCCTAGTGGATTCCACTTTACTGGCACCTTAAAGGCTCTGCAAACATGACATGGCGCCCAGATACCAAACATCTGAATCTGCTCTCCAAAAGCCACATAGCGCTCCTACACATCTGTGCCCTGCTGTGTACCCAAACTGCAGTTTATGCACACATGTATGACACTGGTGTACCCAAGATAACGTACTTAATGTCATATGTGTGTATAAACTGCTGTTTGGGCACAGCCGGGCACAGAAAGGAAGTACCGTTATTTGGTTTTTGGAGCACGGACTTGGACGGTTTGGTTTTTGGACGCCATTGCACTTTTGCAGAGCTGAAACGCCAGTGAAGTGGAATCCCCTGACGTGACCCCATTTTGGAAACAACCCTGAAGGCATTTATCCAGGGGTACAGTGAGCATTTTTAACCCCCAAGTGTTGCTATAATTTATTATCCATAAATGAATACGCAGCTGATTGTGAAAGGTGAAAATGACAATTTTTCCAGGAATACGTCATTTCAGTGCGTAATATGTTGTGCCCGGCTTGTATCAGAGGCAAATGCTCCAAAAGCTGTTGTGCTTGGGATACACACTTCACAGTTTTTGGAGTGTGTGTCTGAGCAGACATAAGCTGGGCACAACATATCGGGCACTGAAATGGCGAATCTCTGGAAAAATTTCATTTTTAACTTATCAGATGCGCATTCATTTCTGAAAATTAAAAGAATGCAACACTTAAGGGTTAATAATGCTCGCTATCCTACTTGATAAATCCCTTGAAGGGTGTAGTTTCCAAAATGGGGTGACATGTCTGCGGGTTCCACTTTACTGGCAATTCAGGGGCTCTGCAAAAGTGGCAAGGTGTCCAAAAACCAAAATAGTGCTCCTTCCCTTCTGTGGCCGGCTGTGCCCAAACAGTAGTTTATACCCAAATATGGCATTAAATACATTATCCTGGGTACATTGGTGTCATAAAAGTGGGCATAAACTGCTGCTTGGGCACATAGGAGGGTGCAGATGTGTAGGAGTGCTATGTGCTTTTGGAGCGCATATTTAGATTGTTGGTTTTTGGACACCGTGTCACATTTGCAGAGACCCTAAAATTTCCCCTACAAAATGGGGTCACTTCTTTGGGGAGTTCCAGTTTACTGGCACCTCCAGGGCTCTGCAAAAACAACCAGAAAGTCCCTCTAAATCTGTACTCCAAAAGCTAAAAAAACACAGTGCTCCTTCTTTTCTGAGCCCCGCTGTGTGCCCAAGCAGCAGTTTACATCCACATATACAACTTCTTTCTATCTGGGATAGCCCACTTAATAGTTTTAGGAGTGCATGTCTCTGATGCCACAAAGTGGCCGCAACATATTCTGAAATTGGATATTTCTTTAAAAACTTCAATTTTCACTTTGTAAATTAATTTTTGGGAAGCATTTTTAGGCTCAAAATGATAATACCCCTTGATACATTATTTGAGGGGTGTAGTTTCTAAAATTTGGTCACTTTTGAGGGGTTTCCATTGTATTGGTACTTTAGGGGCTCTGCATGGCACCCGAAAACTATTCCAGCAAAATCTGCCCTCCAAAAGCTAAATAGCGCTCTTTCCATTCTGAGCCCCACCATGTACCCATACAGCAGATTACAACCACATATGGGGCATTTCTGTGTTCAGAAGAAATTGTGTAACGAACTGTGGGGTGTTTTTCTTCTTTAACCACTTGCAAAAATTAAAAATATGTCGCTAAATGGACGGTTTATTGGCAAAAAAAGTAATTTTTCATTTTTACGTCCCAAAGTCAATAAAATCTGTGAAACAGCTGTGAAGTCAAAATGCTCACTATACACCTCGATAAATTCTAGAGGGGTGTAGTTTCCAAAATGGGGGCACTAGGGTGGCCATTTTATAGTGTAGTGTGCACGAGAAGTGTCATTATTATTGTGTTGAAGGTGAAATAGTGGGCACTTTTACTGTGTGATATACTAGAAGTGTCTCAGCCACAATTAATGTTTGCCCGCTATATTTGGCACTATTTTGGGGGTTCTTTTGGTACTACTCTTGTATTTGTAAAACAATTATTTCTGAAGCATAGTATTTGGGGGTCACTATAGTACTTAGAGTAACAGGGCAGAGCAACAAGCACATATTTAGGAGTAGCAGCAGGAAGGGGAAGTTTGCAGCTATGGCGTGGTAGTATTCTTTAAACCTAGCCCAGTGGTGATAATGGTAATATTTGCTTTTGTGTAGTGACAAAAGTATGTAACTGTGACGTTGGTGCAATATTTTAGCATTTGGGAACACCATGTTTAATTTTCCCCAGGGCCAAATTTTGTCTAAAACTGTCCCAGGGTAAGGTATGTATATATTGTTTTTGTTTTTTTTTTTTTGTTTAGTTAGTCTATAGGCCAAGCAAATGTGATCAATTAAAGGGGTGGTTTTGTAAAAAAAAAAAAACATACATTGCATGACAATAATGTCCCAATAGAAAAAATATATATAATCACGGCACTCCCTAATGGGTGAGTAGTTGGTGCTCCAGAAGGGTTTCACCCCACACTTTAGCAAAAATTGATCCAGGCACTCAACCAATTGAAGATATGCTATATTTAGTGAATGCGGAATATGGATTCCACATTCACTAAATATAGCATATCTTCAATTGGTTGAGTGCCTGGATCAATTTTTGCTAGTAATGTCCCAATGGCATTGACAGAAAGTGATTTTAAAAAGTAGTATGTACAGATGTGTCTTTATCTTTTTTGGCTTGATATATCACAAGATGTGTGGCAAGAAATGGGCAGCTTTAAAAAAAAAAAAAAAAAAAAACCCTTGATTTTGCTCTGTTGAGAGCTATATATGCAATGTTTGTCCCTATGTGGTATGAATTGTAGCTTGTTAGGGTTGTTTACAGCATAAATGGTACCAAGAAAAAGGACAGATTGCTGGCAAAAAAAGGTTATGACTCTCAGAATAAGATGACTAGTGAACAAATATTTTTCTAAAAAAAAAAAAAAAAAAAAATCATTATGTAAAAGTATTAACACATATATATGAATATGGAATCTCCACAACCATATTGTCCTGCAGAATAAAGTGAACATGCCATTCATACCACACTGTGATCATCGTAATCTCCCAAGATATTGCAAAATAGCTCTTTTTTCATCCCCCTTCAAGACAATATTTCAATACATTATAAATGGTGTCATGAAAAAAGTGATTGGGCCCACTAAAAACAAGCCTTAATGTGATTACATTGATAGAAAAATTTAAAATGTATGGGTTTTGACACGCAAGGAATTAAAAAAATATAAATAAATTTTCCATGTTCTCAAGGCCAACAAAATTGTTTTCTTTAGGTGGTATTACATAGCCATTGTGTCAATTTTAACATTACCTGTGAAGTGGATGGGATTCTGGCTAATCCCATCCACACACTGCAGAAAAAAATCTGCAGCAAAAAAAGCTGCGTTTTAAAAATGCTTACTTTTTGGGAAATCGCAACATGTCAATTATACCTGCAAAAACGCTGGCGTTTTCCATATAGATATAAGAGGCAGAAAGTCCACAGAGGAAAACTCTGTGGACTTTCTGTGAAAAAGTGCAATGGGTTTCCACCGTGGTCTTTCCACAGCGTTTTCTGGCTGTGGCTTGGTCACAAGGAATTTAATGCTATATTTGATATTCACAAAGTAAATACCATAAGTGGGATTTATTTTTTATTTTTATTCCACCGAAACTAAATAAGAAGTCTAGAAATTGATTGTTCTGTCAGTGTAAAATTCCTCATTCATTTGATGTAAAAAATAACTAGAAGAAATGTTCTTATTCTGGAAATGAACTGCCAGCATTGGAAGGAGCCATATGACAGGAATAATAGATATGTAATAATGCATAAAAATGACACAGTTAACAGACTAAACTATATGGATTTTTGAATGTAGCTTTTGTTTCAGATCACTTATTCTCATCTTATTTTTGTGGCTACTTTTATCATCCTACATTAGAGTGCAGTAAAATATGATGGGAAGCCAATAAACTCTACAGGCATTTATTGATTGAGCCTATAAAAATTTTTTGCAGAGAGGCATAGAAATGTGTAAACCATTAGTGGCATAAACCGTGTAACTGTGACATTGCCATAAACTGAGCAAAACCCCTTCATGGCTGAGTTTGTTTATAATACCTCTTTATACTTCATGTACAACTATATCCAGTATCTGAAGATGAAGTGGTTAAATATACAAAAAGTCAGGTTTGGAGATGAAATTCTCTACAGTCTTTAGCAACATCTATGAATGATATGCATGCATTGTTGTCATTACTTTAATGATGCAACCTATACTGTTAAATCAATAGAGCACTTAACACTGGGCCATGCCAATTGCTAAAAGGTGTATTATATCAGGTGTACAGCAATGCATTTCGAAAGGACAAACATTAGCGGTAGGACATTACTTTTCCAGAAATGTCCCGGACTCCAGTCAAGTGTAAGTGCTTTTTATGGTTTAATGAAAACATTTAGACTGAATTCATACATGTCTAATTTGTTGCAGATTTTGATGACGGTTGCAAACTAAGTTCATAGCATGTGAACCCAGCTTTAAAAGCAATGGTTACATAAAAAGGGAGAAGGTCACAGAAGTTCACAGAATGTGAAATAGAGTCTAAATTGCAAAAAAAAAAAACAAATCTGGAAGAAAATTCAGTGCTTGAATTGGCCGGAAGTATCCTCATATCAATTGTGTTTCTATAGCAAAGTACCCACATACAATACAAAGATCATGATGAGCGATTGCTGTAGCTATATGTAGCAAATAGTATATAGTATGATGTAATATATCGCTATAGTACAGTCATGGCCAAAAGTTTTGAGAATGACACAAATATTATATTTTCACATGATCTGCTGCCCTCTGGTTTTTATGTGTGTTTGTCAGATGTTTTTATCACATACAGAAATATAATTGCATTCATATTATGAGTAACAGAAGCTTATATTGACAGTTAGAATGAGTTAATGCAGCAAGTCAATATTTGCAGTGTTGACCCTTCTTCTTCAGGACCTCTGCAATTCTCCCTGGCATGCTCTCAATCAACTTCTGGACCAAATCCTGACTGATAGCAGTCCATTCTTGCAGAATCAATGCTTTAATTTTGTCTGAATTTGTTGGTTTTTGTTTGTCCACCCGTCTCTTGATGATTGACCACAAGTTCTCAATGGGATTAAGATCTGGGGAGTTTCCAGGCCATGGACCCAAAATCTCTATGTTTTGTTCCCTGAGCCATTTAGTTATCACCTTTGCTTTATGGCAAGGTGCTCCATCATGCTGGAAAAGGCATTGTTGAGCGCCAAACTGATCTTGGACGGTTGGGAGAAGTTGCTCTTGGAGGACATTCTGGTACCATTCTTTATTCATGGCTGTGTTTTTAGGCAAGACTGTGAGAGAGCCGATTCCCTTGGCTGAGAAGCAACCCCCACTCATGAATGGTTTCAGGATGCTTTACAGTTGGCATGAGGCAAGACTGGTGGTAGCGCTCACCTCTTCTTCTCCGAATAAGCTGTTTTCCAGATGTTCCAAACAATCGAAAAGGGGATTCATCAGAGAAAATGACTTTACCTCAGTCCTCAGCAGTCCACTCCCTGTACCTTTTGCAGAATATCAGTCTGTCCCTGATGTTTTTTCTGGAGAGAAGTGGCTTCTTTGCTGCCCTCCTTGAGACCAGGCCTTGCTCCAAGAGTCTCCGCCTCACAGTGTGTGCAGATGCACTCACACCTGCCTGCTGCCATTCCTCAGCAAGCTCTGCACTGCTGGTAGCCCGATCCCGCAGCTGAAACACTTTTAAGAGACGGTCCTGCCGCTTGCTGGTCTGTCTTGGGCGCCCTGGAGCCTTTTTGGCACCAATGGAACCTCTCTCCTTGAAGTTTTTGATGATACGATAGATTGTTGACTGAGGTGCAATCTTTCTAGCTGCAATACTCTTCCCAGTTAGGCCATTTTTGTGCAGTGCAATGATAACTGCACGTGTTTCTTTACAGATAACCATGGTTAACAGAAGAGAAACAATGATGGCAAGCACCAGCCTCATTTTAAAGTGTCCAGTGGTGTCATTCTTACTTAATTATGACGGATTGATCTCCAGCCCTGTCCTCATCAACACCCACACCTGTGTTAATGGAGCAATCACTGAAACGATGTTAGGTGGTCCTTTTAAGGCAGGGCTGCAATGATGTTGAAATGTGTTTTGGGGGATAAAGTTCATTTTCTAGGCAAATATTGACTTTGCAAGTAATTGCTGTTAAGCTGATCACTCTTTATAACATTCTGGAGTATATGCAAATTGCCATTAGAAAAACTGAAGCAGTAGACTTTGTAAAAATTAATATTTATATCATTCTCAAAACTTTTGGCCATGACTGTATATCTAACATATAGGTAGTTACTTTGGCTGCTGCGGGGCTTGTGGAGAAAGAACTCCTCAATCCTGGCGGGTTTGAAGCACATTGCTATTAGATGCCACAAAGCTTCAAAGGATCTGCAATATCAACAAAAAAAAAAAAATAAAAAAGCAAGAGATCTATGCATTCTTTCTTCTTTTCTCTTGGGCTACATACAGGCAACCGAGGTGCAAAACGGCCGTGAAAAACATCCATTTTTTGCAGCTGTCTTGCACCCAAGCAGCATCAGTTTTCATGGATCCCCCCATACATTTGAGGGATCCGTGAGAATGGCCAAAGATAGGACATGACATATATTTAATTAATGGTCATGTGAATGGCTCCCATTCACTGAAATTGAATTTAATGCTGCCGTGTGATGTCTGTTAAAAAAATGGATGTCACACAGCCATTATTCATGGTCGTGTGAATGTAGCCTTATGGTTACATGCTGTAGTTAAATGGTTAATAAGATGGAAAAAAAAATCACATGTCCTGCCTATAAACTACAGTATTAATCCTAGGGAAGGCATGCTTTCAAAATTCTTATTTTTTTTTTTATTTTTTTATTTTTCATCTAGAGTTTACTGCATTTTACTTGCCATATTTAAAACAACTTGTTGGTTTTTCCACTGCTTTCAATCTGTTACTGTTGCAACCGAAAGACCAAAAACTGCCTAATGTAACTCTACGGTGGTCCTAATCCTTGGACCTTCTAGTTTTCGTTTAACCCATCGTCCTTTTACACTCTGAACCATTTTAAATTGCTCATAATATTTAGACTGTACAAACTGTCGCGCAAAATGGTAACTATGCCAGCTGTGAGCAGACATACATTTGCACTACACTATTTTTTTGGCATAAATTATCTTAAATCTGTTGGATCTCTAAAACCAACCCCGACCTCTTCTCACTTTTAAAAATTGACCCCCCCTTTAAATTCCTTATTTATTTTCTGATATTCTTTATAGCTTAGAATTTCTACTATTTTGTTGCCTGACTTTACATATAGCATATGATGTAGAAGGCCAATATAAAAGAGTGAATCTACAGTAAAAATATTTTCTAAAATGAGCAGCTATAAATGTTAAAAAATAAGAGAATAATTGGTTTTGTCCTCCCTATAAGATCTAAACTCGAGTGAGTAGTGCCTAGATCTACTATCACTCTTTCTTATCTGCACCTCAAAATGGTAAAAACCGGCAGACACAAAATTAGTGGACCACTAAGTACCCCAAAAACTCAAAAAATATATAAAGGAAACTTGCAGAAAGATGATAGTCAACTCAGTCAACACTTATATACTTTCTGCATCATCATACTTTTAAATAAATTTGTCAGAAAGGACTTTTCAGACTGAGAGGATTCTTAAGACTAGAACACTGCATTCTAAAAAAGTATATATAAATTGTATTATGGCTATATTGTAAAATGGCCATTCTCCAGTTCAGTCTTCCTGTTGTCATAGGAGCTGGAATTAAATCTCTCTTCATGTCATACTGAGGTTAAGAGGATCCTATCCACCTCACATGGCTTTTCTACTTTCTGCCTCCAAGAGAACCACTATAAAAAGTGGTACGAAACTCAGGAACTCCTGTAGGCATACAAATGATCAAACACCAATCTTTGCTTGGGCTGCGATAGTCCTTTTAAATCCCTTTTCCCATATCTGGTGATTTTAGCCTATATTTGCCACTTTCTAGAACTCATATGAATGTACTCTAAGGAAATTGACTTAACTTACTGATGATGTTGGCCCTGACAGATAAGAACTTCACCCATTCTAGAGCAAATCTGATGACACATTGCTGACATTATGCATTTTTTATGAGACCTAGCTTATTTTCTATCTCTGTGTTCTGTTTCTGCTTCTGTCTCTTTAATTATTGTTTGAACCTGCTTAACTTCCTCCTACCAATGCCTGCATCTTTGTATCTAAGTTATGTTTTTAGTCGCTCTTTGGCTGACTAATGTGCTGTGTTTTTTCCATGCATGCATGCATATGTTTTATTCTGGTATCTGTATATCCTGTTTGGTAGCTCTGTGTCTGCGTTCTGTTTGCATACATGGTGCTCACTTGTTTTATTGCCACTGTCTGTCTTTCTTGTTTTTTATGTTTTCCTGTTGTCTGTTTCTCTATTGTGCCTGTTATCTCTGTTTGGCCCTGGGCTTTCTGATATATTATTCTGCTCCCTGTCGCAGAGTGCCTTTTGCTACTTGTTGCATGGTACCTGTGTTTGTCCTGTCTTTTTATTCCTGCCTGTTCTGTTTTTAGTCTGTGTACACATTAGCATTATATCCTGTTTCTGCACCATAGTTCTATGGACTCTCTGCAGTGAAGACCAGAACCCCATATAGGGGATAGAGGGTGAAGACCGTGGGAGTCTGCTGGGATAACGCCACTTAGAGGTTGACCCAAGTCAAACCAGTTTGTCCCATGGTGGGTCCATGATCTGCAGCCTGCCTATGTTACACTCATCTTATTGCAGCTGCCAAATTAATAATACCCCTAAAATGGATGCAAACCAAACCAATTTTTTTCAGAATCCTGTCCCCCTTGCTTAAGTTTTATTCTTTCTCTATATAACATTTAAAGCTCCCATTACCCTTCTTTAGCCTTGTTTCAAAAGATATGTTGATATGTTTAATGTACAAAAAGACATATTGCATACTGTCAAATCCTGAACTTTCAATAAGTGAGTTTAAACTTTTACATATTGTACACTTTGACCTATGTGTGATAAAATAAAATGTGAAATTATGTAATAGTCATAGAATCAGCTTCAGAAGGATTTGTAAAGTGTTCAGTTAAATATATTTCTTGATTTTCTTCTGACCTGACAGATTGATAAATGCCAGAATGTCCCGCTCTTCTTCAGGGGTTGACTAATAATAATGAGATGGAGTACAGTCATTAAAATCTATCTCTTGATAATAGACATGAAGACAACATTTTTGGCAGTGACAAGTTGTGCCTTATTTTCAAGATAGTAATGGCATAGAACATTCAACCCTTTTGTAGAAATAGAAAAATAATAGGACTAGCTGATATTTGGCATAAAAGAAAAATAAATACTCAAAAATACAAAAAATCTTCAAGACATAGCTTAGAAATAGACAGATATTGCACAACGAAGCCCTAGAAAGCTGATACAGTAGCTATAGAAAGTATTTGTGGAGCACCAGTGATCTCTCTGCCACATAAAACACTAGTGTTTAAATATATTACATGGTAGGTGGGGCTCTGTTTACAGACTTTGCTACATGACACGCATCAACACTTAATCTATACCTGGAGCCCTAGAATTGTTTATGTGCTGTTTATTTTACTATTGTCCTCTTATGTTACCAGGAGCTCAATAGTGACTTTAGCTTATTTAGAAAACCACTATTAGCCAGCAAATGTTTATCCCATTTGTTGAAGATTTTTTTTCTGTTTCTGACAATTTTGTCTTTGACTTCTGACAACAATCTTCTTGGCATTCGGGAAATAAAAGAAGATTCTAATCCATTAATTAATGATATCCCATCTTTCATTACTCTTGGCATTACCAAATAAGTGTAAGTTCTCAAGGAGGGTTTGTGATATATGGAGCTGTATATCATACAGTTTATCTGTTTATCACCAAACATACAGTGGATTTAGCATTGTTAACTTGCAGCACTAAAGTTCTAGGTTTGACTCCAGCCAACAACAACATCTACAAGGAGTTTGTATGTTATCCCCGTATTTGCGTGGTTTTCCTCCTACACTCCAAAGACATACTGATCGGGAGCTTAGACTCTGAGCCCTACTTGGGACAAGGTTGACAATATCTGTAAATGGTTCAGTTTATAATACAGCTATAAGTATAATAAATAATAACTGAAGCTCTTACTGACAGCAAACGATATCTTCTCATCTTATTTTTAAAAATATTTTACTTTTGGAGTTTTTTCTTCTGCTCTTGATTGAGTGATTTATCAAGATGGCTTGGGATCCAAGGCTATAACTACATAGATTAAAGCCGCTCTGTTCACTGGTAGAAATGCAAACCATGGCACAGTTCCAGATGCCAGAAGTGCTTGTTGCACCACAGTAAAGAGTGGGACCCACTGGGTTCCTTTGTGGTGCCTGGAGTATTACTGGAAAGAAATGGTGCTGTATACATAAATCTGCGAATACATTAAAAATCTGCACCAGTGGCTCAGTTAAGTTGGTCTTCAATTCAAAACTTATATATAGGACAAAATTATATCTTGGACTTTTATCATCAAAGTGATACCATAAATTTATCATATAGTGATCAAAAAGTGCCTGTCCTTCACATTTTGCTGCAAATACAGCTCCCGTGCTGCAAAATCAAAGGGACTGTTTACTTATTATGATATCCCGGAAGCTTCTGAGGGCTCCCAGGCCAGCCATATGAATAGAACTATTCACACCTGACTGTGGCAGGATTCGATAGTTATATAGAGGTTTCATCATAGACTGAAATGCAGTATTACTGCTGTTTGCTGTCTATGGTGCAAGCGAACTAATGAGTGCAGATGTAAGTCCCCTGGGGGTGGGGATATCTATTATTATTATTGTGTTTATATATATATATATATATATATATATATATATATATATATATATATATATATATATATATATATATATATATATATATATATATATATATATATATATTTTTTTTTTTTTTTTTTGCAAAAATTGTTTAAAAAATAATTTTTAAAAAACTTTTCACAAAAACTAAATTTTATATATATATATATATATATATATATATATATATATATATACAGTGCAGGCCAAAAGTTTGGACACACCTTCTCATTCCAAGAGTTTTCTGTATTTTCATGACTATAAAAATTGTAGATTCACACTGAAGGCATCAAAACTATGAATTAACACATGTTGAATTATATACTTAACAAAAAAGTGTGAAACAACTGAAAATATGTCTTATATTCTAGGTTCTTCAAAGTAGCCACCTTTTGTTATGATTACTGCTTTACACACTCTTGGCATTCTCTTGATGAGCTTCAAGAGGTAGTCACCTGAAATGGTCTTCCAACAGTCTTGAAGGAGTTCCCAGAGATGCTTAGCACTTGTTGGCCCTTTTGCCTTCACGCTGTGGTCCAGCTCACTCCAAACCATCTCGATTGGGTTCAGGTCTGGTGACTGTGGAGGCCAGGTCATCTGGCATAGCACCCCATCACTCTCCTTCTTGGTCAAATTGCCCTTACACAGTCTGGAGGTGTGTTTGGGGTCATTGTCCTGTTGAAAAATAAATGATGATTCAACTAAACGCAAACCGGATGGAATAGCATGCCGCTGCAAGATGCTGTGGTAACCATGCTGGTTCAGTATTCCTTCAATTTTGAATAAATCCTCAACAGTGTCACCAGCAAAGCACCCCCACACCATCACACCTCCTCCTCCATGCTTCACGGTGGGAACCAGGCATGTACAATCCATTCGTTCACCTTTTCTGCGTCGCACAAAGACTCGGTGGTTGGAACCAAAGATCTCAAATTTGGACTCCTCAGACCAAAGCACATATTTCCACAGGTCTAATGTCCATTCCTTGTGTTCTTTAGCCCAAACAAGTCTCTTCTGCTTGTTGCCTGTCCTTAGCAGTGGTTTCCTAGCAGCTATTTTACCATGAAGGCCTGCTGCACACAGTCTCCTCTTAACAGTTGTTGTAGAGATGTGTCTGCTGCTAGAACTCTGTGTGGCATTGACCTGGTCTCTAATCTGAGCTGCTGTTAACCTGCGATTTCTGAGGCTGGTGACTCGGATGAACTTATCCTCCGCAGCAGAGGTGACTCTTGGTCTTCCTTTCCTGGGGCAGTCCTCATGTGAGCCAGTTTCTTTGTAGCGCTTGATGGTTTTGGCCACTGCACTTGGGGAAATTTTCAAAGTTTTCCCAATTTTTGGACTGACTGACCTTCATTTCTTAAAGTAATGATGGCCACTCGTTTTTCTTTACTTAGCTGCTTTTTTCTTGCCATAATACAAATTCTAACACGACATTCAGTAGGACTATCAGCTGTGTATCCATCTGACTTCTGAACAACACAACTGATGGTCCCAACCCCATTTATAAGGCAAGAAATCCCACTTATTGAACCTGACAGGGCACACCTGTGAAGTGAAAACCATTTCAGGTGACTACCTTTTGAAGCTCATCAAGAGAATGCCAAGAGTGTGCAAAGCAGTAATCAAAGCAAAAGGTGGCTACTTTGATGAACCTAGAATATAAGACATATTTTCAGTTGTTTCACACTTTTTTGTTAAGTATATAATTCCACATGTGTTAATTCATAGTTTTGATGCCTTCCGTGTGAATCTACAATTTTTATAGTCATGAAAATACAGAAAACTCTTGGAATGAGAAGGTGTGTCCAAACTTTTGGTCTATACTGTATATATATGATCAAATCACTCCCTTTTTTCTAGAATACATATACAAATAAAGTATATGCTGCTGCCAAAATTGTAGCTCTATCTATAATTAAAACGGATATTTGAACTGCTGCATATAAAGCTCAAATTCCTGACTGTATTTTCAACTAGTGGTATCTAGAATGTACCCCACTGCATCATTGCGGCATGACAGAATTTCCAATGCACTCTGCTCTCATTTCACTTTCCCCTTTGTACCCCAGTACAACCATTACTGCCACCTGCCCTCACCATCAATACTGAACAAATGTCTGAGGCTCACATAGACTGGATGAGATGCTATACGCATCCTATCTGTATGTAGCTCAGAGAACATAGTGTTCTGGGTGCCCTCACTGGCTCAGGGCCCACCTGGAGATTCATCTGCTTCCTCGTAGGCCAGTCCGAGATTGGGAGCATTACAAATAGTCATTGCTTATCTGACAGCTACAGTATCGTGCTGAATGTCATGGACTTGGGTTGTCGGGGAGGATTGTCCAAGACACCTTGTCCCACCCCTGCTTATGTGCATTTAAAATAAGACAAATGTTATTTTATTACCAGATGAGAGAGAAAATAAATTATGTGCTGGATGCAAAACTGTTGTAGAACACAAAGGATGACATATTGTCAATGAGATTTTTTCAGCATGACCTATCTTGTGTCTTTCTTTATGAGCTAGTAATCCTGTCCTAGTTTTCTGTAACCTTTGCTTGCTTGGATGACATGCACCATCTACCTTTTCATTTCCTAGCTTCACAATATAACAGATTGTGATATATTTCTGACAGGAAGAATTTGTAAAAGTAAAGTTCTAGACAGCTAAAAATTGAAGATATATAGCCAATGTAGTTCTAAATGTTAACTTAGGGGAAAAAAAAGTCTATTCACAAGACTTTTCATCTTAATGGGCTTTCAGAACATTTTCCAGAATTCTGTAGATATTTCAGGTGATTATGTGTCATGCACAAGAGTTGTTAATGCTGTATAGCAGAGTAACATGAAGAAGGTTATCAGCAAGGTCAAAAAAGGTCATGTCCGTTTTTTTTAAAGATTGAAAGTTGAGTAATGCCATTGTGTTTCACAGGAATGCTTCAAAGAGATAAATGGAGCAGAGCAAAGAAATTGCAGGAGCGATGTGACCTGTGAATTACAGATTAAACATGGTGAGTCAGTGATAAAAGATATACAAAGGTACCTAAAAAATATCTGCTATTCTGTTAGTGTAATTCAAATAATATACAGAGAGAGAGAAAATATAATTTATGCAAACTGTAGCATGATGGCAATACATTAGGAAGTAATTTCTATTTAACCATAGCACAATATAAATCATTAAGAATTGTGTTCAATATTTATGCTAAATTCTAAATTTTACAGCACTAAAAAATATACATTGTTACTACTAATAAAATGAATGCAAATACCTCACTGTATTATTTATATTGCCCAGAATGGAGAGCTCCGGCAAACTAGAGGTATCTGGCTTATCCATGTAGAAGGCAAACATTCATCCATTTGGCTGATGGGTGCTGCAGTGAAAATGTTGTATTACATTTAGTGAAGAAAAAATGTTTAGCTGGATCTCAACCCTGAACGATATGGATAGATGATATACAGTACTGTGCAATGGTTTTAGGCAGGTGCAAAAAAAATGCAGCAAAGTAAGAATGTTTTCAAAAATAAAAGTGGGTGTGGTTTGTTTGTCAATTAACAAAACTGAGTGAACACAAGAGAAATCTAAAATCAATATTTGGGTGACCACCCTTAAAGGAAGAGTTCTGGAAGTGATGATGTGGCCCCCTCAGAGCCGTGACCTTAATATCATTGAGTTTGTCTGGGATAACTTAAAGACAGCAGGATTCATGCAAGTCTACATTTTAAAAAAGATATTTGGAGCAACCTCCCTGCCAAGTCCCTTCAGAAACTGTGTATCTAGAAGAAATAGAGGTGGTCACGCCAAATATTGATTTGATTTATATCTTGTGCAACAGGACCAGTGATGGCAGGTAGAGAGAGCCACCAGCAGTTGTATGAGCACTTTGATATACTGAGCCTTGCATTTTCAGAGCTAAGAAAGGCGACCATATACCAACCATCAGTGGTGAAACTAAAGTCCTGTGGACTCCGATGCAAACTTTGAACAAGGCTAATCTGCCATAACTAGCTGTGTTAATTGTCCTGTAAAATGTGTCTTGATCACAATCTATTGCTGGAATCTCAAATTTACAGATAATTCCTAAAGTAAGTTTTTTGGCCTGTCACCGTCATGACTAGCCATGCCCAGCGTAAACATTCACAAACCTCCACATACTCATACAGATCACACTTGTATGGCAAATGTATGAAATAAATTTGAAACATCTGAAATGGGGGTTTCATGGGCTGATGAGAGAAACCATTTCTGTCTTCTTTCCATGGTACTGTCACAGTTGGGGACCCAACATTTGGCTACCTAATTGCTTGAGCAGCCACCTAAAGATTGACTTGGAAATATACTAGAGTGCAAGCTTTAAGGACATGGACCTCTCTGTTAATGCTCTTTACAGCAGGCAATCCTTAACCAGTTGTTTTGTATCAGAAGCAACCATTAATTTATTAATAAATAGATAATGCCTGATTCCAGAAGGTAACTGTACTGGGTAGATAAAAATGAAAAGAAGAAGAATCGAGAATGAGTGAAAATAGTTCCCACTGCAAGTCTCTAGGTGGCCGCTAACCAACTGACCAGAAAGAAACTAAGGTCAAAATAAAATAACCCCAGACTCGGTATAGATATTCTATTTCCAGTACAATTTTTACTTTTAGTCTGTTTTTGTTTTCTCTGAGCATTGATTCCAGGATATCCCAAAAATCCTATAAACTAGACCTAACCAGCATTTTGGTACTTAATACAATAAAGGTCTTTTCCAGCAAGAGTGGAACTATCATATGTGGCTTTGCGGAACTACTGCTTACACCACAACCTATTAGACAACTACAACAAGAACTCTGTACGGGAATAGCAGCAACTGCTTGGCTAGCCTGGCTCTGGCTGAAATGCGCATGTGCCAGCGTCTTTACATTTACAAGTGCGCAGGCTACTAGTGAACTTGTGCTGCATCTTTATCCCAGGAGGGGTGAATACTAGTGATATTTCCACATTCAAACTGTGGACATCATTTTATGGTATTTTATGCTGGCTGGAAGTACATTTATACGTAGCCACATCTGGACTTGAAGTTGGACTTGTGATGATGGGATATGTGGCTATGTTTGTATTTTGATTGCATTTGGTCTGTGATCATCATATTTTGCTAAATTCCCTTTAACAAAGTGGAATTCTAATATTTGTGTAGTTACTAAATAAGATTAGGCCCCTCCAGAACTACAAGATTGACACATTTGATTGATGCTTGTTGAGGGGTTATTCATTTGTTTTATGTAATTTGGGTCAATATTTGTATCTACATACTGTTTCTGATATTATTGAAATCCATTAATTTCGTATTTTATTCTGGACTCCTTTCCTTACCTTGAGTAGAAAGATATGGGGGTAATTTATAAAGACTGCATTTCAGATGTCATTCCTAATTTAGATCCCATGCTGGTGTGACATGCACCTGAATTAGGAGGCTCCAGCAATGAAATCTATGCATGAGCTATAGTAAATCTGTCCGGTGGAGCCATCTCCACACAAAAATAAATGCCCATCTACTCCAGAAATCTTAGTGTTGGCTAGCCACTATTTGTATCAGTGTATTTGCTACATTAGTAATCCTTGAGGCCAATTCTCTGCACCCTTTATTATGTATGTAGTTACCCACTGACACTTGCTTTATCAGTAATATTTCATAATTCAGTACAAGCAAAACTAAATTTTATGCAAGTACCAATGTCTAATATACTTATTATATATGAGTATAGTATTAGTTTGTACCAGAATGCAAAATGCACATTTTTTCCTCTTTGTGTGACAGTGATCTATTATTTCTCTTTGCTACATATTACCTGTAAATATAAGTAAAGTGTTCTTTTTTTGTCAGGTGACAACATCATTAGTAACACAGCTGAAATAAACAATGATAACTAATGTAGCAGTTATTAAAAAAAATGCAAAGAAAAAAATGACTTTTGCAGTGAAGATTGGCTATTGTAGATAAGCCAATGTAATGTTGTGTTCAAGAATGTTAAGCCTGAAACACAGATGCTGGCAGATTTTCAAAGTGTTACATGGTTAAGCATGGGGGTTGGGGGGGGGGGGCTATAAGCGCTCTGATATATTATTATTATTATTATTATTATTATTATTATTATTATTATTATGTTTATATAGCGCCATCATATTCCGCTATATTCTATCTATGACATCACTGTGTGGATTATCTTCTAGCATTTATCTCCCAGTTTATCACCCCTGTGAAGTGACATCACCGCATGAATTATCTTTGTGCCTTGACATTACTGTGTGTATTATTGTAATGTTACCTTTATACGTACTATATTTGTGCAGTGACCTCATTACATTATTTCCATACTATGAGATCTTTGTGTCAATTGTCTTTTAGCTTTACTTGCATATTTACTACCTTTATGCAGTGACATCACAGCTTTGTCAGCAGTAAAATCGGTATCAAACTAATGACAGTATCTTGTAAAAGCAGATCTACAGTTTCCAAAGATGTCTTTCTTTTGGGTACAGTCTGATATCATCAGGCATATGCAATACAGTCAGGGCTGCACTTGTCAGAGCCATTCCAGACAATGAGAGCAGGAGTTGCAGTTGGTGGCGGAGCTGGGCATTGGTTAGGGACAGTGGACAGCAAACCCCTGCAAAAGAAGAAATTTCCCTAAAGCCCTTTCAGCTAATTTGCATACAAATAAAATGCTGATTTTCATGGAAATGGGGCTGTAATACAGAATAAAAAAGGCATTTTGGAAAGTATAGAAGCAGCCCTACAAGGTACTGTCATTAGTTTCATACAGATTTTCCTGCTGACAGACTCCCTTTAATAATGTATCTATGTAAATTAGCTCTTATTGACAAAGTTACCACCAGAGCTAATCTACATATACAGTATATAATATTTTTTTGGGGGGGCATATCTTTTGAACAGATTGACCAGGTGGATCTCATTGAGCATTTTGTTACAAGTCTATTTAAATTTCTAGCTTTATCTTTTAATTCCCTTTGTGCATCACTGCTTTATCTCTGTATTGTGAATAAAATTTTACCTTTAATTCCCTGTTTATCACCTTTTGTGCAATGTGATCACTGTACTATCACATGAGGGTATGCTTTATCTTCTACTTTTTCCCTTTGTTGATGTGCTGTATTAAATATCCAAAGTTTGCACTATGCTTGCCTTATGATGCTGGGTTTATTATCCGTTCACCCTGATATCACTGTTGTCTTTAGCATTTCATTGTTAAATCACTATGTTCTTTTTTGCGGTTCTGTGACATCACTCCACTCATTATTTCATCATACATATCCTGTGTATGGTACACCGTACCTGTATTTCATAACCATGTCTTTAATCTGTGACCATGTTTACAGTATTGTAGGCGCGTGTCCTGTTATCAAGGCATAAAGTTCAGCAAAGACAAATGAGGTATCCGCTATAGGTGGACTAATACAATTTGATCAAATTAAAATGTACAGTCATTAAATGTAGTAGAATTAAAACATTCACTATTTACAAAGACTGTATTTTAGAACTTCTGTAGCATTGGAACCATCGTGTTTAGATGGATATGTACCTTGCCCCAGCATTCCCTTTCACAGGGTTTCTTTATTTTGTATTCTCATTTTCTAAGTCTAAAATTAATTTTCAATAAACAATTAAATTTGGTTGTGTAACATCTAAAATTAACAGTCTTTTGAATCGTATTTACATTTTGTGAAATTTAACAGAACTAAAACCTCAAAATGAATGTCAATGTCAAAATGATTTAGTAACGCGTGTTTGTACGCAATGCAGTTTTCTAATAATTGTAATCCAAGTAACATTTTCATCTGTGATTAATTAATATTTCTGTCTTGCCCTGAGAGAAATGACTTGGGAATATCCACTTTGTAGTCATTATGTTTGAATACTTAAAAATGCATCCATGAAAGACATTTTTTCCAGAGACTTAACATAGTAATTTTAAGTACTAATTAAATGTCTTCGATTAATTAGAAATCAGCATGTGTATAAATGAAAGTCACATTCTATCCCTGTTATTGACATTAATGCCATTGACCCAACATACTATATGAATTCTTTCTGAAATTTTAATTTATGACTTATCAAAATTACTTACATGGTGATTAAAGCTGACCACATAAAGAAAGCTGCGCAAAATTATTAATGTTATCCTATTACAATTCTACCTCCCAGTGTATCGAAAAATATTATGTCTTTAGCTAGAGGCTTTTTCCAGAAACAAAGTCCAAAGCAGCACAGTAAGAAGCATAACCTGGGTGCACCTCCTAGGAAGATGGCCACTTCCAATTGTAATACTAATAAAAAAAAATGGCAGCACTCCACAGATTTCCAAAAAACAAAGAAAGTGTCTTTATTCCAAGTAGCAACGTTTCGGTCCCATCTGGAACATTTCTCAAGCCTAAAGGCTTTTTCTAGTGATGACCATCAATATTTAATCAATGGAAATGTAATGTAAAAATAAATAGATCTGAAGCTCAACCCATTGTTGTAAAAGGGGCTAAGCTGTATCACCTGACACAGCCAAAGTAAACCAATTGCATTACTTTGTTTTGGATAAACAATCATTCATCATTCTGCTATTTGGTTGGGGTCTCAAAGATCTGAGACCATATGTCAAAGGTTTTCCAGGATTTTAATACTGATGACTTTTCTTTATGATAGGTACTTCATATTAGATTAACTGGGGTCAGATTTGAGACACACCAACAGATCAGCAGTTCCAGTACTTGCCATACTGCTTAGGATGGGAATTTGCATAGGAGAGCTGCAGAGCCATTCACTGCCACTATTTATTTTATTTATGTCTGTTACTTGTATATTGCCAACCTGTGACTGTCAATATTAACAGATATGAAAATGAAGTGGTAAAATATAGGTCATAATATAAGTGAATAAAATTGCAGCTCTTAGGCCAGGACCCCATGTGGAATAAACACTGTGGTTTGGCCGCGGTGGAAACGCAGCAGAAATAACTGTGGCATTTCACAGTCACTGCAAATTTTAGCGAATCGCATCCACACATTACAGAGAAATGCGCGCACTGGAAATGCTGTGTTTTCAAAACGCTTGTGGATTTGGAAATCGCAGAATGTTTTAAGGGAAGTGCCAGTTGAGCAATTCCGCAGTGCTGCTGAAGAACCCTGGTGGGAGGGGCACAACAAGACAGTGAGCCCTAAGCTCAACCCCCCCCCCCCCCCACTGTCCCTGGCTAACTTGCCTGATATGTCCTAGCAGCAACTGGTCGACAGGCCCTACCTAATATAGGTGACAACACAGAACGCAGACAGGACAAACAACAACAAAGGGAGGTCGGCTAGCCAAGGGGTCAGTATCAGTCAAGCAATGCAGTACAAAATCACAATCCAAGAGAATAGTCCGAGACCAAACCAGACGTCAGGAATAGGAATACAGGAAATAGCAGAATAGGAGCTAGCAGGGACAAGTCACAAGACAGAATCAATAGCCAGCGAGCATGTGAGGGCTGACAACCTGTTTATAGAAAGTCAGGACCTGCCCCAGACTGGATTGGTAGACAGACTGTCAATCACACAGGTAAGGCTGAGATTAACTATTAGAGGAGCAGAGAGAAAGAAAGGTGCAGGAGACGGGTGTGGCAGAAATTCAATTACAGACAGGAGGTATTAGGACAGTGTTCAGACTGAGCAACAAGAAACCTACGCAAGGAATCAAACTGAACACGCCTCCTTTGCCGCAGCGTGCGAGTGGAGGGTGGCGCAGAGACCCAAACAGGCAGAGAAGTTACACATGTCAATTATACCAATTGAAATGCTGGCAGTTTCACTATAGGTATAATGGAAGCAGAAAAGTTTCTTCTGCAGACTTTCTGTGAAAAGCGCTGCTGGAAAATCTGCGATGCGTTGCCACCAAGATTTTTCCTGCATCGCTTTTTCTCTGTGTCCCACTACTTGGGGATTAGCCTTAAATTGAACTTCTTATGACAAATTGTATCAAATTTATACTAAACTTTGTTTGGGCTCTAGATGTATCGACTTCCCTACCGGTCTCCTAGAAATTAGTAAGGATGATTTTTTTTTTTTTTTTTTTTTTTACAAATGAAATCATCTCCATTAATTTTCCAAAATGTGAATATTAAACTCTCTGAAGAGACCCCAGAGTATAGTAATTTACCTCAATGCATGTCGCGGTGGCCATTTTAAGTAATCAGAGATGAATTGCCAATTGTTCAGTTTAGTTTTGTATAGGCGTCTGGGTTTAGTAGTGCCTAAGGTATTACAACCCCTAAAACAGAGGGCTGAGGCTGTGAGAAAAAAGTTATGGAGAGAATGGAGGACCAAATAAGTACTATGAAGGACTTTTAAAGAGGATTCCATAAGGGTGACCTACCAACTGCCTTTGCTAATTGACGTACAACAGTCAATCCATTGGCCTGGGGCCAGGGTATTATCAAGGTCTCCCTTCCAGGCTGCCATAAAGTCGAGCTTACTGTTAGGGGATGTGGTATTCAGCAAACCATATATGAAAGAGAGGCAGCCTCTATCTGCTGCTTTAAACAAGCCTAATCTCTCAAAACTGGTAGGGGACATCTCTGGATTGAATTTGCTGATTTTCTGTGTGCAGTATCTAGTGCAGGGACTGATGGGCAAGGGCATTTCACAGGGATTTTCTGTTTGGTGCTTTTTGTATCCCTGTATAATGCTGTGCCCTCTCAAACCCTACACCAGGTATAACACAGTGAAACTTCTTTGCTTGATGTATTCTCTTACTTTGTCTGTACTGTTTAGAGAAGGGGAATTAGGGAAAAGGCTATGTACAGTCATGGCCAAAAGTTTTGAGAATGATACAAATATTAATTTTTACAAAGTCTACTGCTTCAGTTTTTCTAATGGCAATTTGCATATACTCCAGAATGTTATAAAGAGTGATCAGCTTAACAGCAATTACTTGCAAAGTCAATATTTGCCTAGAAAATGAACTTTATCCCCCAAAACACATTTCAACATCATTGCAGCCCTGCCTTAAAAGGACCACCTAACATCGTTTCAGTGATTGCTCCATTAACACAGGTGTGGGTGTTGATGAGGACAGGGCTGGAGATCAATCTGTTATGATTAAGTAAGAATGACACCACTGGACACTTTAAAAGGAGGCTGGTGCTTGCCATCATTGTTTCTCTTCTGTTAACCATGGTTATCTCTAAAGAAACACGTGCAGTCATCATTGCACTGCACAAAAATGGCCTAACTGGGAAGAGTATTGCAACTAGAAAGATTGCACCTCAGTCAACAATCTATTGCATCATCAAGAACTTCAAAGAGAGAGGTTCCATTGGTGCCAAAAAGGCTCCAGGGCACCCAAGAAAGACCAGCAAGAGGCAGGACCGTCTCTTAAAAGTGTTTCAGCTGCGGGATCGGGCTACCAGCAGTGCAGAGCTTGCTGAGGAATGGCAGCAGGCAGGTGTGAGTGCATCTGCACGCACTGTGAGGCGGAGACTCTTGGAGCAAGGCCTGGTCTCAAGGAGGGCAGCAAAGAAGCCACTTCTCTCCAGAAAAAACATCAGGGACAGACTGATATTCTGCAAAAGGTACAGGGAGTGGACTGCTGAGGACTGGGGTGAAAGTCATTTTCTCTGATGAATCCCCTTTTCGATTGTTTGGAACATCTGGAAAACAGCTTATTCGGAGAAGAAGAGGTGAGCGCTACCACCAGTCTTGTCTCATGCCAACTGTAAAGCATCCTGAAACCATTCATGTGTGGGGTTGCTTCTCAGCCAAGGGAATCGGCTCTCTCACAGTCTTGCCTAAAAACACAGCCATGAATAAAGAATGGTACCAGAATGTCCTCCAAGAGCAACTTCTCCCAACCGTCCAAGAGCAGTTTGGCGCTCAACAATGCCTTTTCCAGCATGATGGAGCACCTTGCCATAAAGCAAAGGTGATAACTAAATGGCTCAGGGAACAAAACATAGAGATTTTGGGTCCATGGCCTGGAAACTCCCCAGATCTTAATCCCATTGAGAACTTGTGGTCAATCATCAAGAGACGGGTGGACAAACAAAAACCAACAAATTCAGACAAAATTAAAGCATTGATTCTGCAAGAATGGACTGCTATCAGTCAGGATTTGGTCCAGAAGTTGATTGAGAGCATGCCAGGGAGAATTGCAGAGGTCCTGAAGAAGAAGGGTCAACACTGCAAATATTGACTTGCTGCATTAACTCATTCTAACTGTCAATATAAGCTTCTGTTACTCATAATATGAATGCAATTATATTTCTGTATGTGATAAAAACATCTGGCAAACACACATAAAAACCAGAGGGCAGCAGATCATGTGAAAATATAATATTTGTGTCATTCTCAAAACTTTTGGCCATGACTGTACTACTACTGTGCTTTTGCAATAAGCATAAAGCAAAAAAAAAAAGTGATAAAAGGAAGCCAATCTATTTATTTATTTAAAAAGTAGTAGCCAGTACAATATACAGTGTTTTTATCACAGATCCTTCTTAATATGTATTATATTATATATCATTAGCAGTGCCAGTATTAATATGATATATTTATGTGATATTTTTAATGCAGCACATTTTTTTTTGCCTTTTTGTTACCATTCATTCTTCACTTTTGTGCTTGGTGACACTTATCAAGTTGAATTATTTACTTTTGTGTAAAGGTATGGGTGAAAAAGCTTTTAGCAAAATGGCAATCTTTTATTCTCTTTTAGATCGCTTATATCTGTTTTCTAACCTTTAACCTTCTATCATGGTGAGTGTATTATTAATATTTCTATTCATATTACCTTATGGGTTAGAGTAGCTTTAAGAATACTGAAAATGTACTGATAAAAAAAGTGACCATTTGAGGGTTTTCTGTTGATTTAGACAAAATAAAAACCTAATAAGATATCAACTTAATTTCTTCAGAAATCATTGCCTAAATTACAGAAAGTAAAATATATGTTTAGACTTTAAATAAATCATTTCCATTTTCCAAAATAAAAGTTAGTAAACATGCTTATACCGGTCATGGCATATCTAGTAGTGGAGTGTGAAAATCTACCAACTTTTCTAGAAAACTTGAAAATTGGTTTTATTTTATCACTGATTGAATAAACAAAGAGTTTTTCTTTTAAAGGGATGAAGGAGAAGACACAGGAAAGTCTTCAATACCCACTATGATTTATGCATAAGTCATTGTCTTATCTTGTTCATGTAGAGTTTAATACTGATGAGCAAATAAAGATTGGACTTCTGCTACCATGTGCTATATCTGTAGTGTTTGTTCTTAGTCTTCAAAATCCGCTATCATCCACATAAATAGTACACTAAGTCTTACAAAACTTTCACCTCTATGACTGAATTATTACGCTTAGGGTTTATGATACTGTTCACACTTCCAATTAATACTACTGTAAGGTTCATCCCACCTTAATGAATGCATTAAATTACCTACAACATTATAAATGCTATCCAAAACTTTCAATCAACCTCCTACCCCATGTAATACCATGTATTTGAAAAACACATTAAGGCTGGGGCCCCATGTTGTAAAAACGCTGCGTTTTACAGTTCTGGCGGAAAAGCTGCATTTTCGAAAATGCTCGCATTTTTTAAAATTGCAGCATGTCTATTATACCTGCAGAAATGCTGGCATTTTCTGTATAGGTATAATAGCGGAAGAAAGTCCACAGTGGAAAACTGTGTGAAAATGCAATGAAACTAAAGCAGAAAAAAAAAAAGGCATTGTGTTTCTGCCACGTTTTTTTCCACAGTGTTTTTTGCTGCGTTTCACTACATGGGGCCTTAGCCTAAAAAAAAAAAATAATAATTACCAAGTCCCTCTACCTGGCAGGGCCTTTTTCTAGATGCCACTCCACTGTTGTGAATAAGTAAATGCTATAAAATGATGTCATCAGTCACTGCCCTTTCACAGTGTCATGATGACATTTATGTTGCAGAGTGTGATTGCTGGATGTGGCAGAGTCAAAACCAGATAGACAGTTGTATATAATAGGAACAGACTTTAGTGAAACATGAGTGCAGTAAGAGAAGGTCCACCTCACATGGTGAATAACAGATCTAGTTCAGCACACACACTAACAAAACAGGAAATGTATATCAATAGCATCAAAAACAACAAAGTACAGAGTGTCTACAGATAAACATTTAGTAACAGCTACATCTAGTGTCATAAATGTGAACTGCAGTCAATCCAGCAAATATAGAGACGAAGCTGGCTGTTGCATATCCAACAATTTATAACTATTGCTGCAATTGCACTTGTAGCTTTCAACTGCTATTGTGATCTAAAAGAAGAAAAATAAGACTATACTTATGTATGACATTATAAGGTAATGCTTTGCTTTGTGTATCCCTTTAAATAGATGATTATACTTCTACTAATATCTCTCTTCTCTTTATTTTCTGTTTTTCTGCATATCCCATTTTAAAGTTTAGCACTCAAGATAAACTACTTCTTAGTTAGGTTTATTAAGGCGAGAAAGTTTGTCGTTTTATTGAGACATACTTTTTGGAACAGTTTCTAGACTATTTTTTTATGCGACTTCCAGCAGAAGTAAAACTATCCTTTCCGATTACTTTCATTTTTGCTCATTTGAGCTACTCAGATATTAAATCTAAAATTAAAATGTTTAATTGATTAAAATGTAATTTAGGATTAATGAAATTGGAACTTTACCTTCAGGATTTTAGCAGAAATCCCAATTTAATTTGTAGGGGCTTCAAACAAATGTTCCTGTCTATTTTCAATGGAAGCTATTCATCTGAAATCTTAGTATATTAGTGAGAAAATCAAGCTTGAAATAGTTGATGACTACAAGGACAAGGGGAAAGAAATAAGTATGTTGGGGAAAAAAAATGTTATGACAAATTCAGGTTAATCACAAATTTGGAGCAAGGATAATGTCTCTATGACCCTCACTGGAGGTCACGTGAGGTGTGGCTGAATTATCTAAATATTACCACCCCACCACCACCACCACCATACACTCACTGTCAACAACCTAGTGGAAGAGTGAAGAAATCAGGCGATACCTTTTAGAGGCTAACTGAGTATATTTGATGGTAAGCTTTCAAACTGGGTACAACATTATACTACTGTCAACGACCTAGAACTGCCACCACTAAGGTTTGAGCTCATCCTCTTTCAGAAAGCCTTCAGTTACTCCCTCCTATATCCAAATTATGTTAAGTAACTACTACTAAGTTTCCCAAACTATTATCTGAACAGGTAACGTTATGTGCACCAAGCGTAGCACATAGATTTGTTCAAGAACACAAGGCAGAACTTATTAAAAGGTGTTTAACATGACAACAAAGTCACAATGCTTGAACATAAGAGGGGTAACTAATGACATACAGTAATATAATGCAAAACTGTTTCATAAAATAAAAGGTAATAAACCAGAAACCTAAAACTCATTTAGATAGACAAGGGGCAGACAAAAAGAAACCAGGACAAATCTTCACCTTTCCTGAGCCCCCCAGAAATGACAATCAACACAGTTTACTCAAACTTTAAGAAGTTCTTTTGTCTTTAATGTCCATCCTCATTTCTTTTGATTGCATGGGGGTGGGTCAGGTTCTTGCATTTTGGGTAGATATCCTAGTCACAGCTCCCACCATAAACCTGATCTGTTCTGTGACTTCTGTGAATCCTTTGAAGTGACAACCCAGACTAACCCTAATATATAATATTATATAATATATAATAGTCCTTTAATAGTCCCACAATGGGGAAATTCAGTGTGTTACAGCAGCAAAGATAAGCAGATACAACTACAGATACAACATGTACAGGAATGTATCAAGGTGAGAGGCATTACATTAATAGCAGACAGACAGATAGGACGAAGCAGAGGAGGGGGGGGGATTTAACAGGCAGAGAGATATTTCAGTTCTCTGTGTGTAATAATGATCTCCGCTTAGGTCGGTGTTGGTTGTACAGCCTAACCGCGGTGGGGAGGAAAGACTTCCGATAGCGCTCCTTCTTACACCTAGGGTGGAGCAGTCGGTCACTGACAGTACTACTCAGCGCGATCACAGTCTCATGCATGGGATGGGACTTCTTCTTCTGCATTGAGATCACCACGGACAGTATCCTTCTGTCACCCACCACCTGCACTGGGTCCAGTGGGCTCCCCAGGACAGAGCTGGCCCTTCTAATCAGCTTGTCAAGTTTATTTCTGTCCCTGGTTGATATACTGCTCCCCCAGCAGGCCACTCCAAAGAAGATGGCTGATGCCACTACCGAGTTGAAGAAAGTCCTAAGAAGTGCCCCCCGGATTCCAAAGGCTCTCAGCTTCCTAAGCAGGTAGAGCCTGCTGTGGCCCTTCCTGTACAGGGCCTCCATATGATCTGCCCAGTCCAGCTTATTATTAAGGAGCAGACCCAGGTACTTATAGGTGTTCACAATCTCGATGCCAGTCTCCAGGATGTCCACTGGTTTAGGAGGGCTTCTGCCTTTACGGAAGTCCACCACCATCTCCTTGGTCTTCCCCGCGTTAATCTTCAGGTGGTTCCAGTGGCACCAGTCCACAAAATCCCGGTTCAGTTCTCTGTACTCCTTATCATCATCATCTGTGATGAGGCCTACTAATCATCTTGGATATGTCCTAATCACCACAATTATTCTATATGATGCTATGATGTGGAAACACAGCTTTTTTTTTTTGAAGATTGTTGCAGAAGTGGATTGCGCCGAAAGTAGAAGTAAGAAGTGCTTCCTATATATTTCCCATTCCTTTTGTAGCCATTCTTGGATTTTGCTCAAAAAGGCGCAGCATAATCTGCAACAAGAAAAGCTCCTATTAAGGCATCTGGAATTCATAGTGTCCCCTACATGGAATCCCCTATATAATCCAGAGCCAGAAGAAGGTTTTAACTCTAACTTTGGCAGACCAGGGTTCTTGAGAGATGAAATTACAGCAATGAATTATGTTCAATTGATGATGCAAACATTGTGTTACTTCATAAATTTTATGGGATAAACTCTGTATCCGTAGTCAATGGCCTTTCATGCAGCTGCTTGGAAAAAGCAAATTAGCATGACCATTTCCTAGAGCCAATGTCGCTTTGCTCACCAATAACTCTGATAAAATGAATGTTGAAAAAAAATGTCAAAGAATTTATGAACGGATGGGTTTGTTTGAACTCCAAACCTCAAATTGAAACCAATTCAATAAAATATTACAGCATGCCTTAAAAGGATACAATTACCCCCCCCACCCCCACTGGATGAGCAAACATAGACGCAAACAGAATAGTTCAGTTTTGTTTAGAAAAGCTGCTTACCTAGTGAAACGCACATTTTTTACATATTGGACATATTTTACCAATAGGACATGTAAGTGGATACATTTGTAAGTCACTCACCTATCATTCTAACACTGAAACCATCAATTGAGCCAACTTGACACCAATGTTTCATTAACCTTAGAGGTTTACAGAGATTTGCACCACATTTTCAACTAACATTTATAGCTTTAATGAGAAAAACATGAAACAACTTTTCAAATAGTCTGAATAAAAATATTGTACTATTTTGTGCATACAGATTCTATCTCTGCCAATGTGTCTCTGAGTCTAGATTAAAAATGAACCCTGTTTAATCTGATCTCGACGTCTTACCTTTTCCATTTTTTTCTACTTTGCAAAAAGTAGACAGCTAATGGAAGAGATAAGAAAGCAGACTGCAGGATAAGACAAACCAGGGTTGGGTTTAAAGTCTACATAGAAGCTGTACACAACAAACAATAGAATAGTTTTAATCAAATATTTTACTTAAAGTGTACCTCTAATTATAAAACATCTTTCATAAATGAAGAGTACTGGTGAATATAAGAAACTTAGTAATATATCTCATTAAAGAAATATGTTTCATTCTCCATTTATTAGGATGTTTTCCTACTCCCTCCCTTCACTGAGACTATTGTCTCTAGATGCTCTAGAATCCATCTCCATGCTCCGCTTCACACACAGAAGTCTATGGAGGGGGGAAGGGGGAGGCTGCAACAGGCTAGTTAACTGATTAACTCATTCTCTGCAGTGGTAGAGAATAGCAATGCCAAAAGAGGTTCTTTGGCAACTGCAGTTATTTTTGCAGGGAATTTGGCAACTACAGTTATTTCTTTATCTTTACCAGCAGCCTCCTATTCCCCTCTCCATAGACTTTTAAGTAACTATAACTCAGTCTGTGGAGGAAAAAACACATTTCTTTAAAGAGCACCTTTCTTGTCCTCATAGATGTGCAGTATTATATAACGCTAGAAAGCTGACAATGTGCTGAATTCAGTGCACTGTTGGTTTTCCCGGTATGAGCGCCCGGGGCTGGAGATAGCGATAAGGTTAATATCATGAACTTATATATTCCCACTGTCAGAAGGGTGTACCTTACAGCTCAACGTAATCGCTGGGCTGTGAAGAATGCCCCCCCTGAAAGTACAAGTCTATGGAAAAGTACAGTCAAGGGGCGTGCTCCTCACAGCTGATTGATTTCAATGTTGGCTTTCTTGAGGTATCTATTTCTACTGCACATCTATGAAGACTTGAAAGGTCCTCTTTGTAATATATTTTATTAAAGTTTCTTCTAGTCACATGTGTTATTCATTTATAGAATTTGTTTTGTAATTTGTGATACACTTTAATGTTTCACTTGGAGTGCATTGGAGCAATAAAACAATAATTGGCTGCCAAGGTGGATCTTACCTTTAAGAATCCTCTTTACATAATTTTAAATGATAACTACAAAAAAATCGTCTGTACATTCTCTTTTCAGATTAGGTATATTTTGTTGAACTTTTATAATTATATTGTAGCCTTCCGCTTATTCCTGCAAATACTGTCATTAAGAGTTTTGTCTTTAAAATATAAATCCCAGGGCAAAGACGTGCTTAAGTGTGCGAGGGGATGATTAGAAGGATGTAGTCTTGATGTTTTCTCTGATACGTGATTAGATTGCAGATGATTGTTAATGACTGGAAGATCAGAGGTGATGAAGGCTAATTTAATTAAGCAGTGACATGAATGGTTTACTGAACAGATAATTTCAACTTCAAACAGAATATCCAACATCAAAGTACAAAATAATAAAAATACATAACTAAAGACATTGTGTCCCTCACTTCTCATCATCTCCAAACATGTTATTGTGAATGGACCCAATCTATGGTAACGGAATTTACATTCTACTTCTTTTGTGTTTTGAACAGTCTCACTTTTCTATATTATTAGTGTAGATTACATAGTTTATGATAAATGCCAAGCCCACAATAATGTGGTTACACACTTTTAACTAGTGTTAGGAGTAGGAGCTAGGAATCTTGATGATAAGTATAAGGTCCATCTTTGTTGCTCCAAGTCAAAAGCTCCAAGCCCCATTTTTCTAACTGAGCTGAGTGTTTCAATATACACGCTATTTAAATGCACAAGGACACCAAAAAAATCATATTACTGAAAAGAAGACTACATTTATCTGGTGTCAGAGGAAGCCATGGTTCAGTGCAGGATGCAGGCAGGTCCATATACAGTAGTATATGGTGAAACTAGCACATGTGCAGAATGCTCATAAGCAACCACTCAGACACCTACCAATCCATGAGTGGGGTGGATACTAGCATTTCAAATGTAAAGAAATAAAGCTTGTATAAGGTCCCAGTCACAAGATAATGTGAAGCACAGAGCTCCAACTAACAACTTCAATAGTGAATGCTCACACTTTTAGATCACATGGGCTGTCCAGCACCTCCATATGTAGCAGCACCCTCCTATAACAGGACCTTGCTGCAACCTTCAAAAAAGGTCAATAATCATGGTTTTAGTTAATATTTGCCAAAATACACAAGCTCACAAACCATGACACAGTTCCCCATGACTTGTGAATCCCTATACTAAAAACTAAAATATTAAACTGCAAAAAGACTTCTTACAACATTATGAAGTATCTAACATCACAGGTTTACATAAAGTACCATAAAGCTAGCCCATGCAGCTGATATGAGGACTGTGGTGAGAGATGGGTTCATCCTAGATTGGTTTTATCCAGGGACTAAAATTCAGCCTTGGCATTTGCAAGCACAGAGGCCCACTTCCTGTGTGGTACAGTAAATGTGAAATATGGTTTATGAGTGATTTGGTTGTTCTATATGAAGGACATGTGCTGGTGTCCTTCCCTTATGGAGATCCTGCTTCTGTAAATAATCTTTTTTTCTAACTTATACTGGATATATTGGATTGGATTGGACTGAAATCAGAGATGGACATATACAACCACGTGTTTATGAAGATGGTCTGATGTATATTCTGTTACATTGATAGGTATTATTGATTTAAATGAATTGGGGTTACTGTCAATGTTTTTGAATTGCTTCAAGATGGTGGGGTAAAAAATATGGTGGGCTTATTTATATGGGGTACAATTAAATGCGGACTAAAATAGGTCATATGTTTGGGGATTGTTGGGTGTGCTGTATGTCACATTTACACAAAACAAACTATGAGTAAACAAAACCAAAGACTATCTCTAGATGGTCTCAAAGTGACACCATATGGAATCTAAATTTCCCTCCAAGAAAATTTGGAATGCTGCAGATTTTTCAAAAAAAATGATGGTGTGGCTGAACTCTCAAATTTTTGGGGGGGTTTACCATCCATGAATCCATATTTATACTATGGGGTCTCTTCAGATTCCATAGTATAACAGAGTCCCAGGGGGAATGGGGATGCAGAAAAATAGTACTCTCCTTTCCTTGGCTCCTTTGCAGTGGCCATTGTTTGTTTTGTTTTCTTTTTTTTTTTTTTTTAATTCTGAGATGAAACTTGAGGAAAACAAATCTCACGAAGTTTGCCAATCTGTAGTCTCTATTACATGCATTCAAACAGCAATGACGCACATACTGCCCCATTTCCTTAATTTGGGTCTCAATTAAAAATATGACCTTGCCCTCTGCGAGAATCTCAACTGAGAATTTGCAAAGCAAATCCACCATGCCTGCAAATGGCCCTAATAAAATTCATTTGATCTGTTGGAATTCATATATAGTTATCATTCTACAAAGCAATTCTTTTTCCTTACTTTCTTTCTTTATTGGAAAATGTGGCATATTTCACTTCTAAGTAGAAATGAAGAGGAAAGGATGTGAAGAAAAGACAGTGAGATACAAGCTTAGAATTATTTTACCAACTGTATACCCTAGAAAGCAACTTCATACAGAAGATCATTGATTCTTAGTGTCAGATACATGTCAGGTAGGGAGCATTTTCACATGACCGTGTTCATATCTGCTGGGTACGGTATATTAAACTATGTTTTTTAATAACAGACGTGTCCAATTCCCTTGGTTCTGAAATCTCACAGTAAACACATTACAGACTTGTGCTCACAGGTTCGTTTCTATACTCTAATGTGTTCAAAGAAAAGCAAAAAAGATTCAATCTGAGATGCAGTATCATTTTACTTGCGCTTGGTGACATCCTCAAGTTTAAAGTGAGCAACTAGAAAACCTTTATCAAACCTAAAATGAAAAATTATCATTGTAAAAATATATTGTGAACCCCACCTCCTCCTTATCCATGCCATGCCCAAGTTTTAAAAGCAGTGTGAACATTGTAAAAAAAAAAAATCCCAATTTTTGGAAGATTCTTTTGTAACCATACACATGTATAATGCAGATAAGACCTCTTATACCACGGCGAGTTGTCAGTGTTACATTTAATTTTGCAACACCTGGTTATAGTTTTGGGGGAAGAGATCTGGTATAACTTGCTCATTTTTGGCTTAGCCCATTGGGCAGTCTTATGTTCACATGGCGGAATTTGGTCAGGCAAAAAAAAAAAAAATTCAGGAATTTGAAGCTGATTTTGATATATTTTCTAAAAAATCTGCTTTAATGGGGGACCTAATTGGAATCCACACACATAGCAGAGGAGGACAAATGGAGTTCACAATTATATAACCCATTGGCACAAGAATGGAAGGAAGCCCTGGAGTTTCCATTTTATGTATCCTTTCAAATTAACAAACGTGTGATTTAACTATATGACTTGCACCAATGCTATCTACCCCCAGTGTTTCTATATAAAATTGGATTTATCTCAAATGACAGATGTCAGAGATTCACCAGCTAATGAGCTGACTTCTGGCACCACTTTGCAGCATAGTGCCCTAGTATTCGTTTTGGAGAAAGGTAACTTCTATGCTGTCAAACATTATTATGATTCCGATATTACTTTGGTCTGTTAGTCTCCCGCAATCTAGATTAAGAGGGTTTTATACAAACATAGATGCTATCCCCCAAAAAATTTCAAAGGTGCAGAATACATGGTGTGAATCCCCATTGGCTCAGCCTTACCCTAAACTACTGAGGGCTGAACTCTTATCTAGACTTGGGAACCCCTAATGAGACAACCTTGGGGTGCTGGGATATTAACTATGAGCTCTGTCTATATCTTGATGGTGTCTAACTCAAAGAACTGTATATTTTAATAGACAATATTTCATGCGCAATATTTTGTTAGATCTATTTCATTGTTTATTATTTTACATAAAGTACCATGTTGTATTATATTGTTATAGATGTAACCTTTTAATTGTATCTGTGTTCACAGGACCTTAACAAATATCTTGGACCGTGGACTATTTTGTCTTGCAATTACCAATTGTATATTCGTAATGCTTGATTAAATTCACTGAACTACACCTTGTATTACCTTATGACTTCAATAAAATGAGTTAAAAAAAAAAAGGCTTCACATTCTTCCCTCAATTCATATCAATGGGTGTTTTATGCAGAATCTGTTCAAAGAACGAGCTGGACACTGCTTCTGCTTCTCATTGAAATTAATGGGATGCAGATTTTCAAGCAGAACTTGGAACTGATTTTGAGGTGGAATCTGCCTCAAAATCAGCTCTAAATTCCTCCATGTGAACATACCCATAATGATTTACTGCTTTTCCTACTACATCCAGAGTAAACAGAAACTTAACAAAAGTTATACTGAATCTGAATGTCAGTTTGCAGGCAGCATGTTATAAAGCAAGAAAAATTGAGTAGACAGTGATCCACAAAACAGAAGAGAAAAGACAGCGGTGGAAACGCATCAAGTTTTTTTTCCGCAGCGTTTTTTACAGAAAGTCCGCAGAGTTTTCCTCTGCTGACTTTTTGTCCCTATGATGCCTATAAGGAAAATGCCAACTTTTCCGTAGGTATAATTGACATGCTGTGATTTGCAAAAACGCTCGTATTTTTTAAATCGCAGCATTTCCGCTGCAGATTTTTTTTCTGCAATGTATGGATGGGATTAGCCAGAATCCCAAACACGTTGCAGGTAATGTAAAACGCGTTCCCGCAAGGTGGAGCCCGGCCACACAGTGTTATGGTGGAGAGGAGGTCTGCATCATTTATCAGGTAATAAATCTGCATCCAGATTTACCTAGATCCAGTACTGAATTTGTGATTCTTATCGGAGTTCTAACTGCTCATAAACACTCATTTAAACAGAATTTTTATCATTTTGATAAGATGTCAACTCCAATGACTGTTTATGAGCAGTTAGATGGACAAAGATAGGAGTCTCAGAGCCAGCTGTGAGACATCTTAGATGGATCTCTCTGACAAGGGGACTGATCTACTTCCATATGAGAATAAGTAAAGGCTGTACAAGAAAAGACAAGCAATATTTGTAATAGAGCCCTACTTGAAAAATGTTTTCAGCCAAAAATGATATAATGCACTATTGAAAATAAATAACCCTGAAGGTAACATAGCCTATGGCTTTCATGCACACGATCAAGTGCACAGTCTGCGCCTGTTCTGAAGTATTCTGATGTGCTGTTCTAATATTTATAGAACAGGTCCTATAATATAAGGAATGGAACAGTCATTGATACATGTGCGGACTACACACTCAGTTCTAAGTATGAAGCCTTAATCTTAAAACCAATTTAATGTACTGTATTTAGATGTTATTAATAGATGTTGTGATTTTCATGCTCTTACCTACCTGTTGTTATACCCACTTTGACATATTAGCGCTTGATGTACTGTATGTACTTCTACCTGAGCAATGATATGTCCATCAGCTGATTTCTCAGGATAGGATTAAATTTTGGCTTTCACATATTCATGATAATTTTTGCTGCGAGGAAGGATTTTCTGCTCCATGCAAAATGCGTTTTTTCCGTACAGTCACTTTTTTGCATCATGCTGTGGGTTTAATCGTCTCAATAAAAGAATTTAAAGTTTTAGCATGTGGCTGGAGCTGTTCTACTTTTACATGCCTGCAGCCACTGCAACTTTCCCTGTGTGATAGGTTTGCTTTATGTTAAAATAAATTTAAATATATTATTTAATTAAAATAAAACAATACATGAAAATTTCTGAATGAGCCCATATAGAATGCAAAATTTAGATGTTAGCAACTTATTTTCACATTTGTAGCTTATACATACAGTACCGAACAGACATGGTATTCATTGAGATATCATGCTCATCAATTCTTTTGCACAGTGGCTGCATTATGTTATTATACAGTGTAAAATCTCAGGCAGTTGTGCTGATTTAAGCATAATTTTAATATGTAATATTTTCTTTTTCAATCAACCGCATTCTACTTCATATTTTATGTGCACCAGAAGCAAAACCTGATCCTAGTCTTTTCATCGATATTTACCGATTAATACAGTTATCTTTATTGCATTCCAGACTGCACATTGGGATGGCTTGGTGGAACTTAAAATATGGAGTGGCCTCGCCAAAGTCATGGTGGACCAGCAGTTTGGGCAGGCTTCCAATGAGGATCACCACAATGTTGTTTTCAGGTACAGTCAATCAACAGGGACCGGATGTGTAGTATCACTTTTAAACCCTGTCCTGTACTCTGATGTCCCCAACATTAGCTACCACCCTTACAAGGACAATCCCACAGAAACTCACCTTTATCAACCACAATAGTAGCCCCTATAAATATCTCACATCCTGACTTCGACAGGGGATCTAGGGACAAAAGACATACCAAAGGTGTTGCTCAATATTATATAGTACTGCAACGCTAGGTTTACACTAGCGTTCGGGTTTCCGTTCTTCGACAGACTCCATAGACCAATAGGTTTCCGACTGGCTTCTGCCCAAAATTGGCGGAGAGAAAAGTCCTACTTGCATGGGGGTACGGAGTCCCTGAATGGTCACCGAGCACTAGTGTGTTTTGATCATTGTGTTCGATTTCGAACAGTGTCTAATGTGTATCTTGAGAGGCCCATTGGCCCCACTACCTCCGCTGATGTTGTTTGTGACTAAAGTGGGGATTCCCGCTTATATCGGAAGGGGCATGGCCAATTAAGATGCACGTGGGATGCCGTTCTAGATCGAACACCACAGGTCCCCGCGTTGAGTATCTTTGTTCCTCAAAAAAAAAAAAAAAAACTCATGGCTTAAGGCTCATGCACAAAATAGTATTAAGGCGTCCTACAGCCTACAAGTGTCATGTAGAAGTCTATGGAGCCCTACTGTACCTCTGTTTGCTTGAAGATTCATGCTAAAGCATGCCTTATTATGGAGATATTACTCTCTTTTTCTGAAAAATAACGCCATAATACACTGTCTTATAAGTTTTCTATAAGGGATTCATCTAGGTCAATGTTTCTCACCCTTTTTAAGCTGAGAAAAAAAGGTTGCAACCCTGCACCTCCAATGAAGCAATCAATCTGCACTATTTTTCTCACCAAATGCACCATAATTTAACCCTGACAGTTCCCATTTTAAAGCAATGGGTTCTCTGTGGAGGAGGCCACTCAGGGTGTCCATTATGTAAAAGATACCACATTTATTTTGTAGACGGGAACAACAAACAGCCAAGTTTACCATTATAAGGGTGCCTGTGACTGACATACACTGCTATGGCAGCACTGGTGGCTGTGGATCATATGGACTGCTATGTGGGTACTTGTGGATGGTATGCACTGTAATGTAGCATCTGTTAATGGGGTTCCTGTGGGTGGCACAATCTATGAGGGCACCTGTAGCTGGCTCTAATTTTTATAGCTCCTAATTTGCTTTTCATTCATGCCTGTGTCCCTCCAAATATACCAAACCAACCTTACTAACTAGTTATGGCATGTAACTCGAGATTACTACATACTGTAGATATGGTATCCAAACCACATAGCCACATAATATATGCATATAGAACAGACATCTCATGCTAAGCTCATTTTGTTTCTTATTTTTATTATTGTTCCTATTATTATTATTACTATTCCTACTACTACTCATGCTAATAAGAATTTGGCTATAAACTACTATTTGATGGATCATAATGGGTTAAAAATGATCAAAACTCTTTACTTCTTTATTTTATTTACCATATAAAAGAAACTATAAGAATATCATACAAAAGAGTATAACCCTACTAAAGAAATGTACAAATATACCTACAGAAAGATGACACCCAGGTCCAATGGCAATAATAGGTGATCTAGACTAAGTAACATGAAAGTGTTCTACAATAGAAATGTCTGCAGAGGGACCATAATACTGAAGAATTGTATAGATTTTGTGTCATCTTTGCAACTATATTTCTTATAGTAGTGGATAACCAAGAAATCATCTATCTCCATTGTAAAGAATTATTTTTGTTGTCTTTTTCACTGTTCTTTTCTGTAATAAATATTCTCTTTTGTGATTCTTGTTTCTTGTTTCCAGAACATTGAATTACAACGGTAACATAAATAAGATAAACTTCTATTAAATCATATATACAGTAGTTCTTGTTCTTAGTAAACCTTGTTTTCTTTCAAATCTTCTTCAACTCTTAAAACTAATGTTGCTAAGAAATATTCATTCTGGCTCCATATTTTTCCACTTTAAGGTGTTATCTTAGGAAAGAACTGCTTTTGCTCTTTTACCCCAGAAAGCAGTTGATTTTAACGTAAAGTAATGGACCGCCAGATATTGTATTTATTATATGGCAGCCATTCATATGTATATACATAAATGTGAATGGCTCCAAGACTGTTGAACAGGACCAATACAAAGACTGCCAAAGAGGATATCCCTTCTATGATTTCAATTTCCCCCAACAGAACAAATGTTTGTTAGAAAACCTCTTTAACCCATTTGTATACATAATGGCTTACATTTATGACATTTATGACAGACGGAAGATGCATAATGCACTAATCACAGCTTTTGGGTTTTCTCTCATTGTTCTTCTATTAGGTTCTTTTTTTTAAGTTCATTTTAATGCATTTCAAAAATGCATTAAAATGTAAAAAAAAAAAAAAAAAAACACAAAACTGTACTGTACTATAAAACTAGCACATTATATGTTCCACATGGTGTACCGTTTTTTTTTTTTTAAACTGCTGTTTTTTGTTACATTGCCTTCGAGCAATTTAATAAAAAGTTATTTAATACTGTAAGTCACTTGCACCCTGGTACAAATGAAAACACAGCTTGTTCTGCAAAGAGCAAGCTCTTAACTAGTTCTGTTGATGGAAAAATAAAAATTTGGATTTTTTTGGAAAATGGCAATGCAAAAACAAATTCTTTTTCCATAAAGTGCTTTTATTATATAACATTATCAAAAGTTAAAAAAGCTAAAAATTACATACCTATTTATTTACATACCTAATGATGGGCCAACAAGTTATTAACAAATTGGATTTCACCTAAACTTTGCAAAAACTTTGAGGTTCCATTCACACAAACCAGCTAACATTATAAAATTCCCAGCCAGTTGGAGATTAGAAATATATGAGCATCTGAGACAGACAGAGAGAGATAGGAACACATATATACAGATAGTGCAGTAATATAGCCTTGGAAAGTGTAGTGTTTTAGGACTGAAAAAGTAGATTCAATTTATAGAGAACAATAAATGACTGGAGTCACTCTGTGACTGTCAGCACTGTGTTCCTGATATAGGGGACTGGCCCAGGCCAAGAGAGATGCTGTTATGAACACCAGAAGGTCTGTGGCAGGCAGCAGTAGGACAAGGTCATAAACAAGCCAAAAGGTCAGGGTTGGCAGATGTCATACACCGGAAAACAGTAGTCTGTTTTAGACAAGACTTGAATCGGTAAACAAGGCCAGTGTCAATACACTAGAATAAAGCAGAAACATAGTAACAAGAAACCCTCTCAGAATCTATTAAACATGATCCAATATTAATCAGGCACTATGCTGAGGGCTGTGCAGATTTAAAGCAGATTGCTGTGTCTACTAAAAGAAATAGTACACTGTTGAGTACGGAGTTGTAGCATTACAGTACCCCTTTCCCCTTAAGCCCCCTTGTCTTAGATCGGGAGCAGAGAAAATATTTCTTGAGGACAGAGGCATTGATGTTCTGAACAGGCTTCCTTCAGGACCAAATCCTTTCTAATACACCAGACAGAAAATCTTTCCTCCTAACATTTTTGGAGTCCAAAATCTCCTTTACTTAAAATTCATCTTCAGGCCCTGAAAACGTATGTATTTGAGCTGAAGTCCTGGAAAACCTATTGAGGATCACTGGCTTCAGGAGAGAGACATGGAAAATATTAGGGATGTGAAGAGTGAATGGAAACTGCAACTTGTAGGTTAGAAGGTTAATTTGTTTCAATACTACAAAGGGTCCACGGAACCAGGGAGAGAGTTTATGTGAAAGGACCATCAACCGAATTTTCCTAGAGTAAAGCCAAATTTTGTCTCCAGGAGAAAACTGAGGTCCCTTCTGGTCTGCATATTTGGCTGATATAGTTTGCTATTCCCACATGAGGAGTTAGCAGCAGGAACCTCAGAGGAAGCTGGCACGGAAAGAGGTACTCTAGGATGCAGGTCATGTATGATGTGGTAAAGTACCAGATGACTCTCCACAATGGTTATTTTAAGAGAACTATGCCCAAGGAAGATGATGTACCCGGTTATCTTGTAGTGAGGAGATGAAATGAAAAGTGATAGACTTCCAGTAGTTGATTGATTTACTCTACTTGTCCATTATATTGTGGGTGGTAGGCTGAGGATTATTTTTACATTCAGAAGACCACAGAGAGCTCTTCAGAATCTTGAAGAGAATTGAACCCTTTTGTCGGGAACAATATGTAGTGGCAGATCATGTAGACAGAAGACATGCTGGATGAAAAAAATTGCCAACTGGTTAGCAATAAGGAGACGAGCAGAGGGATGAAATGAGCCATTTTAGTGAATCAATCAACGACCCCTCAAATCACAGTACAACCAGCAGAGGAGAAAAAGATCCATAATGAAATGCATTTCTATGTGTTGCCAGGAAAGCTCAGGAATAGGTAAAGGTTGCAAGAGCCTTGAATGCACAGGATTTCAACACAGTGCTGTGTGATGTAACTGATGATGACACTGCTCTGGAAATGTGGAGGGGGATGAACTGTATGACTGGATGGGCGTTATTGTGGATGATGCAGCTGTGCTCAAGCAATGAAATCAATGTCCCCTGTGGTACGTGAGGCTCATTTGCATACCTGTAAAAAAACTGTTTTGCGATCAACCTGGCAGGTTAATCTACAGTGCCTTGCAAAAGTATTCATTCCCCTTGAAATTTTGTTTATCATTTTCGTTCCACTTAACAATTATGTACTACTTTGTGTTGGTCTATCACTTAAAAATCTCAATAAAATATGTTTAAGTTTGTGGTTGTAAGGTGAAAAAATGTGAAAAAGTTCAAGGCTCCAAGTTACTGCTCCACAAGCGGTGATTTTATTGCTAACGTGCCCAAGATCAGTAAAAGATGAGGAGACCATTCCTTGGAGGCTCCATCACAAACTATTGTGGAAATATTCTGTTCAGGCTCTGTGGCCAACATGGCAGTTGATGACTCCCAAACTGCTTCTCTCCAGCCCCAAGGCCTACCTCAGGAAGAAGTTCAGGAGACTACAATGGTGGAAGAAACTCTTCTCCCCACCACTGATTTGTTTCAAAATATACAAAAAGTGTTCCAGGATGAACTGGTGAAAGTTATGGTGCAATTTAACCAAAAAGTCCAAACCTTTGGATGCAGGCTTTCTGATGTTGAGACCAAAACCGACGAGGTGGTAGTGGCTCTGGACACTGACAGGCATGATATCTGGGAACATACCACTCTGAAACTAGAGGACCTCGAGAACAGCTCTCATACAGCAAATATTTGTATACAAGGCCTCCTGGAGTCTATTACAGTGCTAAAGGATACTGTTACTACACGCTTCCAGGCCCTTCTTGCATAGAGTCAGCCAGAACATTTGCGCATTGACCGCCCTGGTTCGCCTGTGCAACTTAGACAGTGATGTCGTTCTACAGATCTAGTACAGCCATATTCCCTTCAGGCCTTAATGTAGTCCACTGCTCCAATACCCAGGTTAATACCCTCCTCAGTTCAAATTACTTTAACCTCATTGGCTTTATGGCGGGCCGTATAGATATGATTTGCATTCCTCACCCTCCCCTGCCACCCCCCTTTTTTCCAACACCCAATTTCCCCCAGGTTAACTCCCTCTTATTTTAGGTGGCGGAGCGGTCTAGGCCTCACTTGCTTCTTAGACTTTGTTCAGACTTGTAAATTACTATCTTTATAGGAGTTCAATTCACAGTACCAGCCCCCCTTCCCCCCAAGTTATTTAGAGCGGGACAAGTTTTTTCCTTCCTACACACTTTATCACCGCAAAATGTTGCTGTTACCAGGTAAACCATGGAATCCTCAGTTCTTTATGATTCACTCAGGAAGGGCCTTTTATCTATTTATACAGTGTTATTAATCATTCCCTGAGTGGTTCTCAACTACCATTTATGGTGCGGTGGGAGGACTATATCCACACTACTCTAACAATATCTGAATGGCAACTACGTTGTAAAATGATGAACAGAGGCAGTTGGCAGGCTTCTTTGATGGAGACTTCCATACAAATTCTAAACCATTCCTACTACGTCCTGACAAGACTGCATACTATCTATCTGACCATCTCTCCTCTGTGTTTTAGTGGTTGTAATTCAAGAGGCACCGTGTACCATATGTGGTGGTCCTGTCTGGTTAGTATCCGGGTTTTGGGATGAAGTATTAAGAATAAGTATGGTCACTAATCGACATTTGCCCCAGGCTTCCATCTGTTTGCCCCTTGGGCTTTAAACCCTCGATGTTCTGTTTCAAGGAATTCCGCCTTGTCCAGTTTCTCTCATTAGCCGCCAGGATTCACATAATCCCTCAATGGTATTCCCCGTCCCTACGCTTCTCTGCAGTTATGGAATGGATCAAGGCTATTATGAGTAATGAGAAACTGAATGCTATTCGTTTTGATTTAACAGTTTATGGGGTGGCTGTCTGTCCTCCTCCTATGTTCCCAGTGCACATTATGTTCTTTCTATCTGAATGCTGGTCTGATTTGCTCGCTGATTTGCTGCCTTCATTTCTGTATCATTGTGTTATTGAATGCCGAACTGTGATTAATCTCCCTGGACAACCACTTTAAATGAATGTATCAACTAACTGTAGGGTATGTGTGCCACTGAAAGGAGGATTTCATTTCACAAATAGGTGTTTGAACAAGGCAATCTTGCTTAACTAAGTGTATCTTTATTAATATTGTTATCAAAGCCATACCTGTACAGAATCATATAACAAATTGGTAGATTAACTTCATATCCAGTATGCTATAGAGCGGTAGAAAGTGATTTGTTTGATTTATTGAAGCCATTTCACTTTGTTCACACACGTTTCCCCTTTGCTGGAGTACAGGGTGTCAATTCTACCTAATGAATTTAAGTAATGACACTAGTGTGAACAGAGCCATATAGTCTCAGATTTATAGTCAAAATCCATGTTAATTGCCTTGAAAATATATTTAATTTATTATATTATTTAGCTATATTATTTTTTTTTATACAATTTGTATTAATACCTATAATAATAAAATAGTAGAAACTTTACCTACTATTAAATAAGTTCCACCAGGACGCTGGTCCTGATGTAATACTGATTTATTAGATTGCAAGCTTTGCGGGCAAGGATTCTTACAGGTATGGTCTTATAGTTCAAGCATTTATACTGTACTTGTATATTTTTTTTCTTTCCCTACTATATAGTTTTGTGGAATATGTTGGCACTTTATAAATAATATATAATTATTCCAAAATAATTTGGATACTGAAGTATCACTTGTACTGGTGTACATCTTGCAGCTTAGTGATAACTAATTTATTCATGTATTACACTGCCTGGAGTCAATAAAAAGTAACATGATAGAAGAGAATGCATTTCATAAAATCCATAGCGCTGACGGAGGCATGTGTATTCTCTGAAGTAAAGAAAATGATGATTTATGTTTTCTTATGTCAGTGGCACAGTAGCCTGGGATAAAAGAATGATAAGACAAGAAGGAGAGAATGCTTTATTTTTATAACCTTGTTCAAAGGATCCCTTCAAAATGCTTTATAGACTTTCCTGCTTTTACAATATAATGTTTAAAGGGATATGATACTAAAATGTCCATATTTTAAAAACAATACAGTTTGCTGGTTCACATATTATTTGGATGTGCAATACTGAGCCCAAACCAGTTATTTCCCCATTATAATCAGTACCAAGAAGATACATGTATAATATACTATTCAAAGCAACATGGGACTGTAAAAGTACAGATGTGAAGTGTCAGGTTAATGTTTGCTAAATTAATAAACAGTTGCAGCAGAATTTGTAAGTAATTTTTGTTGTGATTTAGAACTCTGCAGCAAGTTGTCAGATTCAAGGGAGTCTACCATTTCCCCCAACTTCTACCACCGAATTACAGGGCACATTACAGTAATAAACAACATAGCATTGTTATGTATGTCATCAGAACACATTAATATTAATGTAATATACAACATGTCTTGGTTATGTCAGTCATTTTTATAGATTTGAAGAGAAGTTACTTTGAAGCAATTTGCATCTGTGGCAATTTGATCCACCCAGGGCATACTTTCAGCACCGCTCTTGCCGCACAGGCCCCTCCCCTTTCCTACTTGCAACACCCCTGCAGAGGAAGTTGTTCATTCCACTGTATTTCCCATGACCTCTCCCCTCCTACTCAGCAAAATCTTAATCTGCAGAGGAGAGGAGGTCAAAGTGGCAAAAGTGATGTGCTGGAGCTGAAGGGAAGCCCCAAGTGCACCAACTGACTCATTTTTATATCAAGGTTATTTTCCCCAAATTTACAAAAGTTTCTTACCACAGTTGTGTAAATACCGCCATAGCAGCTGATACGGGACCTGTGACCTGCTTGTTTTGTTTTGTTTTTCAACAGGCCGTTACTTGCTGGAGTAATCCCAGCAGATAATGGGCTCTATTTACTTACCGATCCCCATTTCTGCTCATGGCTGGCTCCACTTCCCCTTCTACCCTCCAGGGCAACCCTTGCGTGTGAAGGATAATGACAGTGGCATAACCCACATCTGTGATGTCATTGAAGAGGGCCAAAAACAGCAGGGAGTCATGCTGGAGCCCAGGCAAGGTGAATAACACTGTTTTTTATGTTTGTTACCTCCCCTGGGCCTCTGATTATTATACTCTGGGGTCTGAGACCCCAGAATATAATATGTACCCAAAAAAACTTTGGGTTCTGTGGAACCTGAAATTTTGTCAATATTTGCAGCGAACACCCTAGGGGCTACGATGGGACATTATACTGTGTGTAAATGGGTTGTTATACTGTGTAGGGGCCAGGAAAGGGCCGCTATTGACTTGGACCCCCCTTCCCACGGCAAAGATTGGTATCAGCTGAATATGCTTTGGGGGAGGTGAGAAATTCTCATTAGGAAGGATTTCTTTCTATATATCATAAAATTCTAAAGTGCATTAACATCATTGTACTTGCTAAATAAGAATAAGTTATCTTGTCTCAAATATGATTTTTCAATTTTAAATTCTGATACACCAAACTAACTTCATTTAAAGGGGTATTCTCATCTCCCAAGTTCAGCATTTTTCTTCTCTGCTGCGCTGTGCCTGTGACATGTATGAAGCTCTGCACAGCTCTGTGGGTGAACTCACAGTAATGTATGCAGCATCAGAAGATTGTTAGTCTCTATTGTCACACTGGCCCAGATTTACTATTGTGGTTACAATTAGATACTGTCCGGAACGTGACACATCTTTGACATAGTGTGGCACATCTTTGGTGCATCTTGGCACATCTAGTTTAGGGTAACATTTTGTTGACTTGCTAGACATGTGGGTGTGGAAAAAGGGGTTGTTGATTAAATGTGCCATGATTCACCAAAGTTGTGTTGTAAACTTTTGGCTCAAAATAGGCCAACTAAAAGGTTCTATGAACTCAGACAGTCTAAAGGTGCACCAAATTTATCAGCCAGCATCAGCTTCTACCCAAAGGTAGAATATAGAGAAAATGTTACTGAAGAAATAAAGGTAGTTGCAAATTTTAATAACTTTACAAAAGTAATTATATGAGATGGGAATACCCCTTTGAGGCATATATGTCTCTATACCACGCTTTACTGTTAAAGGCCAACATGTAATGGAGACAAACTGATGATAGATGGATTCAACACTCTCCACAAAGTCAGCACTAAGGTACTACAAGGATGGATCAATCCATTGAAAATATTCCCAGCTCAGCAATAATGAATAGCACATCGGCTTCCAGCTCCATGGTTATCTCATACAGTACAGTAAGTCTTTCTCAAAGCTTGCGACAAAGCCCAAACTTAGTGCATATGTATGTACAACTGGAACAGAGTGTTCCTACGGAATCCCAGGACTTGCGCTCCCAAATATCAAATCACAGGATGATAACAGGGTAGAAAATGATTCAAGCTTTAATTAGATAATGTGTTTCGGGGTTTTTTATACATTCAGGAGAACGCACCCCTTCATCAGATCTACATAAATAATACAAAATAAAACAAAAAAACATGCATTTCATTTACAGGAATTAAAATTGCAATAAAAATATGTTTACGAGTATCACCTAACTTAGAACCGTGATAGCTGAATCTAAAATAATATACAGCAGTATGAATAATAGATATGACTGAAATATCTATATAATCAGGAACAAATCGAAAAAACAATATGTATAGTCCAAAAGGCTTTATAAATAATACAGACACTGTATAGACTCAAAAAGAGGAAGATATTTCCTCTGTGAGGCTGTCTATATAAAATGCCACATAATGAAAAGTAATAGCCCAATTTAAAACAATATAAACGATATCTGTAACTAAAAAATTAATGTAAATAATATATATAGTCTGAAGAAATACATGTGCAGTCAGGAAATTTCTATAAACAGTACAAGACAATAAAGGAGGGATTCCTTCTAGAACACTGTATAAATAGAAAGATGTGTGTGTGTGTGTGTGTGTGTGTGTGTGTGTGTGTGTGTGTGTGTGGGATATATATATATATCTTGTATGCTGATAAAAATACCTAAAGCAGTTAATATATAGAGAGGAGAAATTCCTTCTGTAGCGCTGCGTGTATAAGAAAGATATAAATATACACACCTCTTGTATGTTAATAAATATACCTTTAGCAGTTTAAATAGTTAAAATTGATACATATAAGACAATTTCTCCCCTAACTCAGTATATATAAATAGAAGGACACATACTGTATATAAACCTTATATGCTAATAAGTGTGCCTTCAGCAATTAAAATGGTTATTAAGTAATAAGGAAGGAGAGGCTTACCTCTGTAGTGCTCAGTATGTGAAATGCTAATGGTGAACACGGAGGATCAGAGGCGTAGCTAGGGATTCAGCACAGGGGGGCGAACATGTCCAAGTGGGCCCCCAACTTGGACTTGTTCGTATACCGATACTATCAGTATACGGTGAGCGTATAGTGGTATATAGCAGCTCTACACGAGGCTCTGCAGACGATTTAGGTGAATACAGAGCAGTAACATTTAGTGACTTACCGGTGGTGTCTCTGACCAATCCTTCACACTTCCCATCTCTTTCATCTGGACGGCCATGACCACTTCTTCCAGTCTCTGTAAAGTTTGCAACACAGACATCTTTGGCTCCTCACTTTTCCAGGCACCTGACCCACATTGTCCTCACCTGCACAAAGCCCCCATCCTGCTGCTACCCCAATTATAAAATATATAATATAACCCCCTATAATGAATAATACCCCCAAGTGTATCTTTAAGTTAATAACTTACCTGTGCACCCCTTTAAATAGTGCCTCTTATTAATAATGCCCCAGGTGTTTCCTAATTAAAAAGGAGAAAAAGGGAAAAAAAATTATTGGGGTTCCAATACCCCGGACCCCAGGATCAGCTGTTTGAATGAACCATGGTACCTGTGTAAGCGCCGTGACCCCTTCTCTGTTTACATAGTGTCATTCTTTTCATAGAGGCCATGTAATGTAACTACAACCTCATCCTATACACGTCTATGTGACAAGGCTGGAATTACATCACACGGTCACTATAAACAGACAGTGTGTGATATAAACAGACGCCATAGGCCCTTCATACAGCTGATCAGTGGGGAATCACTTATCTCTTATTGATGTTTTATTCTGAGGATAGACCATCAATAAAAATGAGCTGGAAAACTCCTTAAGGAGGACCTCTCACATCCTCATGTATAAGCTGTTTACATACCGCTAGAAAGCCGGCAGCGCGCTGAATTCAGCGCACTGCCGGCTTTCCCGATATGTGCTCCAGGGCTGGAGATATTGGTGGTCTTAGTTTCACGGTTTACTGTCAGAAAGGCGTTCCTGACAGTCTAGCTACGCTGTGAGGAACGCCCTCTCTGACAGTTCTCGTTCATAGACTTGTACTGGGGGGGCGTTCCTCACAGCTCAGCGTCATCGCCGGGCAGTAAGGTACACCCCCTCTGACAGTACAGCACTATGGGCGAGTACAGAGAGGGGGCGTTCTTTATAGCCCAGCGATGACGCTGCACAGAAAGTTCGTAGAGGTTTCCTCTGCAGACTTCCTGCTTCAATTATATCTACAGGGAAATCCGCCAGCATTTCCGTAGGTATAATTGATATGCTGTGATTTCCAAAACTGCGTCTGTTTTGGAAATCGCACCGTATCCGCTGCGCATATTTTACTGCAAAGTGGGGATGGGGGCCACATGTGGCGAAAACCCACAGAAACAAACCTGGGATTTTACATCTAGCAAATCCCATCCACACATTGCGGAAAAATACATGCAGCAGATGCACTGCGATTTCCAAAACAGTTGCGGTTTTGGAAATTGTAGCACTTCAATTATACCTACAGAAACACCGGCGGTTTCCATATAGGTGTATTGAAATCAGAAAGTCCACAGGGGAAACCTCTGCGGACCTTCTGTGAAAAGTGCTGCGAGAAAAACCACAATGTTACCGCTGCGGTTTTTCCTGCAGTGCTTTTTTTTCTGCAGCCCACTATGTGGGGCCTTAGTCTTATTAATACCCAAGTGCCACCTTAATTAAATTAATTGACCCTCATATTATGCCCCTGATTCACTCTGACATAAATACTGCACCTCTAATGGCTCCTTATATTAATGACCACCCCCTTATGTTCATAATGCCTCCTAATATAAATGATGCCCCCTAATGGCCCCTTATATAAATAACCTCCCCCTTGTATTAATACCTTCTAATAACCCTTATATAAATGACCCCCCATCGTCATAATGCCGCCTAATGAATCCTCCCTTATAGTTAGATTTCCCCCTCCTAACCACCCCTTATACTATTAATATATCCACAACTAAGCTAAAAAACAAGAACAAAAGTCATACTCACCTGCGATGATGATGAATGGAGCCACCGGCGCTTCCTTCCCCGTCCACGCACAGGACGTCTGTGTCTGAGCGCAGGCGGCGCGTTGTTATGACAACATCGCGACGCCAGTGCTGAGAAGCAGACATCCATCTGTGGTCTCGGCGTCTTGTAAACCGCAAGCCTGTATTGGCTTGCGGTTTACAATACTGTTAAGTTGCAGGACACGTTTTAACTAGATCGGTGTCTGCAGACACCAATCTAGTTAGAAATAAAGGATGTATTACTGGCGGCCCCGGGGTGGGCCCCCAAAAATTCAGTGGGCCCGGGGCAGCTGCCCCCTCTGCCCCCCTCCCCCGCTAGCTACGCCTCTGCGGAGGATGAAGGGTAATATATAGTACTCTGCATGTGAGACGCCAGCGCAGGCGTCTTGAACGTTCAGATAAAGATCGTGAGTCAAAATGAAAGCGTGCGCATGCGCAGTAGGAAAAAGCGCTTCCATTCCGTAGGAACACTCTGTTCCAGTTGTACATATCTATTAACCACAGCTCCAGTCCTTCGGATGGCCGTTAATCCCAGTTAATCGGTTTGGTTAAGTATCCTCAAGTTGTGAGGAATAATTGAGGATCTACCAATATTCATTATAAATAGTGGTTCCTGCACGGAGCGCAATCTTTCCAATTACCCTTTATTCCCATACATGTACTTAGTGCATATATATAAACCTGCAGAACTTTTGATTTGGAGGTTATGCGATGTTCTTTTTTTTTTTCTTGTGCTAAAGTATGGAGGCAAGTCTGGTATATATTAGTCCAAATGGCATTGTACCATATGACTAATAGCAACCATTGAAGTATACAGTGAACTGCACAGTGTGAGATGTATTCTTGAGAGGAGTGCTCATGGGAGGGGTGAGTAGAAGAGGGGTGGGGGGTTCCTCTTGTGTTTTGTTCAATAGCTGCAGTCATAGTGCACCCGTCATGTATCCATACTATGCTACTCTTAACCAGATCAGTATAACATGGTGACAAATCCACTGGAGAAATTTCTTAGAAACTGGTTTATTGTAAGAGTTTAAAGCACATTCATTGGAAGAATATGTTATAGAATAAAACATATTCCCCAAAACATTGTCATATATCCAATATAATTTTGCTACAAAGCGAATGTAGGAAATATTGATTTATTTGCCCCATTGTCTCATTCCTAGAGTACTAACTCTGTGGGGATGACATAAGAATTCTCTTTGAAGTATTATATACAATCACTCAGATGACTGCCCATCCATCTAATAAATAGATGCACTGAGAGCTGCTTCCAAGCAAGGAACCTACATCTATGACACCCACATGCCCAAATACTATGAGACAATTCTTGAAATGATGTGCTTCTGATCAATTTCTAGCTTTCTTTCTTTATCTGGTCTACCATTTCTGACATATAAAACACCATGTAAGCAGAGTGACACTATTATCAGAACGTTTGTGCTTATCCCAATAGTCCCCATTATGTGTATCTTCAGAATAGTGGAAGGTGTTTTTTTTTTTTGGGGGGGGGGGGGGTTTGAACAATAGTTTTTTATTGAATATTTCACAGAAATACAATACAACAAGTTAAAAAGCAGGACAATAAACATAGGATACATTCATGGCTACACAATCTGCATATAATACAACATGAACAAAGATACATAATGAGATACATACTGAAAAATATTAGAAATTAATTAGAAATTAAAACCCCGTCATACTTAGAAGTAGCCAAACTTATTATAGTGAAAAGAGGCTTTATGCAAGGCGTATCCATGAGGGGGAAAGGGGTAGATCAGAACAGACGAACAAGTGAACAGGCCTAAAGGACAAATGATACGAGTCACGTAGACACGTTTGCAGACCCACCTGCTACCAGTCATGACCATTAGAGAGAAAGAGAAGTTGTTATTAAGTGGGTATTTTAAGGCTATGCAAATAAGATATTCTGTAGGTGATTAAAAAAAGGGGGTGTACCAAGAGCACTAGAAATGGCCAGGAAATATAGACTGTCAATGGGCATTTGGTGGGGGGAACAAGGTTGCCCAAATCTCCCAATTCTTCAAGAATTTCTCCAGGGTTCCACCGTTATGTGCATAAATTCGTTCTTAATGGTAGTTCAACGATACCACAGAAATCAGCTCCGTCAAGGTCAGGCAAGAGACAGACTTCCATCTACGGGCAATAAGCAGGCGAGCCGCCCCAAGTTCTTGGCACATGGCAGTCCTATACCTGCTTGGAGTTGTATGGATGCCCAACAGTAGCAGCGCCATCTCGGGTGTAGATCTTACCCCAACACCACACAGTTTATTAATTAATGAAAAAACTGATACCCAAAAGGGCTGGATAATCGGGCAGTCCCAGAACACATGGAACAGGGAGCCAACCCCTTCACAACCTCTCCAACAGCAAGAAGGACAAGTAGGATAGAACTTAGCTAGACGAAGGGGAGGGTAATACCAGCGTAAGAGCAATTTGCTATTCTGCTCCCAGAGTGAGGCACATACCGTGGATTGCTTAGCCCATCTAATTGCCTCCCGCCAGAAACCGGTCTCAAATCTGCGGCCGAAATCCTCCTCCCACAGATGCATGTGTTTGGACTTCCGAAATGTGCAGTACAGAGTTTTTGTGTTATAAGCAGCTGGAGAAGTCTGTGGGTGTAGGAGGTCAGCAGCCAGTTGCAGCAAGCATACTTGAGCCAGGGGGGTGTCCGAAAAGTAGGAAACTAGTGTAGTGTAGGTAAATTTCTCCCTTGCAGGAAGATTATGCTTCTCCTCTAACGCAGAGAAGGGTACAATGCCATCACCCCTATAGCGATCAAAAATGTACATTATCCCACAGCTGCGCCACATATCTAGTGATAAATGTGGGATCTCGTAAGGGAGTGTTGTAAGTGGCAAATTCAAGGTGACCCCAAGATGTCGCTGTCTGAAATAGTACAAAGGGCTCGCCATGCCCCAACCGTGGCCTGTACAGCTGGTGGAGCAAAGAGGGGTAAGCGCTTGCCAGGCCCTGATGCTAACAAAAAACCCTCCCAATCTGTAATCTGAGCCATTTGGGCCTCCATAGCCGGCCACAGTTTGTCGTGGTTCGATGTGAGCCAAAACTTAAGCTCACCCAAAGTTATGGCTAAATGGTAGTTGTACAGATTTGGCACTCCCATAACCCCGTTGTCTCTCACCTTAGAGTGTTTGCAAAGCCACTCTGGGTTTACAGTCATTCCAGATAAAGGCCATCATCTGTTTTTGGAAACCCTGGAAATCACCAGAATCACCAAAGTCCTTAAATATTAAAGTATTCTAGATAAGATCAACATTTTATATAACACTATTCTCCACATCCAACCATGTTCAAATCTAGTCAGAACATCAAGCTCTTTCTGGAGGAAAGCCAACAGACCCGGAAAGTTGGCCTTAACCAAATCTTTTGGATTTGAGGTCAGCAGAATTCCCAGGTAGGGTATAGATTGTGGGCACCATTGATAGGGCGAAGAATCTTCAATACAACGTATATTAGTGGGTGTCAGACCGATTCCCAAAATCTGGGACTTGGATTCATTAACTTTGTAATATGACAATGCTCCAAAATCCGACAAAGTCTGGGAAACAGTACTTAGCATGCTATCAGAATAAGACAGGGACAGAATCACATCATCTGCAAATAAAATAATTCTGTGGTCAGTCTGACCCAGCTTGACACCAGTAAGGCGTGGGTGTGACCGTATTGTTTCAGCTAAGGGCTCCATCATTAAAGAAAATATTAAGGGGGACAGCGGGCATCCCTGTCTCGTGCCATTTGAGATAGAGAAGGGGCGGAACAGAACCCCATTCGCCAAAACTCGTGCGGATGGACTAGTGCAGAAATAGCAGTAGCTATAGGGCCCGAGAGACCAAATTTAAAACCTCAAAAAGGTATCCCCAATGAACCCTGTCGAACGCCTTCTCCGCATCCAAGGACAGGAGCAGAGAAGGCGTCCGCCGTACCTGAGCCGCCGCAATCAACGCGATCACACGTTTCGTCCCATCCGGGGCTTGTCTCCTTTTAGTGAATCCCACCTGGTCATGGCCTAACAATGTAGGCATAACGTCGAGGAGTCGGTTTGCCAGTACCTTGGCAAATAACTTGACATCTACATTTAATAGTGAAATTGGCCGATAGTTAGAAGGAAGTGAGGAATCCTTGCCCGTTTTAGGTAACGTTACAATCGTAGCGGACATCATCTCTAGGGGAAATTTACCTGTCGATATAGCTAGGTTAAACACCTCCGTAAGATATGTAAGAATGAGTGGTTTGAACTGCTTATAATATTCTCCAGAAAACCCATCCGGGGCAGGGGATTTATTAATTTTCAGACCCTCTATTACCTTAGCCACCTCCTGAGTGGATATAGAGGTATTCAAAAACTGAAGCTGCGAATTGGTAACAGAAGGAAGGAACAAGGAGTTTAGGAACCCGTTAATATCTGAGCTAGAAGGCTGCGCGGTGTCCGGGTCTTCCTTCAAGTTGTACAGGTCCTGGTAATATTTACTAAATTCATCTGCAATATGCTGAGGATGGTAAAGTTTGTCCTTGGTCGATTTAGAAAGAACAAAGGGGATTCTGGATTTAACTCTTGCCGCTTTAACTCGTTGTGCCATTAATTTGGTCGCTTTGTTATACGACCCATAATAAGAGGCTTTCAATCGTATGCAGTGTTTTTCAAAGTCCACTAGTAAGTGGGATTAAAGGTTATCTCTAGCTTTATGCAAAGCAGCCAAGATGGTGGGGCTAGGGGCAATCTTATGCCGCTGCTCTAAAGTCGCAATAGAAGTAAGCATCTCCTTCATAGTTTGCAATCTCTTGCGTGTAAAGTGCAAGGTGTGTTGTATCAATAAGCCCCTGACAAAGGCTTTGTTGGGAGTTCCAGAGGCAAAATTTATCATCTACCGAGGGGGAATTAATAGTGAAAAATTCGGAAATGTCAGCAGTCAATTTCTCAGTTACCGAGTTCAGGGACATAACATAGGTATTATTGCGTCAAGATATTTGGAGGGACTGCAGTGGCACCAGAGCGGATGGTAAGTGTAATGGGTGTGTGCTCAGACCATGTGATGTTACCTATTTCATAACATTGCACTTTAAGGAACAAGTCAGTCTGAACCAGAAACATGTCTATTCTGGTATAAGAGTGGTGACTAGCAGAATAATAAGTAAAGTCTTTCTCTGAGGCATGAAAACACCTCGAGGCATCATGAAACTCTTCTTGCTGGAGCCAGGGACCTACCTGTTGGGGTGTATGCTTGCCGCGGTAAGTAGAATCAGCAGCAGCATCGTGTACAATATTAAAATCACTGCATAAAATAACTTGGCCCTGAATTTGCTTCTTTACCCTCTTCAGTACCGAATTTAGGAAGGATATTTGAGCTGAGTTAGGACAGTACAAATTCAAAATAGTAAAAGGACAATTGTAAATCAAGCATATAAGAGCTACATAACGTCCTTTAGGGTCCCTAAGGACGTGTGTCAACTGAAAGGAAACTGTATTTTTAACTGCTATGAAGACACCCGCAGCCTTCTTAGTAGCATTAGAACAGTAAATGTGAGGAAATAATTTATGAGAAAGCTTCGATGGACGAGGGTCAAAGAAATGCGTTTTCTGTATCCACAATATATCCGCCGCAGATCTTAGAGCCTCCCTCCACAACAGTGAACGCTTAAAGGGACTGTTTAGGCCCCTTGCATTAAGTGACAAAATTTTAATACCCATTAACACAGTCAAAAATTAAGAAATCACACTGGCAGCATATGAACTTAAGTGGTAGAGAATTTCCAAGAATACACCTGTTAGGCCTAAAGGGGAAAAACTGGTTAAGAACAATATGGAACATACAACTTTTCAGCAGTAAGAAAAATAGTCGGACGAAACCGGGCAGTATAACACTGCGCAAACTTGGGGAAAGTTTGCCATAGGGTAGAAACAACTAAAGCACCGCGAAAGACTCAGTGTGTCCATTGTGGGCTTTTTACTTGGCTGAGACAGTAGATTTCCACAGAGGATCCAGTTTGTGGGACTCAGGTTTTGATGATTTCTGAACTTCAGGTGCAGGCAGTGGCAGGTTCCATTGCAGCAATAGGCTTTTCCCAGTATCGAAGGAATGAAACGTATAAGTCACTCCATTTTTGATGATAATGACTTTAGAAGGAAATCCCCATCTATAGGGGATATTGTGCTGACATGGGCCGCCGTTATAGGAGCAAGCTTCCTTCTGGCGGCGATGGTAGCCTGGGAAAGGTCGGCAAACAGATGAATTGCCTTAAATGGCTCAGACAGAGAGGATCTTTTCCTGGATTCAAACATGAGGCGATCCTTGACATGGTAGAAATGTATGCGGGCGAGAGTATCCCTGGGGATATGATCTGGCATACCTTTTGGTTAGGGAAGACGGTGAGCCCTATCTATTATCAGGTCCACCTCAGAACTGTGCGGCAGGGTCACTTTCATTAACTGTTGCAAGAAAGGAATTAAGTCCCTGGTGGTAACTGATTCTTGTATGACGCGGAACTTAACATTGTTCCGTCTATTTCTGTCTTCTATATCAGCAAGCTTTAGTTTAACTGCCGCCAATTCCTCCTCAAGATCGTTATGGGTATCCACTATGGTATGATGCGCTGAAGCAAATTCCCCATTTTATTCTCGACATGGTTAAGTCTGTCACCTAGAGTGTCAACTGTGGAGGAGACGGACGTAATCGCCTTGGTGATATCTTTCTGGATAGATCTATGCAAGGCTAACATTATATCTTTTAAAAAGGACTCAGAAGCAGATTGAGTACCTGCAGGAATAGCCTGTAGCACATCCGAATCACTCAGTTGGGGTTCCTTTGCAGTTGAGCGGGAGTCAAAGCAAAAGGTGGTGTCCCACCTCATCTTTTGTTTAACAGGGCTCTGCGAAGGAGTAAGACTATATGCTTGGGATGAAGTTGTTGTAGGCGATGTGTCAGATTGGCAGGTAGGGGCTGAGGAGGGAGCTGATGGGGGTTGTAGTCCCTTCTTATGAGCCTGCTGTAGGCCCTCATTGCCACTCTGCTGACTCCCTTGAGAATCCCTGCTTTCTGTAGGTGGTCCCAGAGATATGGGATTGAGCTGCTGCTCTTTCTCACCTGGAGTGCTGCCTGTCTCTGCTTCCAGGTTACCAGCAGCGCGTTGGAGTGGGGAGCATAGGACGAGAGCCGTCACCATCTTGTTCGGCGACCGGCGCCGCAAAGAAATCTGTCAGTCTCCGTGGGGGGCCTTTTTTCCCCCGTTTCACCATGCCCTCGATGTCCTGGAAGCTGAGGGTCCCTGGTGGGTATATTATCAGCGCTGATCGCTGGCGCCGAGTGCCGCTATACTATGTGGAGTCCCGGAGCTCTCCTCAAAAGCGGCTATCTTGCACGGCATCAGGCCACCCCCACACCCCCCGCGTGGAAGGTGTTCTTATTCTACTTTAAAGCTTCCTTGTCTTCAACTTTTCATATACAAACTATTACGCCCCCTCCATTATTCATTAAGCTGTTTTCAGGCAGATGATAAAAAGTATTCTACATATTGCAATTTTTGCTTCTTTTCCTTGTTAACAATGTCTTCAGAACTATAACCTCAAACATTCTAAGAATCCCAAAATGACTGGCCGGCATTGCAGACCGAAGGATATTATTACATTATCTAATACCTGTAGAAGATGATTTGTCTTATGAGCATCTTGAGCTTCTAATGAATGTTTGTCTTTGTAACAAACTAATGTATTACCAGACTTTACACTGATTCATTGTGTATTGCTGAGTGAATGGATTGTTTTTTAAGTAAGAAATTCTATTTACATTTGTCAATTTCTCCCCTTAATGTAATTCTACAATCCCTTTGAGAATCATATTCAGTTGACATTAGTCTTATTTGAGTTTTACAGTGCAAACTTGTTTGTATAAAGCTATTTACTCACTGTCTGTGGATCACAGCAGGCGGTAGTTATAGAGGGCACAGAGGGAGCAATTGCACCTGGGCTCAGAGTGCAAATGTCACATTGCTCTGCAGCTTCTATGTTAGTCTGGGTTCTCACAGGGTGTTTTGTGGGTGAAAAAAATGCATAAATAGATAATGACCAAATTAGCATTCTTTCCATTATTTAAAATGCTAAGTAAATCCAGCAAATACACAGGCCAGGTTTTGAAACATTGTGTGTATATTTCCATATGCACGTATGTGTGTAGGCAGTGGCGTAACTAGGAATGGCTGGGCCCCAAGGCAAACATTTGACATGGGCGCCCCCCCCCCGAACCACCGCCCCCAACCACCACCCGGACCGCCTCCCGGATCTCCCCCCTCCAACCCCCCCCCCCCCAAAAAAAACACATTCCTGTGCACACTATTATGTGCCATAGTGGCCCATGCACACAGTATTATGCCCCATAGTGGCCCCTGCACACAGTATTATGTCCCATTGTGGACCACCCATGAACAATTATCATACTCTGGGGTCTTTTCAGACCCCAGAGTATAATGATCGGAGTCCCAGGGGAGGATAGAAACATAGAAAAACAATGCTACTTACCTGTTCCACACTCCGGTCCACTCCCTGCTACTTCGGCCTTCTTCAATGTTGGACCAGGCCAGCGTCACATGATCTGTGCCGGCGTTGCGACGCAAAATGACATCGGCTGACATCTGGGACGTCACCAAACAGGCCCGAAGTCTGGAGAAGCGTAGGAGAGGTAAGTACATTGTTTTTTATGTTCCCTCACCTCCCCTGGGTCTCCAATTATTATACTCTGGGGTCTGAAAAGACCCCAAAGTATAATAGCAGTGATTGTGGGGTTCGGCCTGCGGCCTTACCTACAGCTCAACGCTACTGCTCACAGCTTCCTCTGCAGAATGGGAAGCGGAGGTGGCCGTGAGCAGGACCCCCGGGGATCGGTAAGTACATAGGGCCCGTTACCTGCTGGGGTTACTCCAGAAGGTAACGGCCTATTAAAAATAAAAGCATCGGGGGCCGGTGGGGCCCCGTAATGTCCCGGGCCCTGTGGCAGCCGCTACCGCTGCTACCCTGGTAGTTACGCCCCTGTGTGTAGGTGTGTATTATATGTGGTAGGGTAGCTGTAATTTGTCGGGATTATTGTACTGTAATATTGTGCTTTATAATATTGGCATATTGCTATCATATTTTTCTGAAACATACAGATATTATACTGCTGTTACTTGTTGTGTTTGGGGTCAACATTGTGTTTTGTGTGGTAGTGTTAATAAATGTAGTTTTGTATTAACACTATGTGTTAACACCATGCATAGGAATAGGCACAAGGGGATACATAAAAAGGGATATGTAGGAAACAGGAGGGAAAGTAGACAAATCCCCATTTAACCTTTAACATGTACACTCCTCAATACTTAAATTTATATCACCAAAAAGGAAAGTTTTGGAACTTTGGAAATCACAGAATTAATAGATATGTTAAAGATAAGGAAAAAAAAATACAAATAAAAAATATTACTTGATTCAGTTTTTGAGGTTTCATGCTGCGAAAAACTTTCCGTTCATTCTGGCTTCTCCCGCATGCCAAAGATCGGAGGCAGGTGCTTGAAAATGTGATCATTTGCAGATCTTAGTGACACCTGCTGCTTCCTTGATTTGTATAACCTTATGGCTTGTCATTCTTGTTGTTGCAATTTCAATGTTGAGGAGTGTAGATATATAATAATATATACAGTGTTATAAATGACTAATTTTTACAACCATCTCATGGATTGTTGTCAATCTGGAGAAGTTTGTAAGAGATGTAATGATGTAATGCAATAGACTGTGCACACTTGGAGCTGAAAGACAAATGCCAACTCAATATTGTTTGTACCACTGTTGTCTCCTGTGTTTCAGGTTAGGGTGGGATCACACTCTGCACCACGAAGCCGTTTTTTTCCATCAGAAACAAAGTCTTGCATGTCCGACTTTTTCTGACGAAAAAAAACGGCTTTGTGGCGCAGAGGGTGCAATTGGGTACCCGCGCATTGCTTTAAAAACCCATAGAAGTGAATGGGTTTTTAAGCAATGCATCTCCAACCTTTCCCAACCCTTTCCCTATCCTTTTTTTTCCGACAATTAGGTCAGATTTGCAGCGGACGGAGTCCGGGCGCAAGTGTGAACCCACCCTTAGAAGGCAACCATATGGACAGCTTTTAAGACCCTTTTCAAATCTCCAATTGATAAGTGGTTTGAAAAGTCATTGCTGAGGATCTGGTACTTAATATTAGGACCATCCCTGGTATCGATGAAAAGTTAACTCCTCTACACCAGACAAGGCTGTCCTTATTGTAGACATAAATGTAGCTAACACAAGACTTACTGATTGTGGCCCTGATAATGAAAACTTGATGAAGATCAACAGTAAATAATCTTCTCATTCATCTTGACAGATGTGTCCTTCCTTACCTTTCTTTTTGGTTGAACATGTCTAACTCTGACAAAGGAGATGACTTATCAGGACAATACTATTGCATATTGTTGCATCACAGAGTAATATCTTATCCTGTCTGTGTCCATGTGTGGCCACCCCTTGTTTAATTTATGAACTTCAGCATTTCAAGGCTTTTCTTAGCAAGTCACATTATTGTATCGAATTGGTTTCATGAGAAATTTGAGTCCTTAACAATATTTTAGCTAAGTTATGGGTGGACATCTCTGTATATGCTGGTAGATAACCTAGAGCAGATAAATACTGTTGGCCAGTTTAAAAGGACTATTAGGTCTCTATCAACGATGACCCTCAGATTTGCATTATGTTAAACCTTATAGGTTCATCACTAAGCAAGAAAAATGTCTAAACTACATTTATTGCTGCTAAAATAAATTTGTGATCAAACATTGTAAGCCCATTTGTAAGATCACGGTCACCTATTTCAAGTAGATTCTGTAACAAAAGTGTAAGAACATTGAATAAATTTTGAGTCAACGACAACACTTGTTTATCTTGGAAAAGTGTGAAAAGTTATTTGTTTCATCTTAAGGAAGTACTCAGCTGTAAAAGGACATTTTCAAGTTATACAAGACCTCTAGCTTTTTAAAAACCTTTGTTGCATGTCCGTCCTTCCTTTTCATTTTAGAAAGCCTTAGCTGTTTTAAGACTTAGGGGAAACATTATTGCAATTTTGTTTCTTCACCCTGTTGGGCTAGCAAGTGTATATATGTATATTTTGGTGCCTAAAAGCAGAGACTTAGAAATAATAAGTACACCTGCTATATTTATCTTTACTTCTTCGCACTTGGGTTCTTTTTAGTTCAACTCTTCCCTTTACAGATTGTAAACCCTTGCAGGCAGGGTCTTCTTTCCCACTGTACAAGTTGGTCACTAAGTTAGTCTATTGTACGTACTTGTATTTGCATTACATATGTAAACCCTTTCCAAATGTACAGCATCATGGAATTAATGGTGCACTAAAAACAAATGATCTTCAATAGGTCAAATCTGCCATGTATGACTAGTCTAAGGTACTCTGAGACACACTTAATGGTAAATTCACCATTGGTTAAAGTTGATGCTCTTTCATTTCCCATTGTAATTCTGTTTCTTCAGTCCAGATTGGCTGCTATGTGTGCTAAAGTTTCCTGCCCAGATAAAAATATTGAATTTCTGAAGATGGCGGAATAAAAAAGATGAATTTTACACATGGGTAGATACTGTCAGTTTTTTGCTATGTATTAGCTGCTGTATATAAAGACAATTCCATTACAAGCTCAGCATGAAGCCTTTGCATAGAGAGCTGATTTCTGCAAGGTGATTATATATTACAGATTAATAAACCAGCCACCGGGGTGTAAAAAATTTAGATATGTGCTTATATATATGTGAGTCAAATGAGACAAAATAAAGGTGGGAGAGGGTACAGATGTTTCTGAACATGGGATATTTATTACTAACTTCTATGAAGATCGTTTTTTTAATGTAATGCTATCAATACCTTGATAAGCAGACTAACTAAAATGAGGCCTTTTCCACCCCACGGCTCTGAGAAATCCATGACTTTCTTGAATTTAATTGCATTAAGCACAGGATTGATAGTTAAATCTCGGAAAGCCCTAATGTCAGCATTATCACATCTTCTCAATGATTAGGCTGCCCTTTGTCCAGATGTCAATACAATTTATCTCAAGGCAACATTCCTAACTAAGCAACTTTTTAATGATCCAGTTCCATATTTGGAGCTGAATAGTGTACATTCAGCTTAACAAAACCCGCCCTTTGAACCATTAGCTTTATATGACATGGTCCGGTTAGCTTTCTTATTAACAATATGGTTGCCTCTGCAGGATACAAGATACAGGACTATTCCATCTAAACCTTTATTTAAGATTGGTTATATTTTGTGCATACATTTGTTTGAGAAGGGTGTCCAGAAAGCAGGAATAATTTTGGTGCATGTCTCCAGGTTTTTGCCCAATAACAATTGCTGACTACAATTACCAGGCCAACCAGTACAAATAGTAAAGATAAGCCAAACCTAAGTCAAGTTGATGAAATGCTGTATAGTATCAGATTGTGAGAAAGGTATATATTCAGCAAAGTTCACAGACTTACATACAGTGTTTATTATTTTAAATTTTATCTAAATGGTTTCTATAGGAAAGATCTGTCCCAATTTCCATTTTTTTTTCTGTTGTATTTGCTATTTATGAGAATCTGACAACTCTTTTGACATGTTTGTTTTAATAAATACTTGTATTGCCCTTGAAATAACAATTCTGGATCATTTTTAGAGATCCGCTTTTAGGATGTCTTTTTCTGTTGTTCCTCCTGGAAATGTCTGTATACATTGATAACTGGGCATTGTCAATATAACTAATAGTTTTAACCCGGCAGATGTCGGATATTTAAATATGGCAGCTGCTCAGAAACTGAGCGGCCATCATAGCTGTGTGCATTGACCCTCCTGATGCCTCTGTCAAAGCTGATCGAGGTGCCGTTTTCTCAGGGGCGCATGGGCGCTACCATTTTGGGTTGGATCGCCAACCCTGGGAGTGAGATCCTATTGAAGACTCCCAGGCTTGTCATTGAATGTATTTTATTACAGACTGCTCTATGCAGCCTGTAATAGAAGCAGTGCAATCTTACAATCCATTAGCATTGTAGTGCATTGTATTGGTGATCAGACACTCTGGGATTCAAGTGAGTCTAAAAATTACAATAAAAAAATAAAAAGTTAAAAAAATATCAAATCATCTCCCTTTTCCTAGAACTCATATAAAAGTACATACATAAAGTAGAACATACACATTATGTATCATTGTGTCTGAAAATGGTCTACAAACGTTAATAAAAATATTTTCCTATACAGTGACATATGGTGACATCAAGAATTTTTTTTGCAAAGTTTTGGATTTTTTTAAGGTGTTAAAACATTTAAAATAAATAAATAAATGTATTTCCTGGTATCCCTGGAATCATACTGATCCATAAAACGCATGTGACATGTCATGTTGGCTGCACAGTGAACACCTTTAAAACAAAGCCCGTAAGTAAGTCGCACAAACATAGTTTTTCTCCAATTCAACCCTGATTTTTTTTTTCCAATTTCCCAGTATATTGTATAGAATATTAAATGGCACCATTACAAATTACAAACCAAGAGGTGACTGAATCTTTAGTACCTACATCCACCATCAGGGCATAGAGAATTGCAGTTTTAACTGCACTTATCTATATGGCTGGTCTTTTTACGATCTCCTGATGATCCCGACTCATATCTTAATGAGAGAAATGTGTCGAGATGTTATATTAGATGTATAATCGATACTCAGCTATTAGTGTCACTCGCACCCTCATGTCAACTCCACCTCAAAAACATCTCCATGAATCTGCCCTTTCCTTATCACAGTTACATTAAAGGCACTTACTGTCGCCCTGATTCACTCTCACCTTGACTACTGTAACTCCTTACTAATCGGTCTTCCCCTTACTAAACTCTCCCTGCTACAATCTATTCTGAATGCAGCGGCCAGGCTCATCTATCAGTCTAGACGCTACAGCGATGCCTCCGGTCTGTGTCGGTCACTACATTGGCTGCCTACTCAATACAGAATACAATATAAACTTATCACCCTCATCTACAAGGCTCTCCATAATGCTGCACATCCCTACATTTCCTCCCTCATCTCTGTCTATTGCCCAACCCGTACTCTCTATTCACTCAATGACCTAAGACTAACATCCTCTATTATCAGAACCTCCCACTCCCGTATACAAGACTTCTCCTAAGTTGCACCACTTCTCTGGAATGCTCTATCACAGACTATCAGATTAACTTCCAATTTCTACAGCTTCAAGCGCAATCTAAAGGCATATCTTTTCAGACAGGCCTATCACAACTCCTAATGTAAACCCTTTTGCAGTGAGAATCCCTAAAATGAACTCTCCTCTGTTCACGCTCTGCATAGCCCTGCATCATATGATGCCATATTAGACTGTAACTTTTATATGTCCGGGCACCATCTCCACGTTAAAGGACACAACTGATGATGGCTCATACAGCTTTATATATATGTAATGTAAGTAACCTCTATCACAAAAATGTCTGGACCACTGTATAAGCAATGCTACCTTCTATGCCACCTCCACTACCTCCTATGCCACCCCTGCTGCATCCTGTGTCACCCCCTCTACCTGTTAGATTGTAAGCTCTTGCGAGGAGGGCCCTCAGTCCCATTGTGTGAATTGACTATTTCTTTGTATTGTATCTTTTTTGTCTGTACTTGAACCCTACAATTTGTAAAGTGCTGAGGAATATGTTGGCACTATATAAATAAAATGTATTATTATTGTTTTTATTATAATATTTAGCTTGGTATATCTGACAACCGATGCAGCTATATTGAACTGACGTATCAGACGTGCAAATAATGATACTCAGCTGTTACAACCCAGCTCAGTATATTTAGCTATCAATGCAGTGCTATCTAGTCATTGTATCTTAGCAATTGAGACACTCAGCAATCCATATATGAGATAGAGTCTCAGTAGCTAGTGATTCTAAACGGCTATTGAGATTCAATATTCAGAGTCATGGCTGTAACCTGCTATGACTCAGCTAACACACCCCTAGACTTGGTATCCAGTGCATTTGTCTGACAATTACAGTTATGTATCTAATGCATCAGGTCATAATATTTAGGCAGCAGACAACTGAGATGTTATGAACGCCAGATTATTTGTCATTTCTTGATAACATGCGCCTACGGGGCATGTATAAATAATCAGAAAGATCTGCTTGCCAAACTAGTTAACCAAGGATATATATACTATCAGGTTTTCTGTGATTTAAGCATAATTTAAGAAAATTACCGCCCCCACACACCCTGTTTCACATGACCCCAAACACTTGGGGACTCGGCTAGGGTGGTGTTGAGTATCTTGTAATACTATTTTAATTTTCTATCTGGGATTCCATTTTTTTTTAACGTATACCAATAAAAATTGGCTTATTTAATATTATCTGCCATTTGATTGTCGGTGAAAATAACTCTACGAGATAAACTATTTACCATTACAAAGTACAATTTTTCCTGCAAAAATTAAGCACTGATATCTCTGTGAACAGAAAAATATAAAAGTTATGGCTTTTGGAAGGCAGAGAGTCTAAAACAAAAATCAAAAAATAACTGCGGCGGAAAAGATAGGTCATCAATTGAAGTTCAGTGGGGGTCCAACACCGAGGACCCCCGTAGATCAGCTGATTGAAGCAGTAGTGGTGCAGAGCTGTGATACCAAGCACAGCTACAGTACCAATATATGACCCTGTGCTTGATGACTACTGAAGAGACTGCAGCGCTCGTGAATTCTATAGCCTCTTCAAACAGCTGATTATAAGTATGATAGGTCATCATTAAATAAGTCCTGAAAAAAACCTTTAAGGCTAAGGCCCCACATAGCGAAACACAGTAAAAAAAATGCTGCTGAAAAATCTGCATTGGAAACTCATCCACCTCTTCTTTTTTTTTTTTTGAGATTTCACAGTTTTCCTCTGCAGACTTTTTACCCCTATTATACCTATACAGAAAATGCCAGCATTCCATAGGTATAATTGACCTGCTGCTTCATTTTTCAAATTGCAGCATTTCTGCATTGTGTGGATAGGATTAGCCAAATTCCCATCCACTTTGCAGGTAAAGTAAAATGCAGCATTTTTGACCATGACGTTTCCATTTATGGAAATGAGGCAGTTGGTGCACTGGGGGTGGGCCTTCACCTCACTGGAGTACTGCTCTTGCTTCTTTGGGTAGGATGGATTATGTCATAACAGTGGGAGGATCAAATCCCACTGCAAGGAGTGGTGCAGATAGGAGTTGAATATGCTTGGAGGAGGTGGTAGACTCCCTTTAAGTTTGGACAGAGATAGGAATTGATGCAATCAAGCATATACTACTATTAGGCTTTTACAATCTGCTTTTTCAGAGTCAGTGCCTTTCTGTGGATAGGCTGGGAGATGAAACAATTAGTGGATCAACACTCTACTGACACTTTAGAACTGCCCAACAGACTTCTTGTGGCTCAATGACAAATCATCCTAAATGTGTCCAATTTACAATAACACTTCAAGGTTAATATCCCACGTAGCATGCCACAGTGAAAAAGTGTTGCAGGAAAAAACGTGGCGGAAACGTGTTGCATTTTTTTCCCACAGCTCTTTTCACAGAGAGTACACAGAGGAAAACTGTCGGTGTTTCCGTAGGTATAACTGACATGGTGCGTTTTCCAAAACCGCAACGGTTTTGAAAATCGCTGCATTTCTGCTGAAGGTATTTTTTTTCAATGTGTGGATGGGATTCGCCACTTTGCAGGGACTGTAAAACGCAACGGTTTTTGCCACGGTATTTCCGCCATGGCCAAACCGCAGAGCTTACTCCACATGGGGCAAAAATTTGGTAACTTGCTTAATGTAGCATCCCATTATATGTTCTCTAAGTTAATGTCATACTAAAAGTGTTGTTGATGGCAGCAGATTAATCTTTGACTGTCCAGGCGTTCAACAGTAAACAGATATTTATTGAGGAACAAGAATAATACACTGTATTCTGTAACTTATGATCTCAGCTACTTGTCTGTGAGCTCCATGTGCTCTGCTCTGTGTTGTAGTTACAAAAACAAAACACAGAGAGGAACTTCCTGGTTTTGTTACTCTAGCCCCCACCTTTTTAACAGAGCTTTATTAACAACTTAACACTATGCCTATAGACAGAAGCTTATGCAGTTATAAACATATAAACAGTAGTTGTTGCAATACAGGCAATAATAAACATTATTCCAACACCCCCACTCAACAACTACTTATCTAGTTAGTCCCATTGAGGTTCTGAACTCTTCGAACTTGGTTCTTGGCAATGGCTTTGTCATAATATCAGCAACCATCTTGTCAGTTTCGCAATAAACAAATTTGATGATACCACGTTCCATCAAATCATGCAGGTGGTGAGGTTTAACGTCGATGTGCTTGGTTCTTGCATTGATCTTTTCACTGCTTGCAAGTTTAATGCATCCTTGGTTATCTTCATATATCGTCATTGGCTGAGTTGACGGCTTGCCAAGATCCTTCAACAACTGGTTTAGCCAAATGATCTCTTGACTTGCGTAGGCCGCAGACACATATTCTGCTTCTGTAGATGATAAGGCAACAGATACCTGTTTTCTGCTGGACCAAGAGATAGAACTTTCTCCAAGCTTGAACAAGTACCCACTTGTTGACTTACGATCTCTTGAATCATTAGCCCAGTCTGCATCCACATAGCCTATGAGTTTTAGATCTCCTGTTGAAGACATTCTTAAACTTATGTCTTGAGTTTCTTTCAAATATCGGAGAATTCTCTTAACAGCATTCCAGTCTCTTAGGCACAGTTTTTCCACATGTCTGCTGAGAATACCCACTGCTGCTGCGATATCTGGTCAAGTCATAGTTGTTATGTATCGAAGTGCCCCCACTACCTGTCTGTATTTCTTATTGTTTGGTAACAGATCATCTTCTCCTTCCAATCCTAGAAAGGATGACATTGGGGTTGATATACCTTTTGCTTCTGACATTCCAAACTGGTTGAGGATTGAGTTGATTTTTGCACTTTGGTTTAGAAGAAAACTTCCATCTTCTTCTCTCTGGATCTGGATGCCCAAATAATATGTAACAAATCCAAGGTCTTTTGTTTCAAAATGATGATTCGGAATTTCAGTTATTTTTGCAATTTCTGTTTCTTCTTCATGTACGACAATCACATCATCTACATATAAGAGAATATACATCCACTTTCCATCTGTACACTTTGTGTATAGGCATGGGTCTGCTTGACGTCTCTTAAATCCTTCTTCCAATAAGACTTTGTTTATTTTGGTATTCCATGCTCTTGCCAATTGCTTAAGACCATAGAGAGATTTTTGTAGTTTACAAACCAGGTTCTTTTCACCCTTTCTGAGATAACTCTCAGGTTGAGTCATGTACAAATCCTCCTCAATGTCACCATTTAGAAAGGCAGTTATGATATCCAAATGTCTGACAGACATCCTTTGTATAGCAGATACAGCTAATAGAGTCCTAAACGTGGTCTGCTTAGCAACTGGAGAAAATGTAGCATCATAATCTTCACCATATTTCTGAGAATATCCGTTTGCAACTAATCTTGCTTTAAATCTGTGAACTTTGCCTTCAGAGTCATATTTGGTCTTAAACACCCACTTACAACTTTATTGCTTTCTTGCCTTGTGGTAGTTTGGTGAGTTTCTAGGTTTGAAGTTGATGAAGCGATTTCATTTCCTCATTAGCAGCATTAATCCACTTCGTTTTTCATGGGCAGGTAGTCGTTGCATCTCATCCCATGACTGTGTCTCTAGTTCGGGTAGTGTTTTAGTAATGTAGGATAGACGCTTAGCTGGTATACCCTTGTTTGATCTTGACGATCTTATTTCAGGTTCACTTGATGTTTCCGTTGCTTCTTCAATGGTTAAAGAATCTAACCAAACTTCTACATCTTTCTCTTTGTCATTTTGTAACTGTGACTTAGGTTGTTGTTGCTTCACCTGGACTACTGGTATGATGTCATAAATCATAACTATCAATCATCAATCATTACATCTCTGCTTATTGTGACCTTGTTCGTTCCTGGGTGCAGGATTCTATATCCTTTCTGGGTTTCACTGTAGCCCACCAGGATACCTTCTTTGGCATGTGATTCCCACTTGGTACATTTTTCCTTAGGGACATGCACAAATACTTTACTTCCAAATACTCTTATGTGTTGTAGATTAGACTTTTTGCTGTTCCATATCTCAAATGGAGTTTTCTCTGTAGCTTTACCTGGTAACCTGTTTTGAAGATAGCATGCTGTCATGATTGCTTCACCCCAATATGTTGTAGGCAAATCTGCGTCAAATTGCATACTACTTCCACTTTCACACAGTGTCCGGTTTCTTCTTTCCGCTACACCATTTTGTTCAGGATTGTATGGTACAGTGGTCTGAAACACGATTCCATTTTTCTTTAAAATGCTTTGTGTCTCATTGTTTGTATATTCAGTTCCATTATCTGCACGCAGGATTTTTTGCATTCTCCCAAATTTGTTATATACGTCAGCTAGATATGTTTCAAGTTTCCCTGGGACTTCATCTTTGCTGTGAAGTAGATTGACAACTGTATATCTTGAATAGTCATCGATAAATGTGATAAAATATCTCTTCTTTCCAGGAATTAGAGTATTTATTGGACCACAAACATCAGTATGTATTAAATCCAGTGGCTGTTCTGATTTTGTAGTACTATTCTTAGGAAAAGATTTTTGGGACATTTTTCCTTTAAGACAGCTTGTACACTTCATTGTCTGATTACACTGATCAATTGTAATGCCTTCAGCAAGTTGTTTTTGAACTAACTTTCTTCTTGCTTCTGGGTCTCTGTGTGCAAGATGCCTGTGCTATAGATGGATACAGTTTGTGTGTTGTTTTTGTTTAGCAGTATATGTGTTTTCTTTGCAATTTAACTGATATAGCTCATCTTTGATCTTTCCTTCTGCTAATATACGGCCCCTTTTTGAGATGATGCAGCCGTTATCTTTAAATGTAACTTCATTTCCTTGTCTTGTGAGTTTCTTCACAGATAACAGATTGCTTTCAAGGCTAGGTACATACAGCATGTCTTTTACTGGGATCTTTCTGCTTTGTGTTGGGGAGACTTGACAATCAATGTAACCATCCCCTATTCCCTCTGTATTCATATACTGACCATTAGCCAAAATCACTTTCTCTGACTTACTTTGGTTAAGGTTCGAAAAGAAGTTTCTGTCATTGGTCATATGACTAGTTGCTCCAGAGTCTATACACCATGCATCCTTGGATGTACTTGCATTAATGGTAAAAGCAGTTTCAGTACTGAATTGTGTTTTTCTTCAGTGATGCACTTTTAACCCTTTGATGATTTTGCTTTTTCAGATGAGTCATCCTACCTTTTCAGACTCTGCAGTCAGCTTTTAGGTGCCCTGTTTTCTTGCATACAAAACACTCACGTGTTTCTTTCAAATGACTTTTATTTTCGGGTAGAGCTTGGGCTTTAAAACAGATTCTGCTTTAGATACCCCAGCGCTGCGTACACTCTCTGTCTTCCGTTTGTATTCATCTATAAGCTTTCCTCTGACATACTCCAGTGTGAGCTCATTATCTGGGCGCACATCTAGTGCGGTTACAAGCGTGTCATAGCTTTCTGGAAGACCGCTTAATAGCAATATGTAAATCTTTGAGATCTTCTCCAATGCCACGTAAGTGCTCCACAATTTCTAAAGTGTTTCTTATACAGTCCTGCATATCACTGTTCCTATTTAGCTTAGACTGGTACAGCTTTCTCATTAGATATAGCTTATTGCTGAGATTTATTCTTTCATGCACTTTCTGCAGCTGCTCCCACATTTCTTTTGCACTGTCACATTTGCATACATGTACAATCTAATCATCATCTATGCTGAGGGATATAGTGCTTTGTGCTTTCTGATCCTTCTCTATCCAGTCATCTGTTACTGGGTCAGGTTTAGACTCCTGTGTGTATTTCCACGTACCTTCTCTTATCAGCAGCATCTTTATCTTGAATTTCCAGGATTGATAGTTCTGATTATTCAGGTTTGGCACTGTGATCTTCATAGAGTTGCTGCTGGTGGCCATCTTGGATCACTGTTGTTTTCCTTTTCTTTCTGTGTCTCTGGGTATCTGGGGCTATCTGGGCCCATAACCTGTTGGCAGCGGATTAATCTTTGACTGTCCAGGCATTCAACAGTAAACAGATATTTATTGAGGAACAAGAATAATACACTGTATTCTGTAACTTATGATCTCAGCTACTTGTCTGTGAGCTCCATGTGCTCTGCTCTGTGCTGTAGTTACAAACAGAGAGGAACTTCCTGATTTTGTTACTCTAGCCCCCACCTTTTTAACAGAGCTTTATTAACAGTTTAACACTATGCCTAGAGACAGAAGCATATGCAGTTATAAACATATAAACAGTAGTTGTTGCAATACAGGCAATAATAAACATTATTCCAACAGATGTAAACAACCATAATTCTTCAACATGAGCTATTATTCTGCTAATTTTTGTTCAGCAAATTTGTGATATTAATTGTGTCCAGCTGTCCCTTTCCTACATACTCTTGGAGCCCAGGCAGCTTCTATGGAGATTCCTTTTAAATTTTTAAAACCATCTTAAAATCTGTATTACTGAGATATGACTAACCTCTGTGTAAAATCTATACAGCAGCTGTGTGGCTTACAGAATCTAGTTTCTTTTCTATTGCGGTTATGTGTGACTAAAACAAATAAAGTCAATTTTACTGCACTGGTCATTTTCAAAGCATCATAATCCACAAAAAATCATATTAAAAACATATTGGTATTATTCGCTTTCCCATCCAAGCACAAAGCTTTAGCAAACACATCAGTACAAGTCTGTAGCATCTAGTGCGTGTCTAATAGAAATTAAATCAAGTCCTGACTCAATTTAATGCAGCTTCAGTGAATAAAAATGAATTATGTCCAGGAGATATATTCAAGATAGAGAGCCTACCATCTACAGAGAATCATCTGCAATTTCCTGCATGATTAAAGAGCTGGAGATGGCACTTTATATCATTTAATAAATAAAGATTTATAGCTGGTATCCGAGTCAAGTAGAAAAGATTTTGCTTGAGAGCACTGTACTCCCAGTCTACTCGAGAGACTAGCACAATGTATTACCCTTGCCAGTGTAGAATGTAGTGTTAAGAAGTATATGGAACTTAAAGAACAAGCAAAATGTATAGCATAGATTATACTATAAATATATTTATTCATGTTACTTGCAAAACACATTTATTTATTATTATTTATTATGCTTACTTATATAGCGCCATCATATTCCGCAGCGCTTTTACAGACACTGTCAATCACTGTCCCATATAGGGCTCACAATCTACATTCCCTATCAGTATGTCTTTGGAGTGTGGGAGGAAACCGGAGTACCCGGAGGAAACCCACGCAAACATGGGGAGAACATACAACACATAACACACATATGTATTTGAAATATATGTCCGTGAAAAAGGCTACATTTGTATATTAAAAGTAGAATTACTTTATCTAATGTACTACATTGAATATTGCATCAATAACTATTCTCTAAAATACAACAATTTACTAAATCACTCCCTTTTAAGGCTAAGGCCCCATGTAGCAGGCCGCAGCAAAAAAGCTCTGCGGGAAAAATCGCGGTGGAAGTGCATCGTGGTTTTTACCGCAGAGTTTTTCACAGTGTTTTCTGCTTCAACTATACCTTCTATAGGTATAATTGACATGCTGTGATTTTCCAAAAACTGCAACGGTTTTGGAAATTGCAGCGTGTCCACTGAACATATTTTTCTTCAATGTGTGGATGGGATTCCCTTGGCAGGGACTGTTAAATTCCATGTTTTTTTTTCCGCGGCATTTCTGTCGCGACCAAACTACACAGTTTCCGTCACCTGGGGCCCTAGCCTTAATTTTGTCAGGTGGGTCAGAATGCTAAGGCATGCACTAATTTATAAAAGGTAAAAAATATGGCATAGGGGCAATCTAATTACAATGTACAACTATATGAATGGATAGTATGGAGCTCGTTCTTTATACCATGGCCTGTAACCATGACACAGGGGCATCCTCTATCTGTAGAGGAAAAAAAATATTTTACCATAGGCATATGGGACAGGGCTTCTTTACAGTAAGCGCAGTTAGAGTATGGAACTTAATGCCACAGGACTTAGTTTTGGCTGGTAACTTGTACAAGTTCAAGTGGGGCCTGGACAACTTTCTTGAAAATATGAATATCATAGGTTATGGGGGGGGATAGAAATTTTTGAGATATGATGTTGATCCTGGAACTTGCCAGTGCGATTGCCATATTTGGAATTGGGAATGAATGTTTTTTCTCCAAAGGGTTAATTGGCGTCAGCCTTCTGAACTTTTTTGCCTTTTTCTGAATTGGTTATTAGGTTGGACTTGTGTCTTTAGCCAACCTTATCAACTGTGTTACTACGTAATTTACCTGGGCAATTTGTGCAATATTTTTTCTGAGCAATATCAATTCTGAGCTTCTTTGACACCATGTATATTTGGATACTGACGGGGCTAATTATTTTGGAAGTAAACAGCAATATTTAAATGGTAGATAAAATTTATGTTTACACCAAAAGTGTCTGGTAAATAATAGTAATAAAACTCACGGCTTAGAAACTTACAGTTCATGAAAATATAAATTTAAAGTGCCGTTGATTGCTTTTGTTTTCCGCCGCCTTTAACTGCGCTCTTTTATTTCGGGATTACTGCATGCTTCCTGATTTTACTGTTTGATTGTTTGTTCATTTAATTACATGTTTGAATGTAAGTAATTGTTGTTTCATGAAAACATTGGAAAGAAAAAAACCCCTCAGAAAATAGTTCTGCTATCTAAATGTAACATGTTATCGCTTTCAAACTGCTTGAAGCTGTTTTATTAGCTTATTATTACTATTATTATTATGATTATTAGTGAAACTATTAACATTGTTAAGAATTTTATTTTCTCTGCTTTCTGTATTTAAAGCGCTGGCATGTTTCCTTTTTATATTGTCTCACAAAACAATATCTTTTTCATTTATCATTATATAAATAGCGACTAAAAGGTTTATATTAACATACAGAGAGCATAATAATAAAAGTTTTGACACGCTATTCTTTAGAATGCTGTCAATATCAAGAATGCAAAAACTCAGAATATCAGCGCTACTAGTGATTTTCATTAAGATTTAATTATGTCTTGTAGAAGTGACTAGAAAGGAACTGATTGACATTGCACTTGTGAACCGAGAGCAAGGCAGGTGGTTTGGACTCCGCAACCAGAAATGAACGCACACGCGGTAGTTCAAGAAAAAAATATATATTTACTATAAGTTAATAAAGGCTAGTTAAAGGTAAAATGACAGGGCTAAAGACAAGCAAAATATACAATATAGCATGAACAATTTCAAGGCAAATTCTGCAATGGTTTCTACTTTTACTCTGTCCACTTCTGCAGTATGGACACTGAATGAACAATATACTCAAAACTATCCCTAACTGACCCTGACTTCACATTTGGGTGCACCCCCTTTTCCCCAGTGGTCCAGGTGGACCGCTTACAGTCCGTAGAAGCGCGCGGTGGGGCCCAAAGTCGGTCCTTTCTTTTATAGTGAAGCGTCCTCTCCTCACGGTTATCAGGATCTTGGGAGAAATGAAGTCCTCTTTAACAGACAGGGAAACCAACTGAATGCAATGTAATCCAACAGCAGATTCCACTCAGCACACTGACAGTCCTGCCGAATCCATACACTGAGCTGGGATGTAAGCCGGGATTTAGCAGGTGCCGTCCAGTACATCAACAGCACTGCGAGTCTCTATCTGTGGTATCCATATACACAGTCACAATGTCAGTCTCACTGATCAGCCACTGAGCACAGTTCCTTTCACGTGGACTCACTAGTCCTGTTGTCTCTTTACACTCTGTTTGTCTCTGGACCAAGATACAGCTTAGCTGTACAGAAAAATCTCCACACCAGTTCAATACAACACTTGCCAAGATGGCTGCTGCTCTCTGTCTCGTCACTTCCTGCTTCTCTGCTCACACTCTGTCTGCAGAACAGGCAGGCTGACATAAAAGGGGGGGGTCTCACTCCAGCATCATGTCACAATTACAATGGCTGCTGTCTTAAAGGAACAGAATCACAGAAATACATTCAACATTAACAGTTTATACAGACAAATGAAGCTTAAGACAACATTGGCTGTCTCTTACATATTCCCCCCCACTTTAAGAGTGGCAGTCCCTGCCTATGACTGTATATCCAGAGGGTTGTACTTTTATGCACAGGGTGGTAGTATACCGATGTATGGCAGGCCAAACAAACTCATCCTGCGCATACCGAACAGGGGGAATACCAGCATTTGGCCTAGTGGTCCGTCTGAGGACCGGTGGTATATTATGGGGTGCTGCAGCTATGGGCTGAGAAGGACCAGCGGATTCCGCACCAGAGGGGGCACAGGCCGGAGATACAGTAGTCACAGGTGGAACATCCCCAGGAGCAGGGATCGGCCAACAATCATCCTCCTCGTCGGAGGCCCATTCCGCACCTCCATTCTCTGACTGTGGGAGCTCATTCACATTGGCAGGCCCATCGTGATTTGTCCCTTCAGAATGACACAGGCGCAACATATTTCGGTGAAGTACTCGAACACAATCAGTTCCTTCTTTCTGGACCTGGTACACTGGCCCATTCGCATACTTGCGGCCAACAACACGATACGGCAAAGCCTCCCATCTGCTTTCCAATTTCCCTTGGGGTTTCTTGACACGAACTAGCACCAGGTCGCCTGGTTACAATGGTGCTTCTTGCACTGGGGTCTTATCAGGATGGGGATGTTCTTGCAGGCGCTGCCGCACCAATCGATGGATCGTCTCAAGTCTCTGCCGATGCGCCCGCACCCAAGAGGTTGGATCCCTCGGAGGGAACCCATCCACATCATTCAACTGTAATTCTCCTATACTTCGCCCAGACCGCCCAAAGAGAAGTGTATAAGGAGAGTACCCCGTTGTAGAATGGACCTAATTGTTATAGGCCCACACCATTTCAGACAAGAACTGAGGCCACTGTAACTTCTTGTCTTCCTCCAGAGTCCGCAGCATCTGTAGCAGAGTTCTGTTGAATCTTTCACAGGCCCCATTTCCCTGAGGGTGGTATGGAGTCGTGTGCGACTTCTTTATCCCGTAGATACGTTGAACTTCTTTCATTACGTGTCCCTCAAAGCAGGCGCCCTGGTCGGAGTGGATGCGTTGGGGGCACCCATATACTCGAATGAAATCTTGGCACAGAGCACGAGCTGCTGACTCAGCTGTCTGGTCCTTGGTGGCGGTTACCACCGCAAATTTGGTGAAGTGATCCACCATTACGAGGCAATACTGGTGTCCGCTATTGGATGGGCCCACCATTAGATAGTCTATCATGACGATTTCTAAAGGTTCCTGGGTCACGATGGTTTGCAGGGGAGCTCTCTGTTCTATTGCCTTATGGATCTCACAAGTTCGACAGCTGCGGCATACTTCTTCGACCATTTGACGAAGACCAGGGCAGTAAATCAGTCGCTGTAACCAACGAAAGGTCTTCTCATGACCAAAATGTCCATTCTTATTATGAGCCTCAACTGCCAAGGAGCGAGCCAGTTCACTAGGCACCACAATTTGGTATCGAATGTCGATCTCAGAAGGTAAATAGACCTTTCGGCATAGCACTCCATTTTTCATCTCCAACTTTTCCCACTGACTCAAAACAGATAATATCTCACGTGTCAGTCGTTCTCTTTCCTCTCTACAGGGCTTCTGGCCTTTCTCAACACACTTGATCATCTGCGCCAGCCCCTCATGGGTCTGTTGTATCTGTGCCCATTCCTGTCGTGAGGGACCAAAGAAAGGAGCCATTTCAGTCCCCTCCATCTCAAACTGATTAGTGGCGGTCAAGGCCTGTGAAAATCTGCTGAAATCGGGCACCTCCACATGCTCCAACTCATGATCTACGTCTTCTGTGGGGGTCTGGGCAGTTACCCTAGAAAGTCCGTCAGCATTCTGGTTCTCTGTCTTGGACCGATACTTAATGCGGTAATTGAATGTAGACATTCGGGCTATCCACCTCTGCTCTAACGCCCCGAACTTGGCATTTTCCAGGTGAGCTAGTGGGTTGTTGTCAGTCAGTACTAAAACTTCAGCACCGGTCAAATATTCAGAGAATTTCTCGGTCATGGCCCATACCAGTGCCAACAGCTCCAATTTAAATGAACTATAATTCTCGGGGTTTCTTTCAGAATCTCTCAAAGACCGGCTGCCGTACGCTATGACCCTCTCCTGGCCATCCTGAAGCTGGGAAAGCACTGCTCCAAGACCATACAGGCTTGCATCTGTATATAGCTGGAACGGCAAGTGGTAATCAGCATATGCCAAGATTGGGGCTGTTGTCAGTGCATCCTTCAATGCCTGGAAGGCTTGTTCCTGTTCAGGTCCCCACTTCACGGACCGGTTCTTTGGACCACCGGATGTGCCTCGTAGGAGAGCATTAAGTGGTGCTGCTACCTTGGCGAAATCCTTAATAAACCGTCGATAGTAACCGGCTACTCCAAGGAACGCCCTCACTTCTCGCAGGGTAGTCGGTATCGGCCAATCTTGAACAGCCGCTATCTTGTCTCTTGATGGTCTCACCCCTTCTCCTGATACGCGGTGACCCAAGTAATCAATTTCAGATTGGAACAACCGACATTTACTGGGTTTCAATTTGAGCCCATGTTCCCGCAATCTTCGAAATACTTGCCCCAACTGGTGGAGATGGTCTTCAAAGGTCGCAGAATACACTATAATGTCATCCAAGTAGATGAGAGTGAACTCAAAGTTGAAGTCACCGAGACATTTCTCCATCAACCGCTGAAACGTTCCGGGTGCATTTGTCAACCCGAAGGGAATCCGGTTAAATTCGTATAGTCCCATGGGCAAGATGAATGCCGTCTTCTCCTTGTCTTTTGTGGCCATTGGCACCTGCCAATACCCACTAGCCAGATCTAGTGAGGAGAAGTACCGGGCTCTCCCTAGCGCTGAGAGGGACTCCTCAATCCGTGGCAAGGGGTAGGAATCTCGTACGGTGCAAGCGTTTAACTTCCGATAGTCTACGCAAAATCGGATGGACCCATCTTTTTTTCTTACTAACACCACAGGAGCCGCCCAGGGACTCTGGCTTTCTTGGATGATCCCACCCTGTAGCATCTTAGCTAACAGTTCTTTCACTTCCTGATACAACTGTGGAGGAATTTGTCGGTAGCGCTCTCTAATTGGAGGGGTGTCTCCTGTGGGAATCTCATGGTAGATCCCTGTGGTACATCCAAAATCTTCAGCATACCGTGCAAAGGTGGCTTGGTTCTCCCACAACAGCTCATCTACCTTCTGCACCCATTCCAGAGAACATGAACTTACATCCATCTTCATCTGTTCTCGAATTGCACAGCCATTCCATTCAGAGGTGGGTTCCTCATCTTCTCCCATGGACACAGTTACGGTCCACTCATCCCTTTCAGTCGGCTTCAGCTGCATTGGAGTTACTTTCCTTACTTCCTCCGGAGTCACATAGATGTTAGCCAGCAGCCTCCCTGGGGTCAGGTCCACACTCTGGTCCTGAGTGTTTACACATCGAAGTGGTACTCTTCCATTGCGAACTATTGCCAAGGAACGGGCCACTAGCGGATCAACACCTCCTTCGGCTGCCTGCAGTGGTTCTACCAACACAGCTATGCCCTCTAGTTTCCGACAGGTGCCTACGGGCATGGACACTATTGTCTCCCGACTGGGTGGCAGTGTAACTTTTGTATGCAAAGGAACTGAAATTCGAGCCAGAGGACGCTGTGCATCTGAACTTTTCTGTAAGCCACATGTCCGGATCAGCCGCTGGAAAGCTGTTTGAGTAGGCCGATGGGTGGTGGTTTCTTTCCAATAACCGTGACCTTTCTTTTCAAAGAGGATCTGATCTAATTCTTTTAACACATTCATCCCCAAAATGACAGGGACCTTTACTTCATGTGACTCCTGTACCACCACAATGCCTTTCCTACCTAGATCTTGGCCACATACCCGGACATTCATCCAGGCCACTCCCACGACCGGAACTGGTAACTGGTTAGCTGCGACCACTCGTACGAATGTATGGGGATCATATTTCACATGTTGCCGGAAGTACCGTTCATAACAGTCTCTACTCAAGGTCGTTACTTGGGAACCCGTGTCAATCATCCCGGTAACCGGAATACCCTCCATTTCCACCTGTATGACAGGACTTGCAGCGATCAGGTCATCATCAGGGCATTCTCCCCACATAGTCTCCTTGTCAGTCTCCCCTACTACACGCCCTTCAGCAGCAGGGGACTTCAGTTTAACGGCGGTCTCTCATAAGTTTGTCGCTGCTCTGGACATCTAGCAGCAACGTGGCCCATCCGTCCACACTCCCAGCAGCGTATCCCCCGTCGTTCTGGCCATCTGTTTGGGCCCCTTCGGTAAGCCCCTTCGATTTCTCCTGAGCACTGCACTAAATGATTTGGACCCCTTCGGTAGGTCCTATCCTCACCCCTCCAGTGGGGTGGTGGGTGATTCTGACTTGCTGGGTGTGGATGGCTCACCCTTTGATCTATAAATGCAGATCAAATAATATGCACATTACATGTATATTACATTATACAGGTTTGTATAGAATACTTACCATGCTTCTATAGAGAACTGACTCAGTGTTTATCTTTGTTTTTACATAGAGAAATAACAGACACGGCTCCCAGATTCTTTATCAGCAAATTAGTTGAACTGATTTTCCTGACCACAGAGCAGTAGATAACACTGAAAACACTCAACCCCTCCAGAGAGCAGTAACTCATGTCACCCGCCCTATCTTATCAGTTGGCTGTGCGTCATGGAAATGCTATGTAAACAATGCGAGAAATAATTTCACATAGCAGGCAAACAAAGAATACCCCTTTAAGCATTGCATCTTTTGCAATGGGCTCTCCTAACAGAACTTGAGCAACTCCATATAAAATATTGCCAATTTGAAATCCTAGTTTGAACCAGAGTTTATTTTTGCTTTAGTTCCTTGCACTGGTTATACCTTACCAATTTTCAATTGTTCACAAATATGCATATGTGTTATGTATTTTTATTAACCATGCAAACAATAGAAAATAAAAAAGGAAATGGCAGAGTGATAAGCAGAGAATGGTGGCTCCTTAAAAATTGTTCCTTCTAAGTCCTTTTTGTATTTATTTAGTTTACTGTGCGTACCAGTTCTTATGCAACCATAATTTTTTATTCTCCCATGTTAACTGCTATTTATCTATTTCCTTCATCTGTAAACCTTTTAATGGGGTTGTCCAAGAGTAGATATTAGGAAAGGTCATCAATAGCAAATTGCTGGGGTTCAACATGTGGCGCCCCTTATGATCAACTGATAGATGCACAGTGTATAGAGCCAGAAGCAGATGGCTTTATACATTCTATAGTGGCTATGTTGCACTATTGCATCTCAGTTCCTATTCACTTTGAATTAGAGCTTAGCAGCATTACCCCAGCATGACCACTACACAGTACACAGAGCTGTCTGTACCCCTTTAACATCAAATAATGGTTGAACTTTAAAAACTTATTTTGTATAAAAGGGACTAAAACTTCAGGAGGGACAGCTTCATTATCCAACATAGGTCGGGGCCCCACGTTGCAAAAACGCAGCGTTTTACAGTACCTCCAAAGTGCATGAGCTTCACACATTGCAGTTGAAAAGCTGCATCTTCAAACATGCTTGTGTTTTGGAAAATTGCAGCATGTCAATTATACCTGTGAAAACGCTGGCGTATTCTGTATAGGTGTAATAGGGGCAGAAAATCTGCAGAGGAAAGCTCTGCAAAATTGTAAATAAAAACATGGCGGAAAAAACGCAATGCCTTTCTGCCGCATTTTTTTTTCACAGTATTTTCTTGCTGCGCTTCTTTTCCTGGGTCCTTAGTCCCAGATTTTGCCCCATGAAAGTGTATCACAAACATCACGGATTAAGTGGTGTGAGCTCCTGGGCTTCTAGCAACACAGCCCCAGAAGAAGATGGAAAGTGCACTAGCAGAGGAAAAGAGAGCATGTGTTTTGTTTTTTTTTTTTTTTTAATGTTTTTTTCTTGTTTGTTTTCATTTTAATTTTACACCTCTCCCTGCCACCCCATGGGTTGTCTCAAATCATGGACAACCCTTTTAAGCAGCAAGTTCAGATCTTGAAAAGTTTACAATTATTTTGGTCTCCTTTGCACACAGTGATGTGATTTTACAGTATGGATAATACACACAGTGATGTCACATTACAGGGATAATGCATACACTAACATTGTACACAGTGATATTTGACATCACAGCATATGAGCAAAGTAATAACTATGTCATATGCAGACATTGTGATGTTGCAGTAAAGTAATGGAGGCACATTCAGTTTTCTACACCCCCTTACATCATCCATAGTTATCACCAATTGCACACTGAGACAGTGAAAATAGACCCCCTTAGTTATTGGGCCACATAGAAGCTGCTATGTCTGCTACACTGGCAGTTATGCCCATGTTGCTGGGGTCTGCTATGAGGACCCTCACCAATAAAGAGAATGTAGACAACTGTAGCCTCATCTAAATGCAGTGGCAGTTCGCACAGGTACCCTGATACTCAGCATTTATGTTACTGCTGAAGACAGTGTAGCATTGGACTTGGCTTCCCTTCGGCAGTCTAATAGAGCAGATTAAAGCGGCAGCAAGCTGAAAGACCGTCCCTTCATTCAGACAAAGGTACAAGATATCTTCACTCTTATAATCAATGGCTGGGAAGCCCACTGGGCAGACATTTTTTCAGCTATGCTTTTGAGTTGAAACTTGGTACAAACCCTCTACTTTACTTTTAGACCCAAAACTACAGGTATAGCATACTTTTTGACATTTCTTATGCATACATTGATAATGAATACATTACAGGAAAGTATTTGTTTCTTTAACAACTGGAACATAGACCAGCATATTTTTGTAAGAACAATAAAAACTATGAAGGCAATGCTCTATCAGATCCCAAAGACACAAAATAATGAATGTCATTGTTAGCAGAACTGCCTTACTCACACATTTCAACAGCAGCGGCAACATCAGGAATACACAAGTAGAGATTTATGAAAAATTCAGCATCCTTTATCCAGGTCTGTAAGCCTTAAGTTTCAGAGCGCTATGTTATTAGCATTGCATCCCCTTTGCTCACTGACCATTCATTGTTATCTCTGTGTCCTAGTAAGGATTGTGCTGCATTAAGTAGGGCTGTGCAGTATATGCTTGTAACACTTGAGATACGCTACTCTGAAGGTTCCCAAATGCATACATGTCCATAGATTTCTTTGAAGTTTACTGTGCAGATGATCTATGAGTTCATTTTAAGTAGGATGGAGGAAGACAATCAAAATGGCTTCAAGATGAAAGCGCTAATCCACCCGAGCCATCATTTGTCAAATTATTGTTATTAGCCCATACCTACTTGGACAAGCAGAGCTATCCACATATAATAGCTTTTTTCTTTTAGATTTGATATAATTTAAACACATGCATATCCATTTGACAGCTCACTGTGAAAACACTTTCCATCTCCAATATGAATGCTGGATAATTAGGTCTCACAAAATATGTTTTATTTTTTACAGATATTTGAGATTTTATTATAGATAATATGACGGCAACTTGTTTGAATTGCTTTTATATTCTCACTAGAGTGCTCTACAGTTCACCAAGACACTGGAATCTAGTTAACTGCCAGATTCAGTTTATTACTGGCAATGTATTCAGTACTAATTCCGAAAATAAATCGATAGGAGACACAGTCTATCTGTAATGTATGCAATAAGTATGGAACTTCTCTGCTAATTTGTATTGTGATATATACTGTAGCTTCCTCTGAGCCTCTGATGAGTCGTAATATTGCTTTGTAATCCTATAAAGCTGTCTACTCGATGCCTTATGATATTACTGAATGTCATTTATGCCTTATTTTATTTTCAATACAAGGTAAAGAAAAGCCTTTTCCTTAAAGGTGTGTGGCTGTGACTGCTCAGGGATACATACAGCTTCAATGCAGAAGTGAGAAGGCCAGTATAATCATAGTCTTCAGCAAATTATGACAGGTTTTAAGATTCTCTGCCAGGTGAAATTTTATGTCCTTGCAGTCTCTCTTTTCAAATTCAGAAAAGCAGAATTTTATTTTTTAAATTTTATAGAGCTCCAACGTATTTCGTATTGCAAGCCAGCGATTCTCATAATTTTATATCTCTCCCTGTCCTCGATGGGTCTCACAATCCAAATTATCTATTGACGTACAGATTTATGCATGCAGGGCCATTATTGGGGCCCTGTCAGGGACCTGGCCCCAAGTAATTTTACAAACTGAACCCATTGGCTACTGCCTCTGCTGCACACTGCAATGTGGTCTATATATTGTCACAGAAACAAGATGCATGACACCGTAGGTCTGTTCCATTCTTAAAAGAAAACCATAGGGATCCAAGCATATATGATTAGACTCCATTCTCTGGCTCCTCCTCCGTGACTACTACATTATGTGTAAACTCACATGTGAGGATGAGTGAAAGAGAAGTCTGCAGTAGGAACAATTGGTAACAGAATATCTTATCTCACCATAATTCTATACAAGGAAGCCAGCAGTGGGCAGAAGCAGCGGCAGTCTTCTCACACTCATCCATGTTCAATGTCACAGGGGAAGTGGTGTGGAGAATGGAGTGGGCCTAAGATAGTGGCTGGTAAGGGTAGTATTTGTATAAATGTCTCCTGCAGTAACTAGGGCATCACATTAATTAAGGGGAAGTATAGATACAGAAGCTGATGGTAGTAGTACCCCATTCCTCCAGGCACTACCTGGTGTGGGTCTCTTGGATGATGGTGGTTGATAAAGATGAGCGAACCTCTGAATATATGTTTCTTCCTGTGTTCAAATAAAGCGATCCATTGATCAAAGTGAAATTATTATACTCTGGAGTAGAATAGGTGGAGGCCCAAAGGAGGTGACAAAAAAAAACAAAAAAAAAAAAAACATTTAAATTCACCTTCTGTTACCACTTTTGCGCCTCTTCGTGGCATCATCTGACGCTCTCCTGTCATGTCATGCAACCAGGGTCATCGCTGAGGCACATGGGCAAGTCGAGCGTCATGATGTCACCAAATGTAAGTCATGGGGCTCCAAGACCCTTTTCTGGGGCACTAACTTTGTCATCGCTTTTAGCCACTGTTGGGGAAATGCTGGGCTGTTTTGACTAGGAGATTAGTTTTTTCAACGATTAGCAGTGGAGACCTTCTAACAGCAAGTTTCTGGGACTCAATTGAGCAGGACAGGTTGTGTCAGGGTCCCTGCTCTGAACTTTCACTATATTTGGAAATAAGCACTACTAGTTTACCTATATTTGGTCCAAATCGGGACTGCTATTATTATACTTTTGGGTCTCTTTAAACCCCAGACCAACATAGAAACAGCCGGACAGAAAAAGACCAAACAGTCCATCTAGTTTGCCCTGTCTGAAGAGACCCCAGAGTATAATAGTGGTTCATGAGTGATGAACTACAAAAATTTTGGGTTTGGTCGAACCCAACATTTTTGGGAAATTTGTTATGAACCTCATTATGAACTGGTTTACCCTGCTTGTTAGGCTACCAGCTACTACTCCCACCTCCCAGAAACAGTAGAGCAAATGCCACTTCTGTTTATATCGATGATGCAGCAAAAATTAAAGGCATAGTACAAAGGCTAGAAATAAAAAAAAAACTTTAGAAAACACATTAATCAAAGCAAATATGTTATTTTACTACAACTAAAGTTGTGGGACACTACACTTTTTAAGAAGGAGGTCAGGTAGCTACTGAAGTTGCTGCTTGGCTTTGTTCTGTATAGCTAACAGCTTCAATGGACTATTTATAATAAGAATATAATAATGTATAGTGGTATGTTGTATCATAGTTGTCATGGGGCCATTGCCACATTTTGGTTTTTTGGCCCATCCTCACATCATAGATTTCTGCCCTTCTGGGTGAGGGGCATACTGTTTCTGCACACGCGCTATAGGTAGGTGAAGAACTTATGTCAGGATGTATAACATTTATGTTTACATTAGTAAATGGCCAATCCTCTTAGTTCAGGTGTTAGACTTTGATGGTGAATATACAGTACGTACATACAACACATTACTGACACCTATATAATATCACACCTAACTTTAATGTGTACTTGTATCCTGCCTCAAATTTCCAGTGATTTCAGAGTGCATTCGACTCCTACAATGAAATCTAGCAAAGTTTTTAACCATGACTTTCACCTCCATTTTAATATGCCATGCCAAGTCCCTTAAGTATAAGCACAAACTGGCACTATGACAATAAATGATAAAGAATGGCATTAGAAAATGACATCTTCTCTGCGGTTGGCAGCTCTCTGGGTGACCCTTATCACATTTAGAATGATTTAATGTATACTTACATAACTATAAACTAACACAAATGAGGTCAAGGTTAAACTAAGCAGATTGTGACCTGACTCTAACAGTGTTAGCTATTACCTTAGGCTACAGGGGGCTTATTTACACCCGCTCCCATGTTGTTATAGCTACACAAAGCATGCAGGGATGACTGTGAGCTGTCAAAACTGTTTAAACAGAGAGAAACAATGGAAACAAAGTTCTATAAAACATAGAATTAAAAATCAAGTCACCATAAAAGAATTTTGAGCTAGTACTCCCCTCTCATTGTACTCCGCAGTGTTAAAAAGCCTTGACTGGATCTGGAAAGTGCATTTTTATTCATTCCATGTAATGTATATATTTAACAATATTCCACTTGACAAACAAATAACATGTTGCCTCTTATGCTTTTAAAATCTGTCCAGTTTAAACAAAAGGAAAATGCATTTTATAGATTCACTGGGCTGGATTCACCTTGAAAGCTGCCACAGGGGACGATTTCCAAGTCTCACTGTTGCAGGTCAATTGTCTTTTTAGAATATCAGTAGGGAAAGATGCGTAGTTAGTATTCTGCAGAACCTGCAACAAGTCGTGCAATGCATTGAAAACACAATATTGCAGTAAAATGGGCTACAACTAAAATAGAAATTTAGCTTGTGTAAAATATACCCTGCTATCCACAAAGGGATGTTATTAATGATAGGGCTAATATTAATTAAACTTTAGGCCTATAATAAGAACAAGTGTATCTGGATTTAATGGGTTGTTACCATGGAAAGATGCAAAACCTATCATTTGAAGTCTGAAAAAAAAATTCAACAATAATGAAATGCATTAACACAGATGATGATATTAGATTATTTAACCTTTAAATGCTATAAGAAATATTTAGCTTTTGAAATGTTTTACTGATTCATTCTGAATCACATTGTTAATAAGATTTTTTTCTTTAACTTTATAAGCAATGTACTGTATTAAAACATGCATGCACGCTCGCTCACACGCGCGCGCGCACACACGCACACACACACACACACACACACACACACACACACACACACACGCTCCCCTGGATCTTCTTCCTATTTTTTCACTGTTGCTGTTTCTCCTTCTCTAACTTTTCTTCTTTAAAACTAATTTATTGAAGGATAGAAACTCGCTCTGTTCTTTAGAATCTCTTATGTTAAGTAAATGTAACTTAGAATACAGTAAAATGGTCAATAATTTAAGAACCTTTTGTAAATATGCATTATGAAAGTAAATGCTGCTTTTTCCACTTATTTGGCTCTTTTCCTGTTTCACTCTTCCTTATAAACTGATCTGCTCAATCCATCTTGCTACAGCAAGGCAGGACTGTAGCTCCCAGTGGTATAATACTACATCACACAATAGAAGTCTATGGAGAGGAAAACATGTCAGCAGGAGCTGTGTGAGAAAGATATAATACACAGTTACAGACTGACGCTAGGTTCACACATTCGGCTTTCTGTTCTTCGGGTTGGCTTAAAATGCAGTTAGACTGTAATGGGGTATGCCGATTTTTTGCACGATTTCCACCCGAAAAATGGCAAGAGAAAAGTCCTGATTACAAAATTGCAAACAATATGTACAAATGACACTTAACACAGAGGATGGGACATACCAACACAACGCAGAGGCACAAGAGACAAACAATTATAGCGGTAGCACTCTGGGATGCTGCACTGCCAATTCTATAGATAATATCACTGTGGTACAACTTCAGCCTACTGATGCTTATCACTGAAAAATTGGGTAGTGAATGTGTACTAAAACAAACTTTTATTGTTATTCATAAAATATGGCCAATACACATAAAAATAAAACACACTCAGAAAACACATTACCTGTAGCACATAGAATCCAAAGGTGATAAGGCTAAGGCTACCTCAGATACAGGCAATATGTATAAATGTGTCCCCCTTAGTGAAGATACATAATTCACAGGCATAGTGCATACATATATTGACCCCCGTTTAGCTTTGAGAGCAAAACACCACCAATATTTAAAAAGATACCACTCTTCATAAGTAATGTATTGGATATCAAGATCCAATAGCAAACTTAGTGTTCTAAGGCCATTGAGGGAAATAACACCCATCTAGCACAAACACAAATAATGTGTTCAGCAGACCATGGCTTAGTAACACATGGACTGCTGAACACCCATCTCTTTTTACTCCCTTTACGTGTTTCCTCCAACAGATAGTGATAGGGGACTAATTAGGAGGTTATACTGCCATACAACAACTATAGTATTGCAGTAAAAACTGAAAATTCCGAGCCATGGATGGTAGGTGACAGTACTAAGTGCTTAGCTGCCCTGTCCACAGCTGAATGCTGAGCATAAAAGGCCAAAGTCCCGCCTCCCCCACAACCCCATTGATGTCAGGCGTGTCTAATTGGTCCACAGCACAAAGCAGGTGTACACACCTCAGGGTGACACTAAATCCTATACTTCATCAAAAATGACAAGTCTTGTTGCTATGAAATGGCAATAGACGATGACTGTCTAACGATAGTACCAAAGGAATCTCCAGGTTCTGACAGTGCTCTGTGATGTTAACTGGCTTCTGGCATCACCTGACATTACCTGACAGCCTCTCAGTCAATGAGTGGTAGGTGGAGACCTACAGTACTGATGTCAGAGACACAATATAAGATTTTGCAGATGAAAACAGCCATTTTGTCATATTTGCAAGCTGAGGGAAAGTTGTGCTATTATCACCACTGTATGATCCAAAGCAATTTCTTAAATTTGCTAATGGGAAAATAACAGCAACATTGCTATAGAACTACAGAATAATAGTAGGAAGACTAGTGGAGTGGAGTGAAGTTTAGTGAGATTTATTCAATTTTAGGCAGATAAGCAGAGAAATCATAAGAGAAGGGTGAGGGAAAAATTCTGCACTGTGCTGTGGTGTCTGTGTCAATGCAGTTTTCACATACACTGGACAGTTAATTTTTTCATTGCCAATAATCTAATTTTGTTCATTTTTGCAATACAGTGTCAGATTTGCTTTTGCCCATTACTATCACTGTATCTTGCTGCATAGTCCTTCTAACAACAAATCTTTTGTTAAGGGTTTTTTTTTTTGGCAATAGTATTTTTTGTTAACCAAATCATACAAAGTGCCATTATCATGGAAAAGAAAAAGCAAGCTCATTACTCAGCATCCATTTTTACATAGACATACATGTCACTTTGACTTTGACATAACGTTGGCCCTGGCAGTGTCATATACTAAGTTTTAAGCCAATTTAAGCTTTGGCTCGTACCAAACTTATTTGACCGTAAACAAATCTTTGGACTGAGCCACTCAAAAGAAATAAATCTTGAGAAGTTTGCCCATTTTTACTTCTAAATCTACACTCATGGCCACCTAAAGGTTGATTCACATCTGCACTGATGAATAGCACACACACTTTGTTTAGTGGCCCACTAGACTAAAGATAGCCATACACATAATATATTTATCTGCAAACTTTTGGCAGATCCTGCTAAATATGGTGAAATCCGATGTTTATTGTGGTGATACAATTAAAGAACCTACTAGAAGGACCAATATTCAAGGTAGGTATTCAAAAAAACACTAGGAACACTTTCTGCTGACATTTTCAGGTAGGAAAAATTCTGCTAAGTGAACATACCCTTAGAAAGTGTTATTATGTAACACTTTCTAAGGGTATGTTCACTTAGCAGAACCGATCATCAGGTTTCTCATTAATTGGCACTGCTGGGGCTGATATCTGGCTATGTAATACAGCCTTTACAACATATGTTACTAAGATAAGTTGAATCTGCTAATGATCTGTAGATAAATACCTGAGCCTGCTTAAGACTGTAGTCATACTTCCATCTTCCTCTCCAGTTTAATTGCCTAAGATTTCATGCAAAGGACCATATCCAGTGTACAGGTGTACTAATATCTGCATTCTGTCCGTGATTTTCACTAATACATATACTTGAATAAATGGACTGAGCCACAAAAACGGACAGATCGATAGGATCTGCTACATATTTTAGCTCTTTTCTATGACCCAGACAAAAAAAAAAAACTATGGATGTAAGTATGAGGTCATAGAAAAGAATGGATCTGTATATTATCTGCAATTATGGTCCTGTAATTTCATATAATATACAGCAACAAATTACGGTCGCATGCATTGAGGCTAATGTAGGATGAGAATTGAGAACCCATGTGAAAGGAGAAGAAAAATATTTCCATAAAGTGTTTTGAGGAAAGTTTTTTGTTCACCTCTGAGCAGCATCATATCTTATTATTGGCAAGTAACAATGAACTAGAGGAAAGAAATTCCAAACTCAAGTCTGCATGCAGCCTGTTACTTTTATATATTATTTTTTGAAATTTACAGAAGATACATATAATGTACATCTTTACATGGTCAATATGCATGTATAATAAGTATGCTTAAATGGTACTGTGTAACTGGATAATGGCGCAGACACCTTAGGTATATACAACCCAATTCCAATGAAGTTAGGACGTTGCATAAATCATGAATAAAAACAGAATACGATGATTTGCAAATCCTTTTCAACCTATATTCAATTGAATACACTACAAAGACAGGATATTTATTATTCAAATGGATAAACTTTATTTGTTTTTTGCAAATATTCACTCATTTTGAATTTGATGCCTGCCCCATGTTCCAAAAAAGCTGGGACAGGGGCAACAAAAGACTGGGACAGGGACATGTTTACCACTGTGTTACATCACCTTTCCTTTTAACAACACTCAATAAGCATTTGACAACTAAGGTCACGAATTGTTGAAGCTTTGTAGGTGAAATTCTTTCCCATTCTTGCTTGATGTACAACTTCAGTTGCTAAACAGTCCGGGGTTGTTGTTGTCGTATTTTGCGCTTCATAATGTTTCACACATTTTCAATGGGAGACAGATCTGGACTGCAGGCAGGCGAGTCTAGCATCTACACTCTTTTATTATGAAGCCACACTGTTGTAACACGTGCAGAATGTGCCTTGGTATTGTCTTGATGAAATAACTAGGGACATCTCTGAAAAAGACGCTGCTTGGATGGCAGCATATGTTGCTTCAAAACCTGTATGTACCTTTCAGCATTAATGGTCATGGGCACTAACACCCCCCCCATACTATCAGAGATGCTGGCTTTTGAACTTTGCACTGATAATTCGGACAGTCCTTTTCCTCTTTGGCCCGGAGGACACCACGTCCATGATTTCCAAAAACAATTTGAAATGTGAACTGGTCAAACCACAGGACACTTTTCCACGTCAGTCCATCTCAGATGAGCCCGGGCCCAGAGAAGCCGGCAGCGTTTCTGGGTGTTGTTGATATATGGCTTTCACTTTGCATGGTAGAATTTTAACTTGTACATGTAGATGTAGCGATGAACTGTGTTCACTGACCATGGTTTTCTGAAGTGTTCCTGAGCCCATGTGGTAATATCCATTATAGAATGATGTTGGTTTTTAATCGAAGGACATGGGCATTCAATGTTGGTTTTCGGCCTTGCTGCTTACTTGCAGAGATTTGTCCAGATTCACTGAATCTTTTGATGATATTATGGACTATAGATGATGAAATACCTAAATTCCTTGCAAGTACGTTGAGAAAAGTTTCTCTTAAACTGTTGGACTATTTGCTCACGCAGTTGTTCACAAAGTGGTGAAGCTCACCCCATCCTTGCTTGTGAATGATTGAGCCTTTCGGGGATGTTCCCTTTATACCCAATGTGATGATGAGACCCTCAATTTATGTATCTTTCTTGGACATGTATCATTCTTTATTCGTATCAGTTTCACATATCTGTAGGAATGTAGAGCTGTGTTTACATTGGTGGTCAATTCGCTCCAGTGGTTTTATATGCATACCATGGAGAGAGGGTCTTTCTGACCCATCAGTGTGATATCCCAGATGTCCAAAGGGGGGAGTGTGGGCTAATGACCTGAAACTAACCCAGGCACCCACCTTTCCTTCTAACCGGCATAGATTCCTCTTTTCGTGAGGAGAAGGCTGGCTGGGGGGGGTGAAGGGTGGAGCTGGACAGGGTCTTCACACTGAGGTGGGGTGAGGTCTTTTGTCTTTGTGTGAAGCCTGGAAGAGAGAGACAGCTAAGAGAGAGCTGTGCTCAGGACCCTTCCTTAGGTCTGGTATTACTCTATACTTTATTCCCATTTTTGTTTTATGTGCTGTATCATCGCACTTTTGCTTGTATATTTATGCTTGATCATATTAATATTGTGTATTTCTCTATATGCTATTAATTAGTACCGACCCACTTGGGTTATTAAATATATAAAATTTATACAGCTCGTTTCATTCTATCCTATGAACTCGGTCCACTCACAGGTTGTGAGTGGAAGGTTAAGAAGGATGATCGCAGGTAGGCCAAGGGGCTTGGCAAGGCGATATTCTTCACACCCAATCATGACACTCACCTGTTTCCGTTTAACCTGTTCACATCTGGAATGCTCCAAACAAGTGCTTTTTGAGCATTCCTCAACTTTCCCAGTCTTTTGTTGTCCCTGTCCCAGCTTTTTTGAAACGTGTTGCAGGCATCAAATTCAAAATGAGTGAATATTTGCAAAAAAAAATAAAGTTTATCCATTTGAATGTTAAATACCTTGTCTTTGTAGTGTATTAAATTGAATATAGTTTGAAAAGGATTTGCAAACCATTGTATTCTGTTTTTATTTGTTTTACACAACATCCCAACTTCATTGGAATTGGGGTTGTAGAACGCTTAGTACTACATTATCAGATCAGAAGCAACCCCACAGCTTTGTAAAAGAATTGTAAGCACTCTACAGATGAAACATGATATGATTATGAATTAAATTTCAATATTCTCATTGCTCATAATATTTTGGGTTGGATTGGTTTACCCAGCCACAATAATAGGCTGCATACGATAGAGTCCCAAATGCTAACAGCTAACATTTACTAGAGCCGACTTTGGAGCCCTTCATTTGCCCTTAGGGTTTATTTCATGTGGGATGACCCACAAAGTACTTATTAAATCTTATCAGATCTTGTTTGTGCAGTGATAACAAAGTTTATGATACTGACTCAAAACAGTATAGTGGAAGTTTTAACAATCCAAAATAAAACCTTCAGAGTTTTTTTTTCTAGAAAATATCTATTTATTTCCTCCTTCAACATTGATAACATTTCTCAATGCACAATAAAATCCCAAGGACGATAATAACTTGACATTTATTATCAGACACATGTTAACCACAAATGTAATTTAACTGAAAAGTTTATGGCTCTGTTTTTAGATTTTCATTCTGTTTACTGAGTAATAGGTGAATGATATTTTCTTGTTGACAGGCCTTAAATATTAATGGGAACAGTAATACAGACATTAATTCATTGTTTTGTCTATTTTTACTGCTCATAAAGAAAATACAATTACAATATAACACATATCAGTTACAACAAAAATTTACACCTGCTAAAGAACTAACTTGTGATACGTTTTTTACATTGTTTTCATATTTTGGAAAATACTGAAAAGGAAAATGCATTAAAGGAACGATGATATTTTCAGAATTTACACTAGCCAACATTTGCAAATCATCATTGAGATCAGACTGTAAAAAAATGGGATTGTGGATCGGTTTGATAGAATTATTGGGTGGAGTTTTAAGACACTCATGTATACAAACAACCTCAAATATCTTCTGTGGAGTGCTATTGTTTTATTGATGCTATATTTTGTATATAGGGGTCTTCAATTCCTGAACAATGTGATTCCCGAATTATCTTCACATTACATACTAGTAGGACAGAAATAACTTTCTTAGACACATTTGTACGATGAGCTCAGAAGGAGTGTTATCTTTTGATTTATATCAGAAACCAAGAGACCACCATCAATTGCTACACTTTGTGAGTTGTCATGCACAGGCGATCTCAGCTGCAAAAGGTTAAGCACATTGTGTCAGATCCTCTCACTCTGGTTTGTCGAACATCTGACATGTCCCATAGGTTTGCTGAGATTGTGTTACTACATGCCATCCAATCTTGTCTAAGATCCAGTATGTCGGCATCTTTTGGGCCATGCATATCCTTCTGTCCCAGAATTCTTGTTTTATAAAGTGTCAGCATATTAAGGCAGATAAAGGTAGTTTAGTGAAGGTTTAAAGATAACAGTTTCTTTAAACATCCTGCAATGGAATGGTCCCTTGTTTGCATTGCTTGCAGAGCTTCATTGTCATCAGGGCAAATTCATCAGTCATCCCCACTCGGGACAGTGGATCTCAATTAGAGGATATTTCATTAGTCTTTCATCTTTTGTCATGTATTTGTTGAAGATTCGTGTGGTCTCGTATATGTTGAGACGACCCAGGATGTGCAAGACTGCATGTTAAAACGTAAGTCTTTTATATGATGATGTGATAATCAGTTGTACACCAGTTTACATATTGGAGACATAATGATTCCTAATTGTGGTTCCAGGTTTTGTAACAGGTATCTCCTCTGAGACCAGGCAAAAACCCCACATGGATTGAACCAGGGGTACAATTTCTTGTGAAAATTAAGATATTCTGTCAAATGTTTATAATCTTATCAGGTTTTTTTACTGTGTCAACTCCAATATCTTATTTTTTTTTTTCAGAATAGATCTTGATTGCATCTTTGTCTGCTAGATTACTAGGACGATTCTGATGCTTACCTAGTTTTTGGCTCTATTTTTTTTTTTTAATATTTCTTTCTCAATGTTTTCCTAACATCACATAGCTATGATTAAACATTGGTAATTATAGGCCTTATTTAAGGAATTTAAGGATTGGGATTTATAATTCTTGTCACTTGTACCTTCATTCCTTGGTATGGTAAGTTTTGATATATCTTCTTTATAGCACCCAAATCCATGTCACCAAACTGAATGTGGATGTCTGATCAAGCACAAGGATGGAGGATACAGATGCAAAAGATACAAACCTCCAGCACTTGTAAACAAAACATCTTCCACTTTACTGATACAATAAAAACACAATATAACAGAGTATTCATGGGGGGTGGCAGCTGCCAACATGTTTCAGACGGAGCTTCCGTCCTTCCTTATAGCATTGCAATCATACCTACAATTCTGACATTAAGTAATCCGCCCTTAACCACATGGCGCCGACCAAAATCGTCTCACTCGAGACCGTGAAAACAATGAAAAAGTAAATGCAACTAATCAAATGACTATGACCTAGTCAACATAGCAGACACCTGGAAAGCAAATTCAACAGGCACAACAATTGAGCAACACCCACTTCTAGCATGTGTTAAATTAAAGTACTAATCCAGAATAGAGGCTTGCTGAGCAAATTAAAGACATATCAACACAACTAATCCATGCTCAGATAATTACAGGTATACACCTAAAATTACAGGCAATACCCAAGCACATGAATAGCGGAAATTAAAGAATATGACATGAATATGTAAAAAGGAGGGGAGGAAAACACACAAGCACACACAAATAAATAAAACATAACATTGTCGTATAGAAACCAAGGGCAATCGAACACCCACACAAAAAAGACTAACATTTAAAATCATATTTATATATATGAGAAGGAACACATCAATATGTGATTTTAGAATAATTACTAAATAGATCTAATAATGGAGCATTAATTCCTCACTCAGGTTCACCCCCGAGGGGGCCCTGTCATCAACTGGAAAATTTAGAAGGGCTCGGGGAGGAACTCAGAAGTCACCCCCTTGGGGGAGGAACCCTAATCCTCTCTGTGCCATAGATCCTAAAAAAAAGTCATTGATGTATTATAGCAAGTAATAAAATGTCTTGCCTCATTACAAATATTTAGCACTGAGGAGTTAGTGACATAACCCCAATGTTCTAATATCCAGGTCTTGAGTCTCTTGAAAACTGATGCTTTCAAATTCACTATTACAATTGATGCAGGAGGGAGAATATTACCCAAAGTAGGGGTACATCTAGTTGCCAAAATAAATTGAAATCCCAAGATATATACTCAAACAGAGGAAGGGAATATCTCCCTATAGGGCACTATCTTATCTTATATCGAGAACAGGGATTACAGTAGTTGACAGGCCTCTCCAAACAGAAAATTAAAACATAACCTTTATTAGAATAAATATAAAATAATATGCAATAAATCCGAACAGCAGCCACAAATAATGTTATGTTAAGATTGCCTTTGTGGTTCCATGTGTTCAACAGTAGAGAGTGTGTGTTATAGGGTCGCCCAGGATTCCACAAGTAATAAAACACTATTCCAGAGTATCCAGGAGTAGCATAAATATTATAACTAATGTTGAAGATGTCATCTCCACTTAAAAAATATACTCGGGCTATATGCTACTTGTGGAAAGGCAGATCTTTACACTCGGTGCAGAATTATTAGGCAAGTTGTATTTGAGATGATTTTTTATTATTGATCAACAGCTATGTTCTCAATCAACCCAAAAGACTCATAAATATCAAAGCTTAATATTTTTGGAAGTTGGAGTGGTTTTTTTTTTAGATTTGGCTATCTTAGGAGGATATCTGTTTGTGCAGGTAACTATTACTGTGAAGAATTATTAGGCAACTTAATAAAAACCAAATATATACCCATCTCACTTCTTTATTTTCACCAGGTAAACCAATATAACAACAGAAAATTTAGAAATAAGCATTTCTGATATTCAAAAACAATACCAAAAACAAATCAATGACCAATATAGCCACCTTTCCTTACGATGACACTCAATAGCCTTCCATCCATAGATTCTGTCAGTTGCTTGATCTGTTTACGATCAACATTGCGTGCAGCAGCCACCACAGCCTCCCAGACACTGTTCAGAGAGGTGTACTGTTTTCCCTCCCTGTAGATCTCACATTTTATGAGGGACCACAGGTTCTCTATGGGGTTCAGATCAGGTGAACAAGGGGGCCATGTCATTATTTTTTCTTCTTTTAGACCTTTACTAGCCAGCCACGTTGTGGAGTATCTGGATGCATGTGATGGAGCATTGTCCTGCATGAAAATCATGTTTTTCTTGAACGATACCGACCTCTTCCTGTACCACTGCTTGAAGATGGTGTCTTCCAGAAGCTGGCAGTAGGTCTGGGAGTTTAGCTTCACTCCATCCTCCACCCAAAAAGGTCCCACAAGTTCATCTTTGATGATACCAGTCCATACCAGTACCCCACCTCCACCTTGCTGGTGTCTGAGTCGGAGTGGAGCTCTCTGCCCTTTACTGATCCAGCCTCGGGCCCATCCATCTGGCCCATCAAGAGTCACTCTCATTTCATCAGTCCATAAAACCTTTGAAAAATCAGTCTTAAGATATTTCTTGCCCCAGTCTTGATGTTTTATCTTATGTTTCTTGTTCAAAGGTGGTCGTTTTTCAGCCTTCCTTACCTTGGCCATGTCCCTGAGTATCGCACACCTTATGCTTTTTGATACTCCAGTAACGTTGCAGCTCTGAAATATGGCTAAACTGGTGGCTAATGGCATCTTGGCAGCTTCACGCTTGATTTTCCTCAATTCATTAGCAGTTATTTTGCGCCTTTTTTTTTTCAACACGCTTCTTGCGACCCGGTTTGGCTATTTGCCATGAAACGCTTGATTGTTCGGTGATCACGCTTCAAAAGTTTGGCAATTTTAAGACTGCTGCATCCCTCTGCAAGACATCTCACAATTTTTGACTTTTCAGAGTCCGTCAAATCTCTCTTCTGACCCATTTTGCCAAAGGAAAGGAAGTTGCCTAATAATTAACCACACCTTATATAGGGTGTTGATGTCATTAGACCACACCCCTCCTCATTACAGAGATGCACATCACCAGATTTACTTAATTGGTAGTTGGTTTTCAAGCCTATACAGCTTGGAGTAGGAAAACATGTATAAAAAGGATGATGTGATCAAAATACTCATTTGCCTAATAATTCTGCACACAGTGTATTTATACAGTTTCAATATGGATAAATTGACATTTTTATGACTGATGAAATTGCCATCATTTGTTTTGTGAAAAATGAATCTATTAATCCTCTTTGTCTGAATGCCAATGTTTATCTTCATGTCTTCTGTCTACTGTCTACTTCTGTCTACTTATATACTACATCCAATAGAGGGCGCATGAGCTCCCCAGCTCCTTTCCCATAATGCCTTGTGATATGTAGATGCTAAGTAGAGGGCAAAAGGCAATTAAAATCTCTACACACCTTCACTGGTGCTCTCCTCAATGTGAGAGATTCTTGTCCCTAACCCACTCATTGCCTCCCACTAAGCCAGCCAATTCACTTTGCTCTGTACTGATGAAGGACAACAATCCGGAAACAGCGCTGTATGCAGATAAGTGAAATTGGCTTGGCTAAAATCCCTTTTGCTGTCTCAAGGCTCGGTGAGTCAAAAGCAAATTGAGGATTTGTTACATCCAATAGAGGGCGCATGAGCTCCCCAGCTCCTTTCCCATAATGCCTTGTGATATGTAGATGCTAAGTAGAGGGCAAAAGGCAATTAAAATCTCTACACACCTTCACTGGTGCTCTCCTCAATGTGAGAGATTCTTGTCCCTAACCCACTCATTGCCTCCCACTAAGCCAGCCAATTCACTTTGCTCTGTACTGATGAAGGACAACAATCCGGAAACAGCGCTGTATGCAGATAAGTGAAATTGGCTTGGCTAAAATCCCTTTTGCTGTCTCAAGGCTCGGTGAGTCAAAAGCAAATTGAGGATTTGTTACATCCAATAGAGGGCGCATGAGCTCCCCAGCTCCTTTCCCATAATGCCTTGTGATATGTAGATGCTAAGTAGAGGGCAAAAGGCAATTAAAATCTCTACACACCTTCACTGGTGCTCTCCTCAATGTGAGAGATTCTTGTCCCTAACCCACTCATTGCCTCCCACTAAGCCAGCCAATTCACTTTGCTCTGTACTGATGAAGGACAACAATCCGGAAACAGCGCTGTATGCAGATAAGTGAAATTGGCTTGGCTAAAATCCCTTTTGCTGTCTCAAGGCTCGGTGAGTCAAAAGCAAATTGAGGATTTGTTACATCCAATAGAGGGCGCATGAGCTCCCCAGCTCCTTTCCCATAATGCCTTGTGATACTTATATACTACTAATATGCACAAATGGCGAATGCTGTGGACTTGCTCTGAGACATATTAGTGTTGTAACAATGTTATATTGGTGTCAAATTGGTTCGCTCATCTCTAATAATCTACCACCAGAGAAATGTGCTATAAAATTTTATATGACCATCCACTAATGTGGAATATTTAAAATTCCTTCATAAATTCAGTTTAGGCAGGGTTGCATTAAAGGTATTTTTCTATAAATAACTATTCTATAAAAATGTAAAAAAAAAATGTTAAAATTTAGATGTGCACAATAATGTGAACTATAAATTGTTAAAGAGCAGTTGGCTATCCCCTTAATGTGCTATTGCATGCTTGCTTGAGCAGCTGTTGGTACCACCTGCAGTACACTGGTTTTGGTGGGCTGCGCCTCGCCTTGCCACTTGAAACTATGGTGAGTCCAGGTGCCAATTAGCAATGAACTGCAAACATTAGTGGCCACTAACACTCATGTAATGGCAACCAGAAACCATACTCTGTAGAGAATAAAATGTAAAGTTCTATAGTGCATGTGTTACAAATCAGGTATATAGTGTTGTAACACTTTAGATCTCATTTGTAACACATGCACTATAGAACTGAACTATAGAGAAGAAAACAATAATCAATTAGCATAATGAAATTTACATTGTAGTTTAAATGAGTAATAACATGTCATAATATTGTGTCCTGTACACCTGCATTCGATCAATACATGGATATTGAAATGCAATCATATGATTTACTGCTACCAGTGAAGTCATTGATTTGCAAATAACCATAGCATGTACATGTCCAGCTCTACAGGTATGAAGAAAAATATAATTCTCAGAAAAATCAATAACTTAATTAATTGTTTTCTTTGACTTCGCTAACGGCTTGAATTCCACTAAAGAACAGCTGTGCATAAAATGGCCTAAAGCCATACAGTGATTAACAGTTAAATTTTACTTATACAGCAGGAAATATGATGGCTTAAAGGAACACTTTCATTCGATAATTCAGGAATTTGTGAGGCTGTACATAAGATCCATTCAGAGGCATTATGTTAATTTAATAACTATGTAAAGAAGTAGAAAAATCTCCTTCAACAATTGCAAATGCCAATTTATTCTTCAGAGCTTATTAATAGAGATGGGAGAACTGATTCCTTGCGAGCCAGGTTCGACCTAAATATTCCTAATGCTAAGTTCAGTTTTTAATGAAACTGAATAACTGGCGACTCGTATCGGATAAACTAAAATGGCCGACGCAACATGCAAATACAGAAGAGACACGTCTGTGAATCACTGTGATGTCCTGGCATCACCTCACAGACTCTCGGCCAATAGTCAGTGCTAGGTGGACACCTTGTAGTGGTGAGGTCACATACAGTATATAAAATTCTGTGTACAGGAGCACAAGGCATTGTGTTCCTGTACAATTACTCCATGTTCTTCAGCAATACACAGCACTGAAGGCAGCAAAAGATGCAATAGAGCTAGAGAATCTTAGGAGTAGGAGAAGTAGAACAAAGTTTAGTCATATTTAATTAATTACAGACAGACTGATAGAAATCATAGATCAGAGTGAAGAGAATATGTGTTGTATGAGCCAGATTACTGCAGTAATACAGACAATGGACAGTTAACCCTTTCATTGCCAATTATCTAATTGTGTCTGTCTTGTTTGCAATAGAGCAGTTTGATCTGTGACTGTCCACAGTGTGTTTTACATTGCTTTACAGACAAAATCAGTCCTGTTAGTGAAAAATCTTTTATCAAGGGTTTTTTGGGCTAAGGGTTTAATTTTCTGTTAAACACATACAGAGTGCTGTTCTAACACCAAAACACTGATTCTACCTGCACTAATCTGAAAAATGTCTGTTTCTTAAGGTTTTTTTTTTTTTTTTTGCTCATCCAATAAACATATATAGCATGCTAATCTGAAATATCTCTGTTTGTTTATGCATCTGGGTAAAATAATCTGAAAGCAACAAATTGAATTTAACCCGAATATTTCAAATTGTCTGTTTTTTAACTTAATCAAACAAATGGTGAACATCTCAGACACACTAAAACCTGTTTCTGGATTGTCAGCATGTCTCCTTCATCTTTTTCACTGACACAGATCCCTGGTACCTTGGCAATTACATTTCTTGTGAAATGTAGGAAAACGAAGGAAAACTAAATCTCGATATACAGTAATACCTCGTACACTCGCGTTTCCAAATTTGCGAATTCACAGATTCGCGATATTTTTTTGGCAACTAACATATATAGATTTTGCTCTTTTTTTTTCAGATCTGTGAAATTTAATAAAAAAAAACACCTTCGCTATTGGGTAGTAGCGTCCTGTTCGTTACGTACCCGGTAATTAGTTTCATTTTACTGTGAGTGTATAAGAAAAATGAATGAATGTATTAATATACAGTACTGTACAGTATACTTTAGTATACTGTACAGTACTGTAGGGTAAAGTTTATTGATATTTAGGGGTTAAACATTAGAAATCGGCATTGTAAGCGCTTCTAAGCGCTTGTACCAAACATTCGCGATTCTTCGCGATCCGCGACCCGCTCTGTAACCTAACCTCACGAATGTACGAGGTATTACTGTACTCACATGAAAAGGCATCACCAGCTTATGTGAAAAACTAGACTTGGTGGTGGCACTGGCAGGGGAAGTGAGCAAGATAGTTCTACTCCCTGTGATCTTCCTTTTGTAGATCTACACCTAGCACATGGTTTTTTGCTATCATCATCACCAAATGTTTCTCCTCCTCCTCCTCCTCTTCTTCCACGCCAACATCAGTCATTCATAGAAGACAGCAACATGTGCGGCGGTCCGACTACTTAATTTGCACCTGGCCAAGCTGCTGCAGAAACACAAGGAGGCCAGGTGCTAGTTCCACCCCATTTGTGCACATCCAATTCCAACACATGCATGCAGGGCCTCTCCACCTCCTTTATATCCTGCTCTCTGGACCATGTCCGGGCCCCATCTTGATCAGGTCAAGGTGCTACTTTCACTCCTCCTCCCCCCTCATTTTATTGGTGCAAGGTGGAGCACTGCATTGCAGTTTTATAGTTATAATTTTATGAACCTGTATACGAGAAGCCACACAGCAGAGGAGCTAATCCGCTGAATCCTGCAGCAAGTATCTTGCAGGATGGCTCCTCACCAACTACAACTGGGCAGTGTTGCCAGCAACAATGTTATTAATATTGTCCGAAAACATATTGATCCTGCATAGTGCATGTGCTGAATTTGTGGTGCGAAACTTTAACATGTACAGTATTACAAAGCTTCTTATATTCACCTGAACTATTAATTTACAGAAAAACTGAAGCAACAGTTGCTGCTAATTCTGCTAATGTATGTAGCTCACAGAGCATTGCCTGGATAGATGAGTGTAGGACAAGGTTTGTACAGTTTTTTTGGAACTGTATTTCTAAGCTTTCTAATTACTGTATTGAATTTAAACAGTAATTTTTTTTAATTATATAAACCATGAAAGTTGTAATATTAACCTTTTACCGGTAGATTGTTGATTGTACAGTATTGTGATGTAGATGTGCAGTAGATTGCAAAATGCAGAACCAAGTTTTAAAATAGAAATATGAAATGTACAGGACAATCTGTCATATATTAAAGAACAAGGTAGTTAATACCTGTTCAACCCTTTCTCAACAGCTGCCGTATTATTGCAGCAGCTGTTGGGTCTTTAAACATAGTGTTCACTCAGGAACTGAGCAGCCACCATAGCCACCAGGTCTCCTAAACCGAGGCATCTACTTATTAGAGTCACATGGACGCTGCAATATTGATGACTATTGTCGTCCCCCAATAATGGGGTAATAGAGTGATCCATTACTATGACAGGATTCTATTGAAGGCTCCAAGGCTTGTCATGAGTGTAATACTATTACAGACTGTAATAGAACTACGCTAAAGGCCCAAAGGTCCAAAATACCCTAGTTCTGAACCTGTTAATGATAGAGGGTGAAAACACTGAAAAAATGGCATTTAAACATAATATAGCCATTGAAGCCAGTATAGAATAGAATACATAAGATACTGTAGGCTGAAAACTAAAATGAAGTCTACTTTATCAAATGAAGTTTAATTTTCATATATCTCAGGTGAAATGTATATAAATCACTTATATTTACACTTCGATTCTGAGTCCTCTATTACACCATTATTAGTCAAAACCTTAAAATACTAAAAATATCACAATTGCTTTTCCAGCAAAAAAAGAGGCTTTAAACATAAAGAATTTCAGACGACGGTGCTTACCCCTTGCTGTTTTCTCTCACAATTTCTATAGAAACCAAAGTTGACACTTTGACATTTGAACATACAGAAATTGAGAATACATGCCAATTAACTTCAAAAATAAATATATATATATATATATATATGTGTGTGTGTGTTTCATGTATTATGGTAAATGGCACTCAGAGGGGTTTTTTTTCTCAAAGCTGGTCATCTTAGGTCAGTCATCTAGGGATATTTTAAGCAGTGAGGAATGGATAGATACAGTGAGGTAAAGATACAGTGGGGAAAAAAAAGTATTTAGTCAGCCACCAATTGTGCAAGTTCTCCCACTTAAAAAGATGAGAGAGGCCTGTAATTGACATCATAGGTAGACCTCAACTATGAGAGACAAAATGAGAAAACAAATCCAGAAAATCACATTGTCTGATTTTTAAAGAATTTATTTGCAAATTATGGTGGAAAATAAGTATTTGGTCACCTACAAACAAGCAAGATTTCTGGCTCTCACAGACCTGTAACTTCTTTTTTAAGAGTCTCCTCTGTCCTCCACTTATTACCTGTAGTAATGTCACCTGTTTGACATTATCAGCATAAGACACCTGTCCACAACCTCAAACAGTCACACTCCAAACTCCACTATGGTGAAGACCAAAGAGCTGTGGAAGGACACCAGAAACAAAATTGTAGACCTGGTGTGAAGAAATCAACTGTGGGAGCAATAATTAGAAAATGGAAGACATACAAGACCACTGATAATCTCCCTCGATCAGGGGCTCCACGCAAGATCTCACCGTATGGGGTCAAAATGATCACAAGAACGGTGAGCAAAAATCCCAGAACCACACGGGGGGACCTAGTGAATGACCTGCAGAAAGCTGGGACTAACGTAACAAAGGCTACCGTCAGTAACTACAACTAACTACTACTACTACTACTACTACTACTAACCACTACTAACACTACGCCGCCAGGGACTCAGATCCTGCAGTGCCAGACGTGTCCCCTTGCTTAAGCCAGTACATATCCGGGCCCTTCTGAAGTTTGCTAGAGAGCATTTGGATGTCCCAGAAGAGTATTTGGACAATGTGATATGGTCAGATGAAACCAAAGTAGAAACACAACTCGTCGTGTTTGGAGGAGAGTGAATGCTGAGTTGCATCCAAAGAACACCATACCTACTGTGAAGCATGGGGGTGGCAACATCATGCTTTGGGGCTGTTTCTCTGCAAGGGGCCTGGACGACTGATCCGTGTACATGAAAGAATGATTGGAGCCATGTATTGTGAGATTTTGAGTGTAAACCTCCTTCCATCAGCAAAGGCATTGAAGATGAAACGTGGCTGGGTCTTTCAGCATGACAATGATCCCAAGCACACCGCCAGGGCAACGAAGGAGTGGCTTCGTAAGAAGCTTTTCAAGGTCCTGGAGTGGCCTAGCCAGTCTCCAGATCTCAGCCCCATAGAAAACCTTTGGAGTGAGTTAAAAGTCTATGTTGCCCAGCGACAGCCCCAAAACATCACTGCTCTAGAGGAGATCTGCATGGAGGAATGGGCCAACATACCAGCAACAGTGTGTGCCAACCTTGTGAAGACTTACAGAAAACGTTTGACCTCTGTCATTGCCAACAAAGGATATATAACAAAGTATTGAGATGAACTTTTGTTATTGACCAAATACTTATTTTCCACCATAATTTGCAAATAAATTCTTTAAAAATCAGACAATGTGATTTTCTGGATTTGTTTTCTCATTTTGTCTCTCATAGTTGAGGTCTACCTATGATGACAATTACAGGCCTCTCTCATCTTTTTAAGTGGGAGAACTTGCACAATTGGTGGCTGACTAAATACCTTTTTTTCCCCACTGTACATCTGTATTTTGGCATCAATTGAGTGTATAAAATTGAGTATTTAGAGCATAACTATCATGTTTTTCCATGTTTTAAGTCTTTTTTCTTTCTTCTGATTTCTATAAATACACATGTTCTTTTTCTATGCTTCTAAACAGGAATACTCTTTTTGTGATTCAAAGCTGCTCTGTGTGTTCTAAGCAATAAGATTTCTCCAAGCTGCACCTCTTCCCCTCTCATAGAAGACAGCCTCACATAAAGGCAGCTGATAATACAATTCTGTCTGCTTGCCATTACCGCTACCAATACAAACAGTATTGAAAAAAAAAAAAAAGATTTATAGGATTTGAACATGCAATCAGTTGATCACTTGTAGAATATGTTGCACTATTTTATATAATACTTTAATAGTATTATATAGCACTATAGTTATGCCAATTAGTCCCTGTTTCTGACACCGCCTAATATGTACTTATTGACTATATGACAACCTAAAGCCTGCAGGTTTGGGGCAGAGGGGGTTAAGAGGGTGAGAGGGATTTCCTCTCTGTAGCCACTTAGATGCTGTTCTTACTATTGTTAATGCAATCTAAGTGGTTAATTTCACAGAGTCCAATGTATCTGACTGGCACTAAGACACAGGTGACAGTTGAATATTGCAGCACTTTAGTATTGGAGCATTGAAAGTTAAATTAACAGCTTGGAGTGACATAATAGTATGGCATAGAGCAGAAGGGGTTATGGAGGACCTGTCAGCTCTCCGCACATGTATGTATTAATAAATACAATTTTCCATATAACACAATTCTTTCACTTTTTATCTTAGTGTATTATGAAACTCCTCTCTTAGGCTAAGTTCACATTTTTGCTATTTTGTCAGCTGTTCTGATCCACCAGAGTAACAGGCCTCCAACAGATCTTTATAGATAGCTGACACAATACCCCTAGTATCCCCATCAGAGAGTAACACCTCTGAGACAGGGTTTCACACAACAGACACCTTTTCCGACCCAAAAAAAAACACCTGACAATCATTCTTTATATCTGAGGGAAATGCAGACGACTTTTACAAAGGACCAAACCTCTGACAATAACTTCCCTTTTTACTTACCATCATTCCCAACATCTTGAGCTGACACACAACTGAAGGGGCAGAATATTATGCAAGAAAAAGTCCTTAACGTTTTGCAGCGCTGCTATTCTGTCCATTTAAATGTGCAGATCGTCTCCTAGTAGATCTCGGTTTTAGTGGGTTCATGAGTTGGTCCTTGATCTCAGCAGTGCCTCCAACTGTTATCAAACCCAAACCTAGTTCAATATTCTGATTGTCAAGTGGTGCCAAATTATTTGTAATTCATATATACTGTATACAGTGCTGGCCAAAAGTATTGGCACCCCTGTAATTCTGTCAGATAATACTCAATTTCTTCCAGAAAATGATTGCAATCACAAATGCTTTGGTAATAATATCTTCATTTATTTTGCTTGCAATGAAAAAACACAAAAGAGAATGAAAAAAAAAAGTCAAATCATTGATCATTTTACACAAAACTCCAAAAATGGGCCGGACAAAAGTATTGGCACCCTCAGCCTAATACTTGGTAGCACAACCTTTAGACAAAATAACTGCGAACAACCGCTTCCGGTAACCATCAATGAGTTTCTTACAATGCTCTGCTGGAATTTTAGACCATTCTTCTTTGGCAAATTTCTCCAGGTCCCTGAGATTTGAAGGGTGCCTTCTCCAAACTGCCATTTTGAGATCTCTCCACAGGTGTTCTATGGGATTCAGGTCTGGACTCATTGCTGGCCACTTTAGAAGTCTCCAGTGCTTTCTCTCAAACCATTTTCTAGTGCTTTTTGAAGTGTGTTTGGGGTCATTGTCCTGCTGGAAGACCCATGACCTCTGAGGGAGACCCAGCTTTCTCACACTGGGCCCTACATTATGCTGCAAAATTTGTTGGTAGTCTTCAGACTTCATAATGCCATGCACACGGTCAAGCAGTCCAGTGCCAGAGGCAGCAAAGCAACCCCAAAACATCCGGGAACCTCCGCCATGTTTGACTGTAGGGACCGTGTTCTTTTCTTTGAAGGCCTCTTTTTTTTTTCCTGTAAACTCTATGTTGATGCCTTTTCCCAAAAAGCTCTACTTTTGTCTCATCTGACCAGAGAACATTCTTCCAAAAAGTTTTTGGCTTTCTCAGGTAAGTTTTGGCAAACTCCAGCCTGGCTTTTTTATGTCTCTGGGTCAGAAGTGGGGTCTTCCTGGGTATCCTACCATAGAGTCCCTTTTCATTCAGACGCCGACGGATAGTACGGGTTGACACTGTTGTACCCTCGGACTGCAGGGCAGCTAGAACTTGTTTGGATGTTAGTCGAGGTTCTTTAGCCACCATCCGCACAATCTTTCGTTGAAATCTCTTGTCAATTTTTCTTTTCCGTCCGCATCTAGGGAGGTTAGCCACAGTGCCATGGGCTTTAAACTTCTTGATGACACTGCGCATGGTAGACACAGGAACATTCAGGTCTTTGGAGATGGACTTGTAGCCTTGAGATTGCTCATGCTTCCTCACAATTTTGCTTCTCAAGTCCTCAGACAGTTCTTTGGTCTTCTTTCTTTTCTCCATGCTCAATGTGGTACACACAAGGACACAGGACAGAGGTTGAGTCAACTTTAATCCATTTCAACTGGCTGCAAGTGTGATTTAGTTATTGCCACCACCTGTTATGTGCCACAGGTAAGTAACAGGTGCTGTTAATTACACAAATTAGAGAAGCATCACATGATTTTTCAAAGGGTGCCAATACTTTTGTCCACCCCCTTTTTTATGTTTGGTGTGGAATTATATCCAATTTGGCTTTTTGACAATTCTTTTTGTGGTTTTCCATTGACGACAAATTAAATGAAGATATTATTATCAAAGCATTTGTGATTGCAATCATTTTCTGGAAGAAATTGAGTATTATCTGACAGAATTGCAGGGGTGCCAATACTTTTGGCCAGCACTGTATGTGTGTGTATATATATATATATATCTATAGTGATCTCACGGAGAAAGAACTGGCCTGACACACACAGTTGGTGTTATCGAAGCAAGTATTCTTTATTTAATCATAACATAAGATTTTTATACAGGAAAATAAAATGGTTGTGTCAATTATAATAGAGCATGTGTAGAAACCGGTAATTACGATTGATCATTGGCTGGAAGAGTTTCTTGACACTCCCCCTTTAGGACATCTCTATAATCTGTTTCTCATAGAAAATCATTTGTAAGCAGTGTTAATCTCAGCCTCCAAGTTGAAGGACAAGCTTCAGACAAACAGTTCTTTTCCACCTCCTGGGTCAGATATGCTGACACTGGACTGTCTGACTGTCCGACCTTGTATTTAGTACATTCATATTGAGGAATGCAAGCTTCTTCTGTTAAATACATCTTTATGCTGTAGAAAAGCAAGCTAAAAATTAGAGACATCACATTTCCATAACAGTGAGTCTTGCCTGTAACTTGGGATATGTCATCAATTAAAGATCAGCCATTTGCCATTAACCACACCCATTATACAAACCGCTCCCATTTTCCCATGTATTCTATTCCGCTGTAAGGCCCCATGCACAGGACTGTGTGCAATTTGCGGCCTGCAAAATAATGCTTAGTATTCAGGTTTAGCAGGCCCTTTCTCATCGTTGTGTTTTCAGCATCAGTGCTGTATGTCTGCAAAAATGTTCAGTATTGCATCAGTGTGTCATCGTATTTGTGGACCCGTAAAAAAAAAACCACAGAACGCAAGATAAAATCAGCAAATGATGTCACTAGCTTGTCTCTACCCCTAGGAAAGGTCACATGATCGTTCATATGCCATTTTCTTTGATGAATAGTCAAAGGCACTTGGAGAAATTCTGATGAATTGCCTGGAGCCACTTTGATGCTCGTAGGACAATATCCTGCTCATGGAGCCATTTGCAAGGTTTATTTATTTAGCTTCCTTGTATAGCACCTACATATTCCAAAGCACTTTACAGACATTGTCAATCACTGCCCTGTGCTGCAACAAAGTATTCAGCAAACCTCCTGCTTCTAGGCAACAGTTCCGCAAAATGGACGTCACACTGATAACATCTGTGTGGCGTCCCTTGTTTTTTGTGACCCATAGGTTTCCATGGGCTTTTACATGCTACAGACGCTGAGCAGAATAGGACATGCTCTGAGTTTTGCAACACAGACTCGCAGCCCACACATGGACCCGAGGAAAACACAGTAGTGTGCATGGGTCCATTGAAATGAATGGGTCAGTGTGCTATCCAGGAAAGACTAGGATTGCACACTAAACTTGCACACAGTTGTGTGCATGAGGATTGCGATTAGGTTCACATCTGCCTAGAAGACTCCATAGTAGTATAATGTTGTACCGTGTTAGCCATTGAAAGTAGTGGAAGATTGAAGAAATCAGGTAATACCTTTTACAGGCTAACTGAGTATATTTGATGGTAAGCTTTCGGGAGTACTAGCTCCCTTCATCAGACATGGTGTTATACAAGAAACTGAAAATTCACAGATTTTTTTATACCCTAAAGGCATAGACCTTCAAAGGATCTTAGAATCCTAAAAAAAAAAAAAAAAAAAAAATGCAATATAAGTAGGGAAGTTATTTACAAAAGGTCAAAAAATAAACAATCTGGAAACTTGTGGGCCGTGACGGAGGGATCACTAATTCTTGCTATCTGTCATGTGGTGATTTGTGACCCTCACAGTTCATACATAGTGTGACATGAAACTGTCATGAATATTAAGTCCAAATTGCAGAGTTTTAAATTTTTGCATTAACTTATATTCCCATTCTTTCCTCTCCCTCTGCATCTTAAAATGTCCCATTAAAACCACAACCCGCAAATCTTCAATAGAGTGGTCTTCTCCAGAGAAATGTGCAGCCACTGGGAGATATGTTCTGCTGTTATTAATATTGAATCTGTGTGAGTTCATGCATTGACTAAGTCTCTGCCCTGTTTCCCCCACATAGAGGCCTGTGGTGGGACATTGCACACACATTATGAGATACACCACATTGGAAGACCTGCAGGAAAATGTCCCCTAATTCTGTGCACCTCTTGTGACTATGGGATAGGTACACTGTCAGCGGTGTGGATGTGCCTGCAGGTCTTGCACTTGTTTTGCAGGCAAGGTGAGGTACCATTTTCAGTTGGGGCCTTCAGGGCACTCCTGACAATAATACGCCTCAGGTTTGGTGGTTGCCCAAAGGAAAGGAGAGGGGGACTGGAAATATGTCCTTGAGTCTGTTGTCCCTATGTAGCACAGGTTGGAGCTCCTTGGCAATTCTTCGTAGGATCTCCAGCTGTGGGTTGTAGGTGACTACTAGGGGCACTCAGGCTTCATTCTGGGTCTCTTTATATGTGAGCAGACTGTCTCTGTTAATGGCTGCCGCTTTGTTTAATTGGTTGTCCGTCACTTTTGGTTTGTATCCCAATCAAAGAAATTTCATTCTTAGATCCAGGAGGTGCTTGTCCAGGTCTGCTTTGTTGGAGCAAATATGATTGTATCGTATAGCCTGGCTGTAAATAAGATTGTCTTGTGTGCTTGGGGTGGAAGCTGTCGTTTCTCAGGTAGGCCGTTCTGTCTGTGGTTTTGTGGTATATCGATGTGATACTGTGTGGGGGCCACTTTGCAGCAGATTGTACTGTGTGGGGACCATTGTGGAGCAGATTATACTGTGGGGGCCCACTGTGGAGCAGATTGTACTGTTTGGTTCTTACTGTGGAGCATATAATACTGTGTGGTGGCCATTGTGGAGTATATAATACTGTATGGGGGCCACTGTGGAGCAGATTGTACTGTCTGGGAGTAACTGTGGAGCAGATTGTACTGTGTGGGGGCACCTCATTATTTATATAACACAGTATCTGTTTTATAGTAGATAAGTGATATTACTACAGGCTGTAATAACATTGCACGGTCATTATAAAATATATCCTGTGCGATGTGCATAGTGAACATTAATTGTGCCAAATGTAAACTTTTACCTTTCAGTACAAAGTTGTTTTGTATCATTTTGCATATGTGTGTGCCATCGTGGCCATTGTGGAGTATATAATACTGTGTGGGGGCCACTGTGGAGCAGATTTGTATCATTGAAATCTCTGTAAAGCCCCATTCACATGACCATATTTTACAAGTCCGTAATTGTTCGCAATTGTGGATCCGCATAGTATTAAGGTTAAATTGCCATGTTAGCAGTTTGTGATAAATTAGTGAGTTTTGGGTTGCAGTTTGGGCACTTGGTCTCTAAAAGGTTCACCATCACTGCCATAACCATAATGTCTATAGTGTCTGTGGGTAACTGCTGTTTTAGGGGACGGCTCTCCGACATCCGGGTCCACCAGGAGAGCCCAGCGCAAGTGGAACCTAGCCTAACCTGTAAAAAGGTCTCCCAGGTTGATGTCTCTGAATTGCAGTAAATATTAAAACAGATATGTCAAGAGAGGTTATATAAAGATTCATGGACTCCTCATGGTGCTGCTTGTACTGGCTTTAGGAACAATTCTGAATAAAGTTGTTCTTTAAGACGGAAAAAATGGAGAGAAAGAAAATAGAATTATTCAGCCCGATTCCCCTGGTCCTTAGAAAAATGAAGATATGACAGATGCAGTGAACATCCTCCGTTTAATGAGGCATCTACCTTTCTCAGCAGTGAAAGGCGAGCACTGATTGTGATTATACATTGGCAGAGAGAATATAATTCAGCCCACACTTGTCATTAGGTTTCTGCATTATCCAAATTTTACAACAGGAAGGGCTTGTTTCATCAATTCCAAATAGATTAATGGTAACATGAGGTCTTACTTACTTTATCAGCAAATGAGCTTAGATTCCACTTTTACTGCTTATGATTCACATTTTGTACGTTTATTAGGTTTAGAAGTCATTAGGTTACAGCACACCAGATACCTTCAGCAGATCCACCAGGACACTAGATGGTGAATATTCAGTAGTATATACATTTAAATACACAGAGGTGGTGAAGCACAGTACAAAGGTTGTGATCCTTGTCCCCTTTCTATACCTGTAGGTGAGTGCAACTATGCTGTTGCTTTACATGACAAGCATTAAGATCTACATGAAAAATCCTTATGCTGCTATACAGTAATGCATAAAGCATTAGGAGTTTGCGAAGGTGCCTCTTAACCCACACAGACCTAAAACCACCCATTGTTTTAGTTTCTAGTCTCATTTAAGTACTATCTGCTTAATATGAAAGATTTAGATTGCTTAAACACTAATGCACCAGAGTTATGATATTTAACTTGCTCATGCAATCACAGATGACATGGATGTGCAAGCATGGCCACTACTGCATGTCTGTGGTGGTGGCTAAATATGGAAGAGGATAAGAGAAGTAAACTAGAAAAGGAACCAAGGAATATTATCTAGAGTATTCTGCACAAAAAAAGTAAAAGCAGAATTTAATAGTGTTGCTTCGGGGACTATATGATTCAAGTATCGTAAATTCTTCTTCCCTACTATATTTATTAAGACTAATGATACAGTCCCCCCTCCCCCACCCTTTCAGTAGAACATTAAACCTTTAATCCAAAAAAAAAAAGCAGTAGGTCAGTATATAGCCAAATAAGGGAGGTTGTTGACTGGGACTAGAGTAAACTTTTGTGCTGTATTGTTTGTGCATTGAAGAATCGAATGATTGTTTTTGTTTTGTTTCTTCATTTCCATCTCTTGGGCACATTAATCTCCAGGCAACCTCTTCCATTTCCAATTAATAAACAGCTAAGAGTGGGTTCCTATCCAGGGGTGGGACTTACCAATTTTTGTGCTCTACTGTACTTACTATAATGGGGTATAGAGGATTATGTTTATGCCATTTAAAAGATTTTAAGGGGAAGGAACAGCTGGATTGTTTTGTGTAGGTTGCTTACTAGCTGAAATGTCCTAATGTAGCTGCACTAAAATATAGTCAAGTGGCAAGCACTGAGGTGAATGTACATCAGAAGTATCATCTATTTGGACCCCCATGCCTACATACCAGGGGTAGGCAACCTTTTTTGTTCAGCGTGCCGATTTTAATTAAAAAAGATGAGGTACTCAGAGTGCCGGTCAATAATTGTAAGTCTGACGACCCCTAAACTAACGTCATATACCGCAAACCATAACACAGAAGTCCTGCCACCAGATGCTTTAGGACACATGCATTTACTGCTATTTCCTGGGACGCACCTGTACTTTCCGATTAGAAGCAATGAAAGTACATGTACAGCCGCCAATTAGTGGTAAATGTATGTGTCCAGGAGCACCACTATGTATCTGGGTGCAAATATAGTCTTAGGCCACTGGAACTTTTAGCTTGATGTAAATCTGTGTTCACATGGTGCGGCCCCTGTACACCGTATTATGTCCCATAGCGGCCCCTGCACACCGTATTATGTCTCATAGCGGCCCCTGCACACGGTATAACATTCTAACTTTTATAATTTTCACCACTCACTAGCTATAATTATACTGTGGGGTCTCTTCAGACCCCAGAGTATAATAAGCGGAGGGCTAAGAGAGGTGACAAACATAAAAAAACAATGTACTTAACTTTTGCTGCGCTCTGCAGCGGCTCTGTTCTCTTCGGGCGCTTCTGCCTGTAGTTAGCGACCGCTGATTGGTTCTCAGGGGTCACGTCGCGTCATTATGCGTAATGACGTCGGACGTGACCCCAGAGGTCCCTGTCAGCTGTCTCTTACGTCAGACAGAAGCGCCCGAAGAGCAGACAGCGGCATGCAGGAAAGGTGACTTAACGTTGTTTTTTTTTTATGTTTCATCACTTCTCTTGAGCCTCCACTTATTATACTCGGGGGGGGGGGTCTGAAGAGACCCCTGAGTATAATAACAGCAGTTTCGTTTTGGCCGTGTTTGGTCCGATCGAAACTGCTGGGTGAGGACTCGGGTCGCTATGCCAGGGAAATATGCCTCGCGTGCCGGGGGTTGCCAACCCCTGATATATACACACGAATATATACATACAGTAGTGTTCACAAAATAGCAGTGGCTATAAAATAAAAAAGCAAATAAAGTTTAGAATCCTTAAAACAACTTTTATTTGCATGAATGCAAATGAACTAGAAATGCTAAACATTCAAATCCACATGAAAAAAAACCAGTTTGGATTAATCCTGTATTTAGGAATATTAGTTTAAAAACTCAAATGTCATGTATAAACTAAATCAAATGTTTGAGATTTCACTTCACTTTGAATTATTGAACTAATATTTAGTGGAATAACTATTGTCTGCAAACTGCTTGTCAACTGTTGGCACCTCTCACCATATGGTTTACAAAGATTGGTTTACATTCCATAGTTCTTCTGCATATTTGGGCTTTGCCTGATAAACTGTATTTTTGACATCACCCCACAACTTCTGTATGGGATTGGCATGGCCACTCCATTACCTCAGTGCTATTTGTGCGTAGCCAAGATGTTGTTCGTTTACTGGTCTGTGGGTCATTATCGTGTTGGAACCCCCATTAGAAGGGCATTCTTCTTCAACACAGGGCAACATGATTTCCCCTAACGATCAGCCCTTTGAAGAGACCACAGCAGTTGGGTGAGCACTGCAGTCTCTGCACCGACTATCAGGCACAGAACTTTATATTGTACAGGGGCTGTTCTTGGTTTTGCATCTCATCCCATTCATTTAAATGAAACGGAGTTGCTGCTTAACTATGAGACAAATGACAGCTGATTGGCCAGGGTCTTGGAGTGTCAGACCTACAGCAATCACATAGTGATCTCAATGATCCTATATTGATGATCTATCGTTTGAATAAGTCATTAAGATATATAAGTCCTAGAAAACCCTAATAACTCTGTACCTGCATCACCCTAACGATTTTCCTAATTTACCCACCAGCTGATTGGTAGGTGTCCTGGTTATCAGACACCCACCTATTTAATATTGATAACCAATCCTAAAAATAGGTCATCCATATGTAAAAACCCCTCTAAAACTCCTTTAAGAACATGTTTTATGAACTAGACTCAGGACAACATGAGCGTTTTGATGCTTTTTTTTGTGTGTGCAGCATCCTAGTGGAGATAAAATAGTTTTCTAATGCTTATATAATGTACTATGCCACTATGTGCCATTACATATGAAATTTGTGTGTTGCCCCTGTAAATGGGCTGATCCATTGTGTGTGGGGAAATTGAGCAATGGCTGAGTCCAGCCAATGAGTTTTTCATTATAGGAGATCTGGAGTCTTTTTCCAGCTTCTAAGGAGGAAAGAGATGTGAGTAGAGCTGGTACCAAGAACACTTCAACTGTGCTGCAGCCCTGGGACGGCAAATAGTGAGCTGCATAACACTGAGGGTTATGTTTTGGTGTTAGCAAAGTACTTTATTGTGAAGTCCGAGGACAAGTACATACATGGCCTCAAAGCATTGATCCTGCTGAGCCAGGACAGACATGGCATCCTTAATATTAAGTGAGTAAGAGACTGGAACTTAGAGTGTGTGACTCAAACACAGACTGCTGAATCTACCGCTCAACAAGCTCACTCCATTCTTACTATGGATATATTTTGAAAGTGCTGTTCCTCCATTACCTTGGAGTTGGTTGCCATAGTGCGTCATTTTTTTCAGTAAAGTTGTGTGTGACTTGTTTTCCTGAAACACGTCTCATGAGTTTTACTTCTTGCAACAACCACATTGGCATTCCAACCCCCACCTGGCTCAGGAGAGCTAAAGGCCATTAGGACATGCCGTAGGGGAAGACTACCCCCACTATCAGGTATACCACAAGCCCATTCAGCTCTGAACCAGTCCAGGAGGAGAACTGGAGGATTTGGTTTAGTCAATTAGTCATTGTGACAACTGTTATTTCTACTACTACTAGTCCCAGGCTCTGGATTCTGTCCAACAGGTTGCTGAATAGACATGCCAAAATCCTGCAGACAGCCTTCCTAGAAAAGTGAAGGCTGTTTTAGATGCAGTGGGGGACCAATTCCACATTAATGCATATCAATTTAGAATGGGATGTCATAAAATCTCCCAAAGATGTAATGTAATAATGCTTTTTGTTCATACAGTGTACGAGTTCTTGTTGTAGCCATTTGAGGGAGTTAATCTGGCAAGGGAGATATATCCCTAACACTAAATGAGTTAACCTGGAGACGCTGCTTCACACATGTGCAGGGTGATTGAAAACTCACCTAAGTTGTTGGAGACTGCATGGTCTGTGGACATTGCCTTGTTGCTGATTCTGGAGGCTATCTTTACCAGGAGTAATCTATATTCTGCAGCTAGGTGAGAGCTAGACCTGTGATTTAATGAACTGTGCCTTAACTTAGCATACAGGATTGTGGGTCAGATAAATTAAAACTGTCTAACTTTTAAACCGTCAAAGGTTAGACTAGACAGTCATACACTGCACAAGATTTTCCAAAGTGTCTAATGGTGTCTAGTTTAACTTTACACCACTTATTAAAAAAAATGCACTAAAACTTTGGTGTATTCATGGAACAGTGGTAGATAAACTAAGAAACATGCACACGAGTTCTGGTGTGATTTGTGCAAAAAAAAAAAAAAAAAAACCCTGGTATACACGCTTAAAACCTCATTTTCTATTTGGCCCCACATAGCGAGCTGCAACGCTTTTCACAGGTTTCCTCTGCAGACTTTCTGCTTCAATTATACCTATAGGGAAACCGCCAGTGTTTCTGTAGGTATAATTGACATGCTGCGATTTCTGCACCAAGTAGACCCGAAATACGGAAACCCAAACGCAGGTGTGAACCTAGCGTCAGTCTGGGTTTTTTGGAGAAGGTTTTGGAGGCTGTCCTGATATCAAGAAGAGTAGCAAAGAAGTACTACCATGAATCCTTTGTTATGCGCTGTGCCATTCCGCTATTGGTTATGGATTTATGGATAAATTGAAATTTGGGAGTTACCAGTTAGGGGTCTGTCCCTGCATAATATCACATCCTTGCTGCCAGTGTCAGACTGTGTAAAGATACAGAATGGTATCATCCAGTTGCAGAGGCGTAGCTAGCGGGGGGGGGGGCAGAGGGGGCGGCTGCCCCGGGCCCACTGACTCTTTGGGGCCCACCCCGGGGCCACCATTAATACATCCTTTATTTTTAACTAGATCGGTGTCTGCAGACACCGATCTAGTTAAAACGTAACCTGCAACTTAACGGTATTGTAAACCGCAAGCCAATACAGGCCTGCGGTTTACAAGACGCCGAGAAAACAGACGACGTCTGCTTCTCAGCACGGGCGGCGTGATGACGTCACAACAACGCGCCGCCCGCGCTCAGACACAGAAGTCCTGTGCGTGGACAGGGAGGAAGCGCCGGCGGCTCCATTCATCAGCATCGCAGGTGAGTATGACTTTTGTTCTTGTTTTTTTAGCTTAGTTGTGGGTATATTAATAGTATAAGGGGTGGATAGGAGGGGGAAATATAACTATAAGGGGAGGATTCATTAGGGGGCATTATGACGATGGGGGGGTCATTTATATAAGGGTTATTAGGAGGTATTATTAATACAAGGGGGAGGTTATTTATATAAGGGGCCATTAGGGGGCATCATTTATATTAGAAGGCATTATGAACATAGAGGTGCAGTATTTATGTCAGGGTGAATTAATTTAATTAAGGTGGCACTTGGCTTTTAATAAGACTAAGGCCCCACATAGTGGGCTGCAGAAAAAAAAAAGCACTGCAGGAAAAACCGCAGCGGTAACATTGTGGTTTTTCTCGCAGCACTTTTCACAGAAGGTCCGCAGAGGTTTCCTCTGTGGACTTTCTGATTTCAATACACCTATATGGAAACCGCCGGTGTTTCTGTAGGTATAATTGAAATGCTTCAATTTCCAAAACCGCAATGGTTTTGGAAACCGCAGTGCATCTGCTGCACGTATTTTTCCGCAGTGTGTGGATGGGATTTGCTAGATGTAAAATGCCAGGTTTTTTTTCTGTGGGTTTTCCCCACATGTGGCCCCAATCCCATCCCCACTTTGTAGTAAAATATGCGCAGCGGATACGCTGCGATTTCCAAAACAGACGCAGTTTTGGAAATCGCAGTATGTCCATTATACCTGTGGAAATGCTGGCGGTTTTCCTGTAGATATAATTGAAGCAGAAAGTCTGCAGAACCTCTGCGAACTTTCTGTGCAAAGTGCTGCAGGAAAAACTCTTTTTTGCTGCAGGACACCACGTGGGGCCTTAGCCTTAAAGAGGACCTTTCATGTCCTCATGTATATGTGGTTTTACATACCGCTAGAATGCTGACAGCACGCTGAATTCAGCGCACTGCTGGTTTTCCTGATATGTGCCCCAGGGCTGGAGATGTCGGGGTCTTAGTTTCACGGTTTACTGTCAGAAAGGCGTTCCTGACAGTCTAGCTGCGCTGTGAGGAACGCCCTCCCTGACAGTTCTCGTTCATAGACTTGTACTGGGGGGGGCGGTCCTCACAGCTCAGCGTCATCGCTGGGCTATAAGGAACGCCCCCTCTCTCTGTACTCGTCTATAGCGCTGTACTGTCAGTGGGGGCGTTCCTTACTGCCCAGCGATGACGCTGAGCTGTGAGGTATGCTCCCCAGTACAAGTCTATGGATGAGTACTGTCGGGGAAGGCGTTCTTCACAGCGTAGCTAGACTGTCAGGAACGCCTTTCTGACAGTAAACCGTGAAACTAAGACTCCCGATATCTCCAGCCCTGGGGCACATACCGGGAAAGCCGGCAGTGCGCTGAATTCAGCGTGCTGTCGGCTTTCTAGCGGTATGTAAAACAGCATATACATGAGGACGTGAAAGGTCCTCTTTAAGGAGTTTTCCAGCTCATTTTTATTGATGATCTATCCTCAGAATAAAACATCAATAAGAGATAAGTGACTCCCCACTGACCAGTTGTGTGAAGGGGCTATGGTGCCTGTTTATAGTGACCGTGTGATGTCATTCCAGCCTTGTCACATAGACGTGTATAGGACGAGGCTGTAGTTACATTACATGGCCGCTATGAAAAGAATGACACTATGTAAACAGAGAAGGGGTCACGGCGCTTACACAGGTACCATGGTTCATTCAAACAGCTGATCCTGGGGGTCCGGGGTATTGGAACCCCAATAATTTTTTTCCCTTTTTAATTAGGAAACATCTGGGGCATTATTAATAAGGGGCACTATTTAAAGGGGTTCACAGGGAACTTATTAACTTAAAGATACACTTGGGGGTATTATTCATTATAGGGGGTTATATTATATATTTTATAATTGGGGTAGCAGCAGGATGAGTGTGCAGGTGAGGACAATGTGGGTCAGGTGCCTGGAAAAGTAAGGAGCCAAAGATGTCTATGCTGCAAACTTTACAGAGACTGGAAGAAGTGGTCATGGCCGTCCAGATGAAAGAGATGGGAAATGTGAAGGATTAGTCAGAGACGTCACCTGTAAGTCACTAAATGCTACTGCTACTGTATTCACCTAAATTGTCTGCAGAGCCCTGTGTAGAGCAGCTATATACCACTATACGCTCACCGTATACTGATAGTATCGGTGATAGTATGATATACGAACGGGGGGGCCCACTTGGACATGTTTGCCCCCCCTGTGCTGAACCCCTAGCTACGCCTCTGTCCAGTTGTCAATTCATTCATACATTTCCATGAACAATAAAATAGAAATTATGAGAAAAGGTGGTTCAGAAATATTATTTTGTGAAAAATACCCATACAATATTAGCTAAAACAGACATATCAGGAGAGATGATAGTTCCACTATAATATATAAACTGCTACAATAATCTTTAACTATACAGCCCTGTAATGATGGGACATTATCAGAGAGCCTGATACCTGGACACGTATCACAGTGTTATAAATAAAGGTATAATATTAAGCTAATGATACAGTCTTTTCCCCTGGTATATGTTTCCTAATGTAAGCGCAGTAATCCTAGCTACTGCTGAACTAATTTGTTCGATAATATTTTTCATCTCTTAGGGTAAGAAGTGAGTGCTTTCCATTTTTAGCTAAATGAATGTAGTTTCTAGCTAAAGCAGCATTTTTGTGAAGAACCTAGTAACCTTTCAGAATCCTGCTCCTTTTCCCCAATCAAATCATCATGTAAATGGCTGTAATTTTTTACCACAACATACCAATATATTCCACAGAGTAGTATAATGGTTTTAAAATACCGTAAGGTGGAAATCTATCCATATGTACAACGTGCTACATTAAGACTATATGTCCATAGCTGACAGAGAGGGTGCATTATGTGTAGGAAGAGTACTCCAGATGTTTGCCATCTCTGTACATTATGCATTTACTGTAGACAATATGAGCATCATGACAGCAGTTATCTTGGATTCATCAGCAAATTGCAAGATATGATTAGTACCCTTTGATCCCTTTCAGCTGCGCTAAGGGCCCCCACTGTTTTAACAACTCAGCTTTAAATAAATGCAATGTTTCCAGCTTTTGCAGAGCACAAGAAATTGGATAATATATGCAGTAAATGTTTTCAAATGGCAGAATAAACTAGATCTTAGTAAATTCATCCCATCAATTAAAGCATACCTATCCTCACACAAATCTGGAAAAAAAAATGCATGGGTTTGGTCATTTTTTTTTAATTTTTTTTTTTTTGCTCAGTCACTCCCCTTTTCATCCCTCACGGATCCCCCAATATTTTGCACTTCTTTAAGCTTTCATTTCCATTCCTAAGGGAGGGTACTTGGTCTTCATTTCCTTCCCATCACATATTGCACATGCACTGGACAATTGGAATCACAGTGTTGCCTGAAATATGAATCCTTTCCTGTCTCCCATTCAAAGGCATTCACAATTTCCAGGCTTTGTTTGTAACCACAACTATCCTGTGTGCCCTAAGATTACTAATACTACTGTTCATAGCCTCACATGTGTGATGTCTGCAAGACAATGCATTTGCTGTATAGTCTCACAGTCCCCACACATTATCCTACAGTACAAACAGTAGTAATAGTAATGCCAATACAATGTGCTCTGCATGTCTAGGACATACAGTTGTTGTGGCTTCTCACAGAGCCAGCATACTGTAACTGTCTTTGATTGGTAGATAGAAAAGGATTAATATTCATGGCAATACTGATATTGTGCATTCTAAAGAAGGAGGGCGCTCACAAAATATGAGAGCAGAGCTTGCGACTATGACAGAAAAAACCTGCCCACAGTTCTTGTAACCTGTTTCAACCTCTCTGCTGCTAGAGATGGACTTCACCTGACAACAGGGAGCGCACTATAAGTTACAGGGAAGAAAGTGACCTACTGGGCAACACTTTAAATCGATTTTTCAGCACAAAACATAATTTCATATTAACCCCATTGTGCTCTGCACTGTACTGTTAGAGTGAACGACATTACTTCCAGCACTCGGCTGCGTTACACAGCCGAGGACCAGGACTAGTCGCTGGAGTCGGAAGGTATGCCTCGGATGACGTGATTAATAGCAATCACAGCATCTAGAGGGTCTGGGGGCAAGATCGCCCAGCTTTACATTTTAAAAGCACATAGAAATATAATCAAGCATGTTGGGTATTGTAATGTATGTATAAGGGGGCGTTCACACTACCGTTGGTGAACGTCAGTAGTGTCTGTTGCTATTGTCCGTTACAAGATTTTAGCATCGGACACTAGCTGATCCGTCAGAAATCCGTTAAAATTTCCATTAATTTCAATGGGTTTTTATAGTGTCCGTTAGTGTCCGTTTGCACCAAATCAGTCAGAAGTCCGTTTTCTCTTTCGTGGACAAAAAAATCCTACATGCAGGACTTTTTGTCTGTTTGAAAAAAACGGATTCTTGACTGACAGCAAGTGTCCATTATTTTTTTAACATTGAAGTCTATGGGTAACGGACTTATAATGGACAGTAACAGATAGCCATCAGTTACTGTTCATTATTTTATGTCTGTTTTTTTCCTGCACATGCTCAGAAAGGAGAAACAAACACAAAAAAAACGGACAGTGTTAAAAAAACGGACACTAACTGATGCTAACGGACACTAACTGATGCTAATGTGTCTGTTTTTTTAACTGAACCATTAATTGGATCAGTTAAAAAAAAACGGACACATTAACATCAGTTAGTGTCCGTTATGATAGGTGTCTGTTTTTTGTTTTTTTTTAACGGACACCTTCATAACGGACTCCAACGGTAGTGTGAACCCTGCTTAAGCCCCCACTATCCAAAAATAGCGTAATTTATCCCATACAGTGAACACTGTGAAAAATATATATACCGCAATGCACAAATTAATGTATTTTTGTCACCTCACTTTCCCCAAAAACTAGCAATAAATGGGGTTCAAAAAGTAATACATATCAAACATTGGTATTAATAAAAACTACAACTTGCCCCGCAAATATGACCCTGACACATTTCCGTCAACAAAACAGTAAAAAAAAAAAAAGTTCTAGGTGTCAGAATATGGTGACATCACGAAAATCATTCATTTTCAAAAAGTGACCTTTTTTGTAAAAGAACTAAACATGATAAAAGCAATATAAATATGAAATCACCGTAATTGTAATGACCCACCGGACAAAGTTGACATATCATTTTTAATGCGAAATGAACACCGTAAAAACAAAATGCAAATAAATTGACAGAAATTTTTTTCAAAAATCATGAATTTTGGAAGGCTGGAAAGGAAAATATGAAAAAAAAAATTGTGAGATTTGGATATATGTATGACAATTTAATCCTAAAATCCTATCATGACATAACATCACAGAAAAAAGAGAGAAAAAAGCACACACTATAAATTGGACACCAATTGCTCAACTCCAAACATTGCCATCAGAATAAATCCCTGGATCAGCATCCCATCACAAAATACTAGTTCCCCAAGGCAAAAGTTTTACTATTAATAAAAGCATCCAGTCATGTACTTGAACCTGTAAAAGTTAACCATCACTTTCATTTTTTTTTTTTAACTGCATAACGCCAAATTTAATAACCTGTATTTGTACTCAAATCCATCTATTCTCTAAAAGTGTAACTAAACTTTTGGACAACTTGTGATTTTCTGGCAGTATTTGTATCATTAATAAATTTTGTAATATGCTTTATTTAATTGTTTAAAGTGACCCTCCCTTACCCTAATTTTCCCTACGTTTTACAAATCCACATTCCAAGCAGGTACTCCATATACATTTACTTTATACACAGTTACTGAGTGAGATGCAGAGAACAGCTCTCAATACAGAAGCAAAGGAAAGAATGAACAGATACAGGATTTCACATAAAGGAGCCAAAATTTGTCAATAAAGTATATTACAAAATTTATTGTCAGACCCTCACTGATTTACCCTTAAGATAGGCCATTAATTGATAAAGCCTAGAAAACCACTTTAAATACCTTGGTCTTACAAAAATTGTGTACGTTGTGTACATGTTATCTGACTAGTATTTGTATAGAGGCAAAACTATGCCCTTATGATGAACATCTTTGCCCCTCTTGACATTAAATAACAGATGCAGATTGAGTCTTCTCCATTGGGTGTTCATCTGCATTCACCCCAATGTTAAAATCATGATGAAAGTTTGTTGCTGTCATGTTTTTTTACTTTTCTGATGGGAGAAAACATTGTCCATGCATGAAGGACTTTTTCTTCTGTTACAAAAGTAAACAAACATGACAGCATCCATCATGTTCTTTATATTAGAGGCAATGGGAACAAACCCAGACAGAGGGGGCTTCATCTGTGTCCTTATTCTGCTACAATTAAAGGGATATTACCATCTCAAGGATCCTATCTATACTGGTAGCTTATGTAAATTGAAGCATTTTCCTAAATATATTGATTTAGCAATTATTCCTTCCATTGTTTAAACAGTGTTTCCATAGAGCCGGTCCTGTGTGATAAGACAGGACAAATTACATCACTCACTGCACTCACTGTTATCTACAGCTCTGCTCTGCTGTTCAGCTAAATGCAGTTTGTTGATAAAGCCCTGTTTGTTATCTCTCTATGAAAACACACAGATAACACTGAGTCCTTTCTCTAGAACCATGTGCAGATTATTTGATCAGCATTTATATTAGATTTCTAGTAATCATAATAAATATTGTGATACTGGATTGTGTCTTGTTCAGCAAGCTGGGGGGAGGTGGCTTTGACTGTTTGATAAAGAATACAGGAAGTGAGAAGAAGAGACAGCAGGCAAAGCTGCTGAAACAGAGAGATGGGAAAACCCCTTTAATGTCTGTCGCTGTTATCCTATGACAGGTGACAGCAACGGACATTAACAACAGTAATGTGAATGTAGTCTTACCCAGTTTTATTGAAAAACAGGTTGACAAAGGACTATATAGATCAGAAACAGTCAGAGGATAATACACTTGGCATTTCTCCTTGGCTGCTTTTGAACATTTTTCAATGATTCAGATGAAGCTGTGACTGTCATTGTATGGTTTTCATATGAATATGATTGGAAAGGGATGCAACATATGAAATCTTTTCCAAAAAAATTAATTCTGTCACTACTTTGAATATAAAAAATGCAGTTATTCTTCACAATAACTTATGAACAGGTTAGTATTTTTATAAGCCACAAGGACTTTAATTCCAATAGAATTTACACAAACTGAACTCCCACTTTAAGACATAAATATGTTATTGAATAATGACTAGAACAAAAACATTAATCCATTTCCATACCATATCATACACAGCGAGTTGCAGGGATTTCAAGAACCATGCTGTAAATGTACAGAATGTTGACATTGTTTGCTCAGGAGCTGAGCTAGTGCCTTTAGCTACAGATATCAGATGTAACATACAGCTGACACCTTGCTGTAGTGCCTGAGATCAGAGAGAACTCCGATCCTGAGAAGTTACTCAACTCCCTAAGCATCAAATGGGTTTCTGTGAATGTTTTCCCTCTCATGCATATCATACTAAGAATTCTGGGAAAAGAACATGTAAATAAGTTCTTCTCAGTGGAATGTGGGAACTTGCTCTAACGTTACAGAAGGTAGCTCCCTATAGATCAATGCCTGGTTTTTGTGAAACCTAGTGGCATAATCTGGGAATGAAGCCAAGCCAGATGGAGAAAATTTTTTGACTTGGCTTTATTTCCAGATTATGACACTATAGCAGGTGGCAGCACCCCCAGGTATGCATGCCTAAAGTTGCTTGCAAGCTATATTTCCCAGGCACGGCAGAGATTGGGCTAGGCAGGAGCAGGCAGAGATAAAACAATCAAGGTTAATTCCACTGAGAAGGTCAGGATGCTCTAGGCAGAGCAAACCAATAAATAAATGATTATTCCTTGACCTAACACTAACGTCCCAACCAGTGGAGTAGCTAGCAATGACTGGTCCTATAGCAAACTTTTGACTTGGGGGGCCTACCCATACAACAAAGTGTCCCTTTTACTGGCCACCACATGGTATAATTCCCCATTTACACACACTATAAAGTCTCACAATAGCCCCTTCACCAAGTATAATGTCCCATAGTGGCTTCCATACAGTATAATGTTCCATGGGCCATTGATCCACTGACCCACATAACGTCTGTGACATCAGTGAAGAGGCCTGAAAACCTGCACTGGAGCCCAGGAGAGGCAAGTAACACTGCTTTTTATGTTTGGTCACCTGAAGAGAATATAATAACCATTTCGGTTTGGACATGTTCGGTCTGAATGAAACTGCCAGGCAAACCTCACAAGATGAATTTCTCAAGGTTTGCTAAACAAATACCAAATACCGCGGTCCTACTTACCAATCCCATGGCTGCCTCCACCTACAGCTACATTGTTGGGGAAATAAAAATAATGGATTTCAGAGTGTAACAATGAAAAAAATAAAAAAAAATAAATAAAAAGTAAAAATTACCCGTTCCAAAGGCTAAAAGTGCAAATATCCTTAAAGAATTAATATGTGTGAGTGTCAACTGTATAATTAGACTGTCACCTTGTGCAGTTATATAGCTATGAAATGTCTTGCTATATAACTTTATTGTAAATGCATGCATTTTGTTTCCTTATATCTGACCTCAGATACATATACATGTGAGATCATTGTTCGTACTGACATCAGCTTCATTACACGTTAAAGACTGGTCTAACCTAAGGAAATATCTGCTGAATTAAAGCAATATATGTTGTGTATATGTGTGACACATGCCATAATTTCCACTACAAATATTGATTGCTTCAGGGTTGATTACACACTTAATAGCCCCAGCTACTGCTTTCAGTCTCAGATCTAGGTGATGAAAGGGCTAATGTCTCTCATCAATACAGTCCTAAGTGTCGAACATGTCTAGCTCATGGCAACACGTCTTGCACATAGTGTACCTTGTGTTTGCCAAGGCTGATTAATATGTTGGCTTGATGAGTATATAATGAATAACTTATATACTTGCCCTCCTGTAAATCTCCCCTACTACTTGTTTCACTTAAAAGTATATGATCTTTGAAGAAAAATGTTAGATAAAAGGAACCGTTGTAATCCTATTATAACAGAATACATTTGCTTTATTATAATCTAGCATAAATAAAACAGTTAATACCAGTTGAGCTGCTACAGTAAAACTGTCAAACTGTATCAGTAAAATAAAAACTCTCATGTCCTTATAAAGGTCTTTAGTTTAGTATAGTTAAAAATGTGCAACATGAGAGGGGGCAATACTTTTCCAATCACTGTAGAAGCAGGATGACATCTTATGCAGTTTAAGGGGGCGTTCACACTACCGTTGGTGACAGTCAGTAGTGTCCGTTGCTATTGTCCATTACAAGATTTTAGCATCGGACAATAGCTGAACCGTCAGAAATCCGTTAAAATTTCCATTCATTTCAATGGGTTTTTATATTGTGTCCGTTAGTGTCCGTTTGTGTCCGTTTACACCAAATCCGTCAGAAGTCCGTTATTTTTTCGCGGACAAAAAATCCTACATGCAAGACTTTTTGTCCATTTGAAAAAAACGGATTCTTGACGGACAGCAAGTGTCCGTTATTATTTTAACATTGAATTCTATGGGTAACGGACTTATAACGGACAGTAACTGACAGCCATCAGTTACTTTCCGTTATTTTATGACCGTTTTTTTTCCTGCGCATGCTCAGAAAGCAGAAAAGAAAAAAAAAACGGACAGTGTTAAAAAAACGGACCGTGTTAAAAAACGGATGCTAACTGATGCTAATGTGTCCCTTTTTTTAACTAATCCATTAATTGGATCAGTTAAAAAAAACGGACACATTAACATCAGTTAGTGTCCGTTAATGTCTGTTATGATAGGTGTCCATTTTTTATTTTTTTTTATTTTTTTAACGGACACTATCAGAACGGACATCAACGGTAGTGTGAACCCTGCCTAAGAAAAATAAAAAAAAAAAACAATCAAAACTTCTCTGCACAAATAATAAAAGTTTAACTTAAAGCTCGCAAAGTCCTTCTTCACTGAAATTTCTGATATTAAGTGGAATTATAGCTTCATTAACACTTAATGTATTACCCATCCACATGATAGGTATTAATACCTGATTGCTGGAACCATCAGGAATGACAGATATTAGCAATGGATTGGGAAGTGTCAGAAAGGAACTGACAAGGAATTGGTTAGTATAACTGAGGGATTGGGGAGTATGAATAATTTTATTTTCTAAGGGTTTTTTGTTTTTTTTTATTTATGGATGTACAAACCTTTAAAAAAAATAGTAACTGATCTTATGGTGCTTTGACACGATAGGTTAATAGTTAAATGAAACGTAATGATTTAGGAAGGTAAAAAGAACTTTGTCAATAGCAATTAAATTAAGTGACTCAATTAAAAAGGTGGAAAGAAATTCTGTCTTAACCCCTGCTGACAATTGGCTATATCCCTTATCTGATTAAGTATTATCTTAATCAGATAATACTTCTTTCTAAGGCTGGTGTAAAATAATTTGATGCGGACATCCATCTCAGATTCCTCCTCATTTTCCACCCCTCGACTCCCTGCGGAGGAAAGCTGAAGCTTTGGCATTCTGCTGGGACTTTCCACCCTTGATTAGGCCCAGATGACTTAATCAACAGGATGTTTGGAGCCACAGACTCTATGGCTGAATCGGCTGAGGAATCTGCAGCAAGATCTGAACAGGACATTTATTTTTTCAACGAACTAATCTGATTCTGTTGCTTGTTACTGATTTTGGGGCGGAATCCCCCTCCTCATCTGAACATATCCTAGCCTTAGACTAGCAGATTTTGCTTAATGAAAGCTGATCGATTACACAATGATTACATAGTTTGATGCAGAAGAAATGAAGGTGGAATGATTGCTAAACTGATCGTTACCTTGGCATATACTTTCATTTTCTGTCAGAGCACGACCCTTGCTATACTTATACATACCTATAATATGTGTGCTGCTGACAGACTGTGTGCTTTGTTTTTGTTTTTTGTTTTTTTTTTGTCCTGCTGAAAGCAGCCTAACACCCTATGAGAGTGGCAACAATCACCCGATGAATGAACATTGCTCTATTACACAGGTCAATTGACTGGAAAGAGCACTTTACGAGCATTCATTCCTGACAATTGCCTGCTAAATTGAACCATCTAATAGGGCCTTAAATAATCTTAAATATTTGTTGTGTATCCGGTAGTCACCAATTGGAAAAGTTAGTAAAGGTTAGTGAAAAAGGTTAATGAAAAAGCAGCAGCACCAAAATACCAGTATAAAAAGCAAAGAAATCATGACTGTTGATGGCAAGATTAGCTAAGAGAATGCGAGGTATTATACCTTCAGTATCTCTTAAAGGGGTTGTCCAGGATACATTGAAATCCCTACACTAATCTACACACCCTCCCCCTTCCTACTTTCTAAATAACAACATAATTTATCAAAAATGTATAGTTACCCACATTTGCTGGTTATTCGGTGATGATCTGTTTCCCCATTTCCAGAAACGGAACATCACTACTACTCGCACCCTCCCCATCCACTCCATCATACTTACTTATCTTCTTACTTCCAGGCTTTTTCCTGCGGGATGGCTCCTCCCTGTTTTCTGACTCCCTTGCATGCTATAGACCCAGCGCTGCTCTGTGCTACTGAGCAGGCGTGGGAGCAGCATCACAGACCTGCGCAGTAGAGGTGGCTCGTTGGCTACAGAGCAACGCTGGGTCTATAGCACGCATGGCAGTCAGAAAAGAAGCATGGGTTCCACAGGAGGAAGACCGATAAGTATATAATGGGGTTGGGGGTTGAGCTGATGAGGTAGGGAAGGACTAGTGTTGTGAGCGGGATAGCTAGAAACAGGGAGGGGGTGTATGGGACGGTGAGAGGTAGCTAGCGTGGAAGTTACATAGCAGGAAGCTGAACCATGTAAACATATGCAGAAGATACCAGGAGCTCCCAGAGACACCCAGAAATCACTCAAAACACTGCTAAAGGTGTATGGGTGCATTTATTAACCCATTAATAGCACTAAAAGACCTTTTTTAAAAATAATTTTTTTGCCTAGAAAATCCCTTGAAGTAAAGGACACTCTGGTCCCACCTGGATCAGGGCCGCTTTAACCATAGGTGCATCAGTGAAGCCGCACTGGGCCCTATGGTTACTGGGGCCCCCTTAGCTGCTCTGGATTGAGCAGGACAGTCCTACCTTTCGGGTGCTGTCCAGTTGTTCCGGGCAGCAAGCAGCGATTTGAAATCTGTGTCCTTAGGACACAGAGGTTGAATACAATAGTGGAGCTTTCAGCTCTGTGCTCCACTATTCAGCCTTTGGCTGATAATGTCTGTGGCAGGGAAGCGCAAAGAGCGCCAAGCCGCAAACATTACAGTCGGAGCCTGCGTGTCCGTGGGAACACGGTTTGGTGAGTTTATTTTTTAAATGTGACATTGGTGGTTGAGGGGGCAGGGAAAATAACACTATGTGGGGCTGGGGGCATTGGGGGGCCCACTTTGAAAAGTTTGCACAGGGCCCCCCAATGCATTAAAATGGCCCTGACCTGGATACAATGTTATTCTACCTAATATGGTCTGTCAGTCAATTTGCCATAGTCTATATGTGAAAATCTCTTCAATACCATCTAATGTGCAGTAGTTCCTAAACCAGATAGATCTACCACTGCTTTTCCCCAAGGTCTTAAGAAAGCGGATTTTTAATTTTTTGTTGTCCTTATATAAGACACTGCTTCAGGGTATTCTACTGCTACAAACATCATATAGCACCGTGGACTTGAAAGTCCTGCCGATAAAGGCCTCTCCAGCCAGGTTATTATTACCTCATTTCTTTCAGTAATGTAAATATTAAGATCATGTTCAATCTCATGGAAGATGCAATAGCTTTGAGCAGGATCCTTTTGCGACAGTAAATATATGCTAGTCAGTGTTGGATGAAATGAAATTCCATACTGCAGACCACACTTCATTCTTAAGACCATAGATGCAGAAAAATAATTTTATAATATCAAATGGAGCTAGCTGGATGTAGTCTTAGACCGCTTGGGCTTGACTAGGAATATTAGGCAAGTCCTTGAAAGCCTATACGCCAATTTTAAAAGAATATATACCTCTGGCTTCTTTATCTTCTTTGTGACCACTGATGGTAGACATGTATGCCCCCTCTTTTTTTCTTTAATATCTCATTGGAGCCCCTGAATTGTCTTCTAAATACAGGTTCTACCTATGAGAGAATTCTAGTGGGAAAATCATTGGTAAGGGTCATACTTTCTTTTACCAATGTGGCAAATCTGGGACAATCCCTGGGATTGTTACAATAGGACATTGCTAAATACTAACATACAGGTGTATCTTAATAAATTAGAATATTTTTGAAACGTTCATTCATTTCAGTAATTCAGTATAACAATTCATAATCAGCGTTTTCCATGTTTGTGTGTCCTACTGAACCAGACCATTTAAATTTACAATACTGAATTTTTTTTTACAATATTCTAATTTTCTTAGATTTGGGTTTTCATTACCTGTAATTCATAATCAACATTTACAGAAATAAAACACTTGAAATAGAACACTCTGTGTGTAAAGAATCTAGAAAATATAGGAGGTCACTTTTTAAATTTAATTACTGAAAGAAATAAACGATTCAAAGATATTCTAATTTATTGAGATGCACCTGTAGCTAAGTACTGAACAGTATTTAAGTGAAAAAACTTTATGGCGAGAGAGAAAATTTGCTGTTAGCTGCAGCACAATGGCTGTGTGTGTTTCCCTGCTTCTCTTTTACTTGGCTCCTTCTCCCCACTCTACTTTCTATAGCACCTTAAGGACCAGGTCTCATTTGTTAAATCTGACGTGCCACTTTATGTAACTTTAAGACGCTTTAGCTTGTCAAAGTGATTCTGAGAATGCTTTTGTCGATTATGTTTTGTCTGTAATTATGAAAAATAGGAAATATGGTAAATTGGGCCGTGAAAATTGAAAGCAACGTTTTTTCCTATAAAATGTTGATTTAACGCCAATTTTTGCATTCCCACAAGGGGTTAAAGGAGATAACGTACTCATATTTTAACCATTTTCTCATGACTACTGAAATGCCCCACATGTGGATGTAAATTGATATATGGACACCAGCTTCTGATGGGCAGATTTTGCTAGAATAATTTTCAGATGCCATGTTGCTTTTGCAAAGTCCCTGAGGTACCAGAACAGTACAAACCCCCAAGAAGTGACCGCATTTTGCAAACTGCACCTCGCAAAAAAATTATCAAGGGGTATAGGTATCATTTTGATATCAGAGATGCTTACCAAAACCAAATGTGTTTTGGATGGTGCAAAATGAAAATTTTCCCAGATATACTGTATGTTGTTTCTGGGTCTGATATGTCATGCCCAGCTTGTGTTACTGTAGAAAGTCTTCTCACCAGTTATTATGCTCTGTTTCCTAATTTTGTAAACACCCTACATGAGGCCCTAATCTTTTGCCTGGAAATATGACAAGGCTCAGAAGTGAAAGAGCATCTTACGCATTTGAGGCCTAATTTGGTTATTTACACTGCATTGGCATTTGGAGAGGCCCTGAACTAAAATTAAAAACAATGACCCCCAAAATATGACCCCATTTTACAATCTACATCACTCAAGGAATTTCTCAAGGGTTATAGTGAGTATTTTGAGCTCAAGAATGCTTCCCAAAAATTAATGTGCAATTGCAAAAATGTGAAATTTTTTAAGAAATATGCCATTTCAATGTCCAATATTTTGTGGCCAGTTAGTTTCAAAAGAGATACGCACTCCTAAAATTTGAAGCAGGTTATGCTGGGTACAAAAAAAATTCTATACAATACAGACCAAAAGTTTGGACACACCTTCTCATTCCAAGAGTTTTCTGTATTTTCATGACTATAAAAATTGTAGATTCACACTGAAGGCATCAAAACTATGAATTAACACATGTGGAATTATATACTTAACAAAAAAGTGTGACACAACTGAAAATATGTCTTATATTCTAGGTTCTTCAAAGTAGCCACCTTTTGCTTTGATTACTGCTTTGCACACTCTTGGCATTCTCTTGATGAGCTTCAAGAGGTAGTCACCTGAAATGGTCTTCCAACAGTCTTGAAGGAGTTCCCAGAGATGCTTAGCACTTGTTGGCCCTTTTGCCTTCACTTTGCGGTCCAGTTCACCCCAAACCATCTCGATTAGGTTCAGGTCTGGTGACTGTGGAGGCCAGGTCATTTGGCGTAGCACCCCATCACTCTCCTTCTTGGTCAAATAGCCCTTACACAGTCTGGAGGTGTGTTTGGGGTCATTGTCCTGTTTAAAAATAAATGATGGTCCAACTAAATGCAAACTGGATGGAATAGCATGCCGCTGCAAGATGCTGTGGTAACCATGCTGGTTCAGTATTCCTTCAATTTTGAATAAATCCCCATCAGTGTCACCAGCAAAGCACCCCATCACACCTCCTCCTCCATGCTTCACTGTAGGAACCAGGCATGTAGAGTCCATTCGTTCACCTTTTCTGCGTCGCACAAATACACGTTGGTTGGAACCAAAGATCTCAAATTTGGACTCATCAGACCAAAGCACAGATTTTCACAAGTCTAATGTCCATTTCTTGTGTTCTTTAGCCCAAACAAGTCTCTTCTGCTTGTTGCCTGTCCTTAGCAGTGGTTTCCTAGCAGCTATTTTACCATGAAGGCCTGCTGCACACAGTCTCCTCTTAACAGTTGTTGTAGAGATGTGTCTGCTGCTAGAACTCTGTGTGGCATTGACCTGGTCTCTAATCTGAGCTGCTGTTAACCTGCGATTTCTGAGGCTGGTGACTCGGATGAACTTATCCTCCGCAGCAGAGGTGACTCTTAGTCTTCCTTTCCTGGGGAGGTCCTCATGTGAGCCAGTTTCTTTGTAGCGCTTGATGGTTTTGGCCACTTCACTTGGGGACACTTTCAAAGTTTTCCCAATTTTTCGGACTGACTGACCTTCATTTCTTAAAGTAATGATGGCCACTCGTTTTTCTTTACTTAGCTGCTTTTTTCTTGCCATAATACAAATTCTAACACTCCATTCAGTAGGACTATCAGCTGTGTATCCACCTGACTTCTGAACAACACAACTGATGGTCCCAACCCCATTTATAAGGCCAGAAATCCCACTTATTAAACCTGACAGGGCACATCTGTGAAGTGAAAACCATTTCAGGTGACTACCTCTTGAAGCTCATCAAGAGAATGCCAAGAGTGTGCAAAGCAGTAATCAAAGCAAAAGGTGGCTACTTTGAAGAACCTAGAATATAAGACATATTTTCAGTTGTTTCACACTTTTTTGTTAAGTATATAATTCCACATGTTTTAATTCATAGTTTTGATGCCTTCAGTGTGAACTACAATTTTTATAGTCATGAAAATACAGAAAACTCTTGGAATGAGAAGGTGTGTCCAAACTTTTGGTCTGTACTGTATGTGAGCGTAAACTTTTGTGGGCGCACAGCAGGGCTCACTGAAGGAGTGCTGCACTCTTTAGCTTATGGAGTGTCGATTTAGAGAGATCAGTTTTTGGTTGCCTTGTCTCTTCTGCAGAGCCCTGGAGGTGCCAGTAAAGTGGAATACCCCAGTAAGTGACCCCATTTCTTTAAACGATACCCTTCAAGAAATTTATATAGCAAGGATATTTAACCCTTGAGCAATTTAAAAGTGTGGCTCTGTGTGGAAGATTTTAAAGCAATCATTGATACACAAGCCTGGCTGTGACGGGCAATCCGGACAATAATAGCAGGTATCACGCCTCATTCCTCTCTTGCTGTATACACTGCATCATTTGCATCTGCTTGCCCCCAACATCCACTTCAATTACCTTTTTTGGTAATCAAGGAAAGAATCTCACTTTCCTGCCTTTTTATATAACAGAAATGAATATGTGGCCAACTGAAACAAGTAAATGACTATTTTTGTACCAGGTATGTGACTTTCTTGATACCTGGTATGGCTGTAACATCTGATCCACCAGGTCCACAACCCCCTTGTTTTTATTGTAATCAGTAATTGCAACTGGCTTTTGCTTTGGAGTTGTGGAACCTAGCTCAGAAACAGTTGTTGTGGCATCAGGGTGGATTGAGCTAAGGGTGAATGTCTATTTTATCCTTGTAATTTAAGGTAAGCAGCTCTCCACTGCAGAGAATACCGCCTGACTGCCCCTTTTTGAATTTTTCATTGACCAATGATTGTGGAAAGCCGTGGCCATTCTTCCAGATGGTCCCACAAGCCCCTGTGTTATGTTGCACCAAAGGTTTAAAGGGTACACTACTGTAGTGTAGTAGTCTAAATACAAGTGTTAGCCATTTTGTAGAAATGGGCTAATCAACTCTCAAACAATTCTACCACTTGTCTCCAAATAGGATTTAGTTGGCTATCCTTCACCTCATAGATGTGAAAAGCTGATGTGTATCCTATTAAACTCTCATACAGTTTGGAGAGTTTTATTCCATCCTTGCCCTCTTGGATGGAATATATTGCTTAAGGTGCAGTCTACCTTTGAGTTTTACAAGGTATTCTTCATAGAAATATTTTATGTTTGGGTATAAAGTTTCAAAAATGTTTGGCTCAGCATAGTGAGGATGGTTTTATATAATCGGTTATATTGTGAGGCACTGGATGTCGCCATTGAAATGGAAAAAAAAAATCTCATGAGAACTTGGGTTCTGGAAGGAATGGCAGAAAAGGTAGAGATAAACAGGGCGGGTGGACCAGTAATATCAAATGGTCGGCTTTTTAACAAGCTCCATATCTAGTGTGAGGAATAAAAAATGTTTAATTTCATAAAGATTTGTTGGCATCCATATATTTTGTCTGGCATAATAGGATCGTGGATTCTGAGAGGTAAATTGGGGAGTGTTTAAATTTGTTTGGGTGACAATATGTTCTAGTAATTCATCTGTAATAAACTTAAAAAATGAACTGGTGAATAATCTTCACATCCACAGTTACTGTATACCTGGGGTGACCTTAAAATCAGGGGTGAATGGAGTGACAGAATCAGAAGCTGCCCATCTGGGAAATGCTATCTACAGCAAACTTTCCCTGATCTGGTCATGATTGGTTCTCATAGCCATCACATGATCAGGACCTGAACCAATCAGGTTCCCATCAAGTCTCCGTGACCAGCAACAGCTAGTAGCGATGTGATCACGAAATTACCAACACTTTGGGGAACCCAATCCCCAATTTAACAGGGTCAGTATATACACGTTGGCACTGCACAAAGCCCAGCAAGTGCCGACGTACATATACAGTGAGCACTTGGGAACAGGTTAAGTGAGCTGACAGTCCATCTTGGAAGACCAAGACAAATCAAGCAGACATTTCCAAATATGTGAATAGTTAAAGAGGGAATGGGGAAAAAGAAAAAGCTTAATAGTAGGGGAAAAAGAGGCACTTTTTATTAGATATATTAGTGTTTCCTCTTAGTGCTTGTACTATTAATTTATGCAGTTTGTTGAAAAGTTAGAGATGAGTGAATCAAATTTGATCCAAAATTTTATACTTTAAGGATGGCAGTCACCATTTTAAATGTCAGAACAAGCCAGGGAAGAACAACTACATGACCTCAATTGGAATGTATCAGAATACAGTCCTAGGGACCTCAGAGTATCATACACAACATTTCAAGACAATTGGAGAACTTTTGAATCGGAATAAAATTATTTGGAGCAACCAAGGCACATATGTCCAAATCTGCCAAAATAAATCTTAGGAGATTTCGCTCATCTCTATCAGTGACCCTTTAATATAGAACATGTAAACATGAGGAATTTTTTTTCTGGTTTATGACCATTAGATCTAAAAACATTAACCTTTAAATTGCAGCAATCAAAATGTTTATTAGTTGATTAGTTTATTAGAAATTTAGCTTGGTAGCCAAGCCCAAAACATGCTTCATCCTGAAAGAATTAATTCTATAGTTATATAAAACTGCAATCATCATTATAACAACTTCTGTCCAAGAATATGACAAGGATGATAAATATTATTAAGAATAAAATTTTATGTTGACATAAATTTTGACATTTTTATCATTTCCTTTGAATTTTCTTATCATGTATTAATTATACCCCATTTTACATCCTGTATTCTACTCCATATTCATTACCATATTATCTACTACAGTATTTGTCACCTTTAAATACATAATAAATTACTACCATAAAAATCAGTAAACGGTGAGCTAAAAAAAAAATAGTATTCTCATTCTAACACCTTGTGAGTTTTGACACTGAATTACAAGTACAAATGTTGGTAAAACTGCAGAAACTAGCATGGATTTCATCTTGTTAACACCTCCACAGTGATGTGAAACATAGAAATCACAGTGATAATAAGATAACAGGGATGAGACCTGGCATGGCAATGAAGAGTTAGCAGTGTGAATGTCAGGGAAGCGTTTATCCATTTCTTGTCACTCGGCAATCGCTGTCCAAATGAATTAGTTTTGGTGACAGAAAGTCATATCTATCCTTCTTGGACCATTATCTGCACAATGTTACTCAGGAACTGATTTGTGAAATATACTACAGATGAATATTACAAAGCATTTGTGATTAGAGCTAGCTGCAGAATATTGTCTTATGCACAGTATCCTTTTCCCCTTATCAATCATTGTCACATAAGGATATGGCTGAAAGAAGTTGTGACTGTTTTTCCGAATAGATTTCTGCACATAGACAATGTAGATGTCATATAGAGGAATGTGCTACGGTTCAAGCCTTTGACCAGTGGATGATTATTTCTGACAAGAAGGAATGAGGTTAAAGAACGTATATTTAATCCTTGCCTAGAACGACTGCAGTTTAATACAGGCAAGTAATAAATATAAAATCTATAAAACTATTGTTATATGAATATGTAGACATGTACAGTATGTACAGATGTAGCAAACTTTGACCATCTGTGTCTCAGTGGTGTTAAAGTATTAGGCTAAGGCCCCATATTGTGGAAAAGCTGCTTTTTCTTGTTATTGCTGATTTTCCTGTGTGTTTTTAGCTAAAAAAAAAAAAAAGACAGGAGTGGATTTAATGGAAGATAAAAGTATAAGAGCTTCCTATATATTTCCCATTTCTTTATATTTCCCATTCCTTTTCAAGCCACTCTTAACTTTGGATCAAAAAACTGCAGCAAAATCTGCAACAAAAAAGCAACTTTTTTGCAATGTGGGGCACAGAAGCGATGCAAGAAAAGCCGCGGTGGCAAAGCATCGCGGTTCTTCCCGCAGAGCTTTGCAAAAAAAGTTCACAGAGGTTTCCTCTGCGGACTTTCTGCTTTAATTATGTCTGTAGGGAAACCTCCGGTGTTTCCATAGATATAATTGACATGATGCAATTTCCAAAACCACAACGGTTTTGGAAATCGCCAGGTGTCCGCACTGCATATTTTAATGTAAAGTGGGTATGGGATTCGCTAGAACTGTGGCATTTAGCCCACATGGGGCTCTGGTGTAAAGGGGGTTTTCCATCCTCAACAGCTCTCTTTTATACTGATGACCTATCCACAGGGTAGGTGATGAATATCTGATAGAGGGTGATCTGACATCTGGACTCTGCAACGATCTGCTGATCCAGTGCAAATTTCAGAATCTGCTTCCAAAACCTGCTTCAAATTCCTGAAGTAGACGTTTCATGCTCAACAAACTCTGCATCAAATTCCATTGTGTGAACCAGCCCCTATAGTGCAGCTTCTTCTTTAGTTTGTGTGTTTTCTATGAGAGCACAACACACGAAGTAAAGAAGAATTTGCACTATAAGGATTGGTTCATACAGAGGAATTTGATGCTGAGTTTGTCAAGCTCAAAACGTCTGCTTCGTAGCTGCAAGTCTCCACCCATCAACTCTGAAACTGAGAATTATAGATATGCAAAGAAAAGTACTAAAAATACAAGATGTATAATGACTAGACATAGTGATAGTCCCATGTACACACACTGTGCTATTAAGTTATGCAAAGTTTATTAAAAGGTGAACTACGCTAAGAAATAGTTTGGTTATATGTGAAACAAATTCTGTGTCAGATCGTTTTGATAAATGATACAAAAAAGACCCACCCAAGTGTTTACAGTTATAAAATCATATTTTTATTCATTTATCTAAAATGAATAACATATACAATAAAATTTATGGAGTTCTTCAGCAATTGATATAACACCATTAAGGGCAATAATTCATAATGTTATGTACTAAGAAATATATCTAATAAATAATCAACACTTAATCAATTAATCTATACAAAACATTACAATTCATCAATATTCAGTGTTTGCTCAGTTCATAATGCAAGAAACCAGCCCTACATCACTATACATTCTACATTGACGTCACTCATGGTGCTAGTTAGAGATGGTCAAACCTCTAAAGTTTTTTTTTTCATTTTAGGTTGGCTCGGGTGGCTCTGATCCAAGATTTGTTTTTGGCAGAACAAGTTTGGTATGAACCTCACCTTTAAAATTACTTAAAACATAGGAGCACTAAGAGTTTTCTACACTAGGACCCTATCTATGCAATTTCTAGCTCTCGAAGACAAACACAGCCAAAGTTATGTCAAAGTGAGAGTGACATGTACGTCTATGGAAAAAAAAATAGTAAGCCCTAAGATACAAACTCAGAATTTAACCATACACTGCGTTGCCACTTGCTTTTACGCATTTTAACATTTAAAATGCCCCAAAAATTACCTTTCATTAGTGAAAAGGTGCTCGACAAACATGGCGGTTATATTGCAAAAGCAATGATCTTGTAGAAAAATTTGCCTGTTTTGATGACTTGTAAGTGCTACAGGCTTGTTGTTGTTTGGGAGACAACTTTGTGACTATGAGCCTAGTTGAAAAGTGATGGGACCAACAGTTTGGTTTAGTGGAATATGATGGAGCAGGCTGCAGGACATTTGTGGCTGAGTGGTGGCAGTGGTGGTAGTGGTCGCAACGTGTGGCAGTGCAACAGGGCATACTATGATGGATCAGGCCACAGGACATGTCTGGCTGAGTGGTGGCCATGATGGTAGGTGTTTAGGAGTAGTAGGCAGCATCAGCAGCAATACAGTGAATGGAACATGATAATAGTGACACCACTATTTGAAGGCATCAGCTGGTGGTATTTGAAAATCTTTACAGATCCATGCCTGATTTATTTTGACAAAAGTAATTTTTTCCATGCTAGCTGTGGACTGTTTTGTCCTGTAGGTATTAAAACGCCACCGGCAACACTGAACACCCTCTTGTCCACTACACTAGGCCGGACAAAATAAAACTCCCTTTTCCTTCCACAGCTCTAAATTATTGAAATATGGATATATTATACTATGTCATGCGTTATGAGTATAGTTAGGAATTTTCTTATAGTTATAAAGGGTTTTTTTTTATTCCTGGGTGTAATTGGAAGATGGACTTTGGGTATTGTTTGTGCTAGAGTCCCTGTGTAATTAAAATGCACAAACTAGGAATTCCTGTGTAATTTGTATCATAAGGGTCTATTTGCAGGCTAATGCTAATTCAATTAGTGGTCATCTAATGAGCAAGCCAGGGTTGCTGACCAGAGCAGACTTTACGACTGCGAGTCCTCCCCTCAAAGCTTTATATGTTGATCAAAGAAAAAATGACATCACAGGTGGGAGGTTGCTGGAAGTAGCGTGAAGGTCAGGAACCCACAAATATAATGAGGTTCATGATTTCAGTTGTAAGTTTTTTGGAGTTAGTGTGAATCCTGTCCCAGGCTTAATACAAGGTCTGTAAAGTTATTTCCATATATTTTACATTATTTGTATGTATTTATCTTTGTATTATTCCTTCTTTTTCTTGTAACGCACTGTTCTATTTTTATTAAATGTAAAATTTAATAAGATTGTCCTTTTGGCTCTGACGATCCAGCACTACCAAAGAGTGAATATCGCTAGCCGTGTTACACTCTTGTGTGGTGTAGGCATACTGGTGTCTCATCGCACTGTAAATGGCAATTGGTGGCAGCCTGGTGTAGATGCATGATTGTGAAAGGGTGTAGCCTGGTGTGATAAGTGAGTTGGAAGGAAGTGTGGAGTTACCTTTTAAGATTGCATCAGCATCAAATGTGTACATGTGGTGTGTAAGGTGAATGGATAACCCCCAGAATTGGTGAGTGGATATATCTGTGGCTGTGACCTCTGATCCCTGGCAGTCGGCCTTCTCCCCTGGCTGTGCCTGTGAAATATCAAGGGCAACCTCTGCATCCAAGGGAAAGTCCTCCTCCTCCTCTTCCTTTTCTTCCATTATAGGAGTCCCAGTTCCTCCACCATAATAACTCTGACCCAGATCGTCATCCTCCTCCATCAACACAGGGCGATGACATTGACTCATCCTCCTTTTCTGTCCCTGTGGCTTCTTCAAAGGGCTTAAGACTGTGGATCATAAGTCCTTATAAGTCTACAAAGACTTATCATGAAGTAACACATTGTTCCTGTGATCTGCTGCATGCCATAATTGTTCACCACCTTCTTCTGCTAACATAGGTGCTCCAGCATGTTTAAGGTGGAGTTCTACTAAGTTAGAACATCACAGATAAGGCAGTGCAAAGGCAGACTGTTGAGTCACTGAAAATCAAGTAGGGTGTTTTTTTGTGACATAAGAATGGCTGAAATGCACAGAGACTTTCTGGCCATGAGGAGCACCTCCTTTAAACCATTATGCAAGTTAATAAAGTGGAGAACCAGCAAATTATGGATTATCCACCAAATTATGGACATGCACCATACAGGGACAAATGTGTTATTTATCCTAACTGCAGCGCAGTTGGTGCTATTGTCACTGGCATCAATATTGTGAAGGAGACACTGCAGTAAATTACACAGAAGCCTGACTCCAGGTCACATTATTCTTGGATGCAATGTCCTCCTGTAATTAGTGAGCTAAGTAATCAAAAACCTCAACTTCATTCTCAGGAAGTACAACAATCCTGCAGCTTCTTGTAGAGCAATCAAGATCAGGAGTAGTGTTTCTGTTGCCACTCACATTATTACTACTTACACATTTGTTTCCTTGTCCCTCTCCTTTTGCCTATCCCCTGCCCTGTTTTTTTCCAGTCATTTTTTTTACTCCACACAGTGTTTAACCACTTTCAGGCCGCCCATAGACTGGTTGTCTAGTTCTGTAAGGACGTACCGGTACATCCAAGCAGAACTGTCTGGTAGCCGGCTGTAACTTCAGCCAGAGCTCCCAGACAGAAAGCAGGGAAGGTTTATTACCTTCCCTGCCTTCCCTATCGCTGTGTATACAGCACTTAATGAGCATTGGGTCCTACAGGACCCAGATCAGCTCTATAAGTTTCTATAGTAACTTGCAGAAGGTTGTATTCCTCCTACATCTGGGGCTAAATGTACCAGCCCTAGTTACAGGGGAAATCAGCCTCCCCACCAAAAAAAAAAAAAAAGTGATCAGATGTCCCCAAAGGTCTACTATGACCTTATGGAGACACAATGTAAAAAAAAAAAAAATAATAATAATAATAATTAAAAAAAATAAAATAATAAGGCAATAACATGCCCTTATTAAAGGTTATAGCCCCACCCCCGACGACACCATAAAAAAATAAAAATTACCATAATGGAGAGTAAAAACAATTTTATAAAGTTTTTTAGTAGTACTTTGTGTTATTAAATAAAAAAAAATTGGAAAACAGACACGTTTTCCTGCCTCTCTTGTTTATATTTTCCAGGATATAAGAAAATTAAAACACATGCAAAAATAAAAACAACATAAAAATAAAGCCCTATGTGTCACCGAAAAAAAATGCAGAAATTAGTTGAATAATGCAAATGATAAAAATGTTACAACCCTCAAAACCGCACATACATAAAAATCCGAAAATGTGTCTAGTCCTGGACAAGAAATTGGCCCGGTACTAAAGTGGTTAATTATAGTGATTGGCAACAATTCTGGCAATTGTTGTTGTTTGTTTCTTACAAACATGTAGAAAAGTCAGCCTTCATTAACAGTTTTTTTTTTGTTTTTTTTTTTAAATAGCTCAGGCTGCAATAGTGTATTTATGCGCAGCAAAACAAAAAACACATTTAAGAAATGAAGAATTTTTTTTTAAATTAACTGTGTATTTTGTGAGCAGAACAGAACAAAAAAAAAAAAAAACATTAAATCACATGAGGTTTTTTCTAGATTAGTGCAAGCTAGACTGTATATTGGGTGAACACAACCCAAAAAAAATGCTTAAACAATGGAGATTCTTTTTTATTATGGGAGGCTGCAAATACTATATATATGCACAACAACAACAAAAAACACTTAAATTAATTTTTTTTCAGATTAATATTCCATCACACTGTATATTTGGTGAACAGAGCAGAAAAAAAAACATTAAATAACAAGAGTTTTGTTTAGATTTCTGCAGGCTAGACTGTATATTGGGTGAACAAAAAATTGCAGAATTGCACAGGCAGAATCAGTGCTTTGCTGTTAGAACAGCAGCATTTATTTAATGTAAAAATTTAATTTCTTGCCCAAAAGATTTTTACAGTACTGGATTGTTTTGTCAGTAAAAAGCATATTTAAAGACTGTGTATACAGATGAAACTGCTCTATTGTGCAACATACTTAGACAAAATTATATTATTGGCAATAAAAGGGTTAACTGCCCTGTCTGTGTGTCTGTAATTCTGTATTACAGTAGGAATGTAACAGTCTCAAACTCAAACAGCAGCAGTTGCTTGCTATTCCCTCACTCTTATCTATTGATTTATATCAGTAATCTGCCTGTGTAATTGCTTGAATCTGACTAAATTCTCCTATCCCAACTATTGTTTTCAAATTTTTAAGACCTGTCCTTTTTATGATGCAGTGAGATAAATCACACATCCTTTCCTATATCCATCATTACTTCAACAGGCTTGAGATGATGCTTGCAGCATTTTATGTAGTATATATGATATCAGCCTCTCAGCTAATAGATAGTGGTAGGTGGATACCTTACAGTGCTGACTGCTGATGTCAGGTTAAGCTAGAACATCAGAGTCTCACACATGCCTTTTCTCTATTTCCTGCTCAAACATACAGGTGCATCTCAATAAATTAGAATATCTTTGAAATGTTTATTTCAGTAATTAAATTAAAAAAAGTGACCTCCTATATTTTCTAGATTCTTTACACACAGAGTGTTCTATTTCAAGTGTTTTATTTCTGTAAATGTTGATTATGGATTACAGGTAATGAAAACTCAAATTTAAGAAAATTAGAATATTGTAAAAAAGTTCTGTATTGTAAATTCAGTGTGTCACCTGCCAAGGTTTCCTAAGCCTTTAAATGGTCCCTCAGTCTGGTTCAGTAGGACACACAATCATGGAAGACGCTGATTATGAATTGTATTACTGAATTACTGAAATGAATGAAATTTTCAAATATATTCTAATTTATTGAGATGCACCTGTAGTGGTGGCAACTTCAGTTTGTCTGAGACTAATCGCCGTTTATTTGGATTTGTTAAAATCCGAACAATTTGGAATGTTCTTGTCGAACCGGCTCGTGACGAAGCGGTTCACCTATCTCTGGTGCTAGCCCTAACTGAACCAGATTCAAATAACAACTATAAGACAGAAAAATTTTTGGCACTTTAACATACATTACAACATTACATAAGTCACCATATGCCAGCTATCATATATTGAGAAAATACAATTTTTGCAAATGCTAACCTGATAAAAACATGAAAGACCTAACTCTGCAGCAACACCAGCAATGCCAAATCCTCTGCTTCTGCAATCTAACATGAGGAGGATAGGCCTCTGGCTATGGCCAAAGACCCTGGGAAGAAGCTAGAAGCAATTTATTACTGCTCCAGAGGTTATAGCGATAGGGGGTGCAGAGGTAACATCTACTACTGGGTCCTGGCATCTCAGGGATCCCAAAGTCCATTCTAAATAATAAGAAAACATCAGTATTATAGATATCAAGTGGAGGCCCCGTTACATATTTTGGAGCCTCTGTCTGCTTCTGTCGTCCACTGTACACACTATATAGCACTGAAAGAGCACTATGTAGTGAATAAATGAAGCCTCCCTCTGTAGCAGAGATGCTGGGTCTTAGCAGACTCAGATCAGCTCTCCCAGTGACTATTTTCACTAATGGAGGATGTTTTCACTTGTAACTGGGGCAACTGGGAAGCTGTGTCAAAATTAAATTAAAAAAAAAAAGTATGAATGCCCCCTAGGGGCTTTTATGACCTCGTGGGGAAAATTGAAAGTCTTTAGTAGTTAATACCTATTAATGGCTAACTGAAAAAGTTTCAAGTGCTCAAGATTCTCGTTTTTTAGCTTTTATATCTACTGGCTAATTTGGTAAAAAGATGTATTTTTTACTTAGACCTCATGGAGGACATATCTTGTAGCAAAAAAAAAAAAAAAAAAACATCACTACAAAGCATTGCCATAACCTGCCTGTTCATCCTAAACTGTACATATGATATAGGAAAACATCTGTAATTGACAAATTTAAAAAATGCTGTTAATGAAAAAAATATACTTTTTCCCAAAAAAAAAAAAATATTTGTGTAAGTGTGTTAATAAACCAACAAGTAAAATAGTGCCATTAAAACAACATGTGGGCAAAAATACTAAAATGTATAAGGTATTTAAGAGCTTCTCAGACCTGACCATTAAGGGGTTAAGTGAACAAATTCCCCTTTAAAATGCATAACATATTTGCATTGTTATTATAATATATTAATATGTGAATATTAATCAGTTGTGTGAATGCAGGGTCAGAGGAATGTTGACAGTTACCCATCAGACGAGACCTCTTAGCAGAGGTGAAGGTGACTGAGCATGTCATGTTCCTCTACTAGATTAGACTTCTCTAAGGCTTCAACAACTGATTATAAAGCACCCTGATGCAACAGTAAAAATTAAACCTCGATTAAACAAATGTTTTCATTGTACATTTTTATGTTGAAGAGCAGGCAGACATATATGACTGAAGATATTGTTGTCATTGGGCAATCAGCAGGGAGGAAACCTTGTAGTGTTCAGATTTTCTTCAGTACTGCCATAAGGGCAATGAAGTATTACCATAAGGACAATGTAGTGAGACACATTTTTTGCAGTCACTGTCACTTACTGCTCCAGATGAGATGAGGGTCCTAAAGAATTGGAGGACTCCCTTTTAGGCCAGGGCCCCACATAGCATAAACGCCACAAGTTTGCCACAGCGGAAACACTGTGGCATAAACTGCAGTGTTTTACAGTCCCTTCAAAGTTGATGGGATTCTGGCTATTCCCATTTTTTTTTTTTTTTCCAAGATGGCGCCGCTGAAGTGGCTGCCTGTTAGGCAGCTCTGAGACTCTCTCTCTCTTATTTTTTTCTTTCTCTGTCTGTTTTTTATCTCTCTACTTAATGGACTTTACACTATGAAGAAATGAAGAAACAAAGACTTGGAATTGGACCTTTGTGATACTTTTTTTTTTTTGTTTTTATCTGTCTTTTTGTCCTGCTGAAATGGAGACTCTTGTGTCTGCAGGCATTTCTTTTGTCTACACAAGAGAGAAACTACTGCAGCTTAGAGTCACAACAACAGGGCTGCATACCATTTGCCCACCCATCCCCCAAGAACTCTGGAGAAAGAAAAAGCGGGGGAGGGGCTGCAGAGCAGGAACTCTTCAGAGGATTAAAAAGAGGCGTTACCGACCAACTGTTCCCTCCATCATTATGGGCAATGTGAGATCTCTTGCAAACAAGATGGATGAACTAACAGCGCTCACCAGGCATCATCAGGAGTTTCGGGCGTGCAGCATGATGCTACTTACAGAGACTTGGCTCACTGAAGTTACTCCTGACTCTCTGGTCTCCTTGGATGGTTTTAAACTCCTTCGGGCAGACAGGACAAGGGAGAGCGGTAAGAGGAAAGGAGGGGGGCTGGCAATGTTTGTGAATAATAGATGGTGCAATCCTAGGCACATTGTGATTAAGGAGCAAACTTGCTGTAAGGACATTGAACTATTAGCTGTGAGCATGAGACCTTTCTATCTACCAAGGGAACTATCACATGTTATCGTGATAGCTGCATATGTCCCCCCTCTGCGAAAGCTGACGATGCCTGCGAGGTCCTACAAGCCACGCTGAGCCAGTTACAGTCTCCACACCCCCAGGCCCTCCTTCTTGTGTCTGGCGATTTCAACCACGCCTCTCCATCATCCACACTTCCCAGTTTCACACAGTATGTAACCTGCCACACAAGAGACAACAAAACACTGGACTTGTTCTTTGCCAACGTGAGGGAGGCATATAACTCATCAGCCCTACCGCCCCTGGGAAGATCGGATCACAACCTAGTACATCTCCGACCTGTGTACAAGCCACTTGTACGTAGAGAACCAGCTGTCACCCGCACAGTGAGGATATGGTCCGAGGAGAGTGATGAGGCTCTGAGGGATTGTTTTGACACAACCGCATGGGAAGTTTTGCAGGATTCGTATGGAGAAGATATAGAAGGACTCACACACTGCATAACGGACTACATTAATTTTTGTGTGGACAACACAGTACCCACAAAAGTGGTGAGGTGCTTCTCCAACAACAAACCATGGATTAACTCTGATATAAAAACACTACTTAAGGAGAAAAAGATGGCATTCAGGACAAGAGATAAGGAGGGGTTGAGGGAAGTACAAAAGGAGCTGAGGCATCTAATCAGGCAAGGAAAATCCAATTATAAGGAAAAAATGGAAAAGCAAATGGAAAGAAAAGACATAAGGGGGGGTCTGGGAGGGGCTTAAGTCAATTTCGGGTCATAAACAGTCTGTCTGCCAGATTGAGGCAGATGTTAACTGGCTTAATGAACTAAACCTATTCTTCAACAGATTTGATCACACACCAGCTCCTCCTACCCCAGCATGTCCTTCAGCTCCCCTCACCACAATGACTTCACCCCATGCGGCCACTTCCCAACAGACCAGTAAATCCAGAAATCTGTCTTTATCTGACCACAGTCTGACCTTCACACGGGCCCAGGTGAGGAAGGAGATGAAAAAGATCAAGGCGAGGAAAGCCGCAGGGCCAGATGACATCAGTGCAAGGCTAATTAAGACTTGCGGGGACCAGCTGTGTGGTATAATTACATATATGTATAATATGAGCCTGAGGCAGGAAATAGTCCCTGAATTATGGAAATCTTCTTGTGTGGTACCAGTTCCAAAGAAACCCCACCCTATGGACCTCAACGACTACAGACCTGTAGCACTGACATCCCACTTGATGAAGATCTTAGAGAGATTGGTTCTCACACATCTTCGCCCTCTAGTGAGCCCCGCTATGGACCCTCTCCAGTTTGCTTATCGACCGGGCATTGGGGTAGATGATGCCATCATCCACCTTCTGCACAGGGCTCTGTCTCACCTGGAAAAACCAGGGAACACGGTGAGAATAATGTTCTTTGATTTCTCCAGTGCTTTTAACACCATACAGCCCAGGTTACTGAGAGACAAGCTGGGCCTTGCTGGAGTGGACCACCACCTCTCCAACTGGATCCTAGACTATCTCACAAATCGACCTCAATACGTGAGAGCCCAAGACTGTGTGTCAGGTACCGTGATCTGTAATACGGGGGGCACCTCAGGGTATGGTTCTCGCCCCTTTCCTCTTCACACTGTACACTGCTGATTTTAGGTGCAACTCATCCAGCTGCTACCTACAGAAGTATTCTGACGACTCTGCAATAGTAGGCCTCATCACAGACGATGATGACAGGGAGTACAGAGAACTGAACCGGTTTTTTGTGGACTGGTGCCACCAGAACCACCTGAAGATTAACGCGGAGAAGACCAAGGAGATGGTGGTGGACTTCCGTAAAGACAGATGCCCTCCAAAACCAGTGGACATCCTGGGGACGGGCATCGAGATTGTGAACACCTATAAGTACCTGGGTCTGCTCCTTAATAATAAGCTGGACTGGGCAGATCATATGGAGGCCCTGTACAGGAAGGGCCACAGCAGGCTCTACCTGCTTAGGAAACTGAGAGCCTTTGGAATCCGGGGGGCACTTCTTAGGACTTTCTTCAACTCGGTAGTGGCATCAGCCATCTTCTTTGGAGTGGCCTGCTGGGGGAGCAGTATATCAACCAGGGACAGAAATAAACTTGACAAGCTGATTAGAAGGGCCAGCTCTGTCCTGGGGAGCCCACTGGACCCAGTGCAGGTGGTGGGTGACAGAAGGATACTGTCCGTGGTGAGCTCCATGCGGGAGAATAACTCCCATCCCATGCATGAGACTGTGATTGCGCTGGGCAGTACTGTCAGTGACCGACTGCTCCACCCTAGGTGTGAGAAGGAGCGCTATCGGAAGTCTTTCCTCCCCACCGCAGTTAGGCTGTACAACCAACACCGACCTAAGCGGAGATCATTACATACAGAGAACTGAAATATCTCTCTGCCTGTTAAATCCCACCCCCCCCCTCTGCTACGTCCTATCTGTCTGTCTGCTATTAATGTAATGCCTCTCACCTTGGAACATTCCTGTACATGTTGTATTTGTATTTGTATCTGCTTATCTTATCTTTGCTGCTGTAACACACTGAATTTCCCCACTGTGGGACTATTAAAGGACTATTATTATTATTATTATTATTATTATTATACACACATTGCAGAAAAATATCTGCAGCGGACATGCTGCGATTTCAAAATTGCTGCGTTTTTGTAAATCGCAGCATGTCAATTATACCTATACAGAAATACTGGCGTTCTCCGGATAGGTATAATTGAAGCAGAAAGTCTGCAGAGGAAAACTGAATTGGTGATTCAGCTTGTGAGATGTAGACAAGGTACATATTCATTTTTTCTGATATATAGGGGGAAATATATTATTTTATTAGAATTTTATCCTTTTGGTACCATACTCTTTGGGTTTCGCTGGTGAAAGTAGGCCTGGTTAGCTAGGCATGGAGGTGCATGACTTATTTCTTTAAAATATTGCAAATTTTTGTACAATCTCTCTCCAGATAGGTGAACTTCTCTGGGTTCTTTTCTTTTCGGGTGGCTCAGGCCCAAGATTTGTTTTGGGTCGAACAAGTTTGGTACAATCCACACCTTAAAATGGTTTATAACATAGTGTTGAACACTCTCAGGGCTTCTAGAAACCTAACTATCCAATGTTTAGTTCTCTGAGGCAAACACAGCCGAAGTTATGTTAATCTGAAATAACAGTGAAATGATTTGATAACAATTTGAGTATAATAGGAATTTCTTTTAGAACGTGTATATTGCTTTAGAACCACTTCTACTAGTTATACATGCTAAGGATGGATACAGCGAGCTTTATAGAAATAATCCCGCCGCTGTATACAGTATGACTCAGTCATTAAAGCTGCTTATTCCAATACTGACACCAACTTCAACCAATTTCTACCTAAAACGTATTGTAAACAACACTTTGTACATATTGTTAAAACCATGTGGTGCAATAGTATGTACAATTGATACAGTCACTGACTTGGCCTCTCGTGTTTCTTGCCTACACACCGTATCACTCGCCTCTTGAATACTTTGATTAGATCTCTGTATCTCAGCAGTGAAAAGAAATAATTGTAATCATCAGTTTTCTATGTGAGATGCTGAACTGGTGTTATAACTTTCTCAGCAGGGATCCAGGTGCTCCGCTTGGTATCTCAGCACGCTCTTATATTATATTTACAATTTCCATAGAATGCATTCAGATTTTTTGCAGGAGTCAGTGATTAATCACGTAACTCATGTTTCAAGAAAAGCTGTAGTAAAGGCTGTAAAGAAATAGCGTACGTCTTGAACTTATCCACTTATGTGTCACTGAGCTAGATATTATGTTTCATACTCTATTGTGACAATGTCAGCACCTACTGGGTAACCTATTACAAGACAGGCTATAGTATTTTTACTAAAACCAGTGATATCCTACTTGAGTAAATGAGAGAGTATGCATGGAATATAAAATATAAGACTTACAGAAGAACAGGTAATATAGGTAAGAATTTCTGCCATTTCATTGATAGAAATGAATTGAAAATACATATAGAAATGATGAACTGAATATGACTGTATGTAGTTTTCAGGTTAGTAGTCGAAATTGCTTAAAATTTTAGACTTACTAGTGGTTTAAGGCAGTGAAAGGGTTAATGTCAGTATAACTGGTGGTCTAGGTTAGTTAGGAGGTTAATACCAGGAAAAAGACCCCCCCACACACACACACACACCCCAAAATGGCCTTGGGCAGTCAAATGGTAAATTTTATCATCTCTGGTGGAGAGCAGTGGAAGGGTTAATGCTGAATACCTGAGGCCCAGCAGTTAGTTACTTCTCCATGATCCAGCATTCCCATTTCCTCCTTGCAGCAATCAAATAAAAGATTTCATGAGGGATAAAAACAGACCATGCAGTTCTAAGTTTATGGCTGCACAGTTCTCTCTTTGATTAAACAGAGTGATTCAAGAGAACTCTGCCCAATCATTGAGGGAAATTTCAATGTTAAGCCAGTTGCACAGGACTGTGTGCTAACCGGATGCCATGAATAAATGGCACGGGAGGTGCACAGGGGACATGCAGATGTCACCCTTGTGCCGCCTGTGCATCAGCAATGATTCCGCAGCCCTTTCAATCAATGAATAGGAGCCGCGGAACCAGGGCTGCAAAATCGGACAGGAATAGGACCTGTTCTATATTTTGCGGCCCAGACTGTCGGCCCGCACACGTGATATGGTCATGTGTACAGGCCCATAGAAATGAATGGGTCAGTGTGCTATCTGGGGAAAAAAAACAGATAGCACACTGACCAGTCATATGGTCGTCTGCAAGGGGGCTCAGTGTGGTGAGAGGGGCTATCCTCAGCTTAGCAACTTATTCACAATTGTGATCAGTGTGCTATTAAGCTCTACCTTTTTTTAATGTAAGCAGTGTGTAGCATCGTAGCAAGGAAAGCAGAGGATATTCAACAACCAAAACATGTATATATTATATTATCTGTGTGCCAGATATTTTAGTGGACTTTTGCTGTCAAACTGGATATAACCACCTGCACTTGCTATGCAAGAGTTATCTGCTTGAACTAATAATTTTCTCATCATCAAACAGCTTTGTGATCCCAATATAATATTTTAAGGCCTTTTTTAAGGCTCTCCTATAATTTACTGTAAATAATAGAGATAATGTATTGTGATTTTGTTAATTTTAAAAACAACATACTTTTGTTCTGTATGTCACGTGTAGATTTGGAGAAAAAAAAACCTTGAATGTGTCATACACAAACCTATACACAGAGAACCTATATATATATATATATACAGTATATATATATATATATATATGTAGCTCCTAATTTCTCAAATGCCCTCCATGTCAGCACCACAGGAGGTCGTATCTCCTCTCCCTATTAGGGACAGGAAAAAGCAAGTAAGCGGTTAAATAGCTCCATCCTCTTCATCGTTTTTCCTGCCCTATTAGAGGGCAGACGAGGTGTTTGTGTATGATGGACTTAACTGGTAAAGTGGAGTCCAGTGCAGCTTTCCCTGCAATTCTGCATCGATTCTCCAAGTAGTACAGTTTCTTCCTGCGATGTGGTGGTAAAGTGGAGATGAGTAGTGCAGGCCTCAGTTCTTCTTTGGAGGCTTCCTGGCCTGTAGTGTTCCCTGCTTGCTTTGCCAGCGCCTGCGTTCCATGCTTGGATGCACAGCGATGTCACTTCCAGTTTGCGTCTGACGCACTTCCAGTTTTGGGGGAATGGTGCCAGTAGGGAGATTTGAAAATTTTTGTCCTCTTCCCTCCCGAAGGTGCAGGTGGACCAGGAACATTCCTATTGGTGGAATAAAGTACGCAGGTCATCAGGGGCAAGTTTAAAAAGCCTCCTAGACCAAAGGGTTTCTCCTCAAGGTAGGACTGTCTGTGTGTGTTTGTCATGTCTAGAGATGAGTCCTCTAGAATGGCAGATGAGCCTGACATACGCCCAGCCCCAGTAAGCATTCTGGTAATAGGTTGTTCCATGATATACTTTTGTTGTTTTCATTCCATTTATTGTCCTGCATTAGCTTTAGGAAATTAAGTTAAAAAGCTCTCATTTATTTCCAAAAAATCTTTGTGTCAGTCTTGCAATGAAACAATAATTAGAGGAACAGCCGTCCTTATTGGAAGAAATTAAGCAGATGGTACGGCATGAAATCCAGTCCTCCTTAGCTTCTTTTCCAGAAAACTAAAAGGATAGATTTCCTATGGACGAGACTAAGTTTAAAGGTTGGGCCAAGGTATCAAAAATTGATATACAGGTTGCTAAAGTGGAGAAAAAGACTATGCTTATCTATGAAGACTTGTCTCAACTTAAGGACCCACTGGACAGGAAAGCTGATAGCCTCAACTTGTGTGGTAAGGTCTATTTACAGATGGCTAGACCAACTAGAAGTTCGTCGTAGAGAGGGCACCCCAAGGGAAGACATCCTGCCCTCCATTCCACTTCTGCAGAAGGCCACAGGCTTTTTAACAGATGCATCTGCAGAGTTGGTGAGTATTGCCTCTAGAGGGGTCCTCTCAACTTGCCCCACATTATGGCTAAAAATGTGGGCTGGTGACCCAATATCTAAACAAAAGCTATGTGCCAGGGAAAATATGTTTTTGGTCCCAAATTTAAATACGCTACATGAAAAAGCAGTGGACAAAAAGAAGACACTTTCTTAGCCCAATCCTTTTTGGAATATCCATTCCCAAGGATATTTAGAAACGTGACGGTGGAATTAGTGGCTTTTCTTAGGAAACTTAATCTGATAGTGGTCCCTTATTTAGACAATCTTTAGTAGTAGCCCAGTCTTACACTCTCCTTAAAAAAAAAAAAAAATTAGGTTCATCCAAAGTTACGATCTTTCAGTGGAAAATAAAAAGATAAAAGTATCTGTAAGAGAGGCCATGTCTGTACTAGGGTTAATGACCTATTGTATACAAGCAGTTCCCTGGGCTCAAGCCCATTCAAGAGATCTCCCAGTCTCAAATTGGGACCAGAATAGCCTATCAATAGACAAAAAGATCTATCTGTCACACATAGACACTGGATTTTCAAGATTTATATACTGTGATTTTGAGCTTGATAGAAATTTGAGAAAGTTGGTTCATTGGGTTTTATTGTTGGTTCATTTTAGTAAATCGAAAAGCTGCTATTTAACCTCAAGTTACATATAGCAAATGAACTGAATACAGAAATGTTTCTATGTTCCTTATTATTTCAGGGTCAGAAAAGCAATAAAATATTCTCCAAGGGCCAATGAACAGTAAGAAAGCAGATTTTTCATATTGGAAAATGTCACCAATACATTAGAAGTCACTAATCCTAAGGAGATAAATGCCCTTCAATCTGCATTACAATTATTCTAGCCAATTGAACACATATTAAGACTCCTTTGCTTTTTTTTCAGCTTGTGCTGACTTTCTTACTGGTACTTTGGATCCCGTCTGCAGGATGTCAAAGTACTGGAAAAGCATTTAACTTTACTAATTCAAATATGCAAAGACCAGACATTAGCATGCGTCAGAAAATATTTCAATCATAGATTCATTAACCTTGCTCATTACCGCTTTTCATTGGAAATCAATAAGATCAATTGCATTTGTTAGCTGATTTGATGGCTGCTTTACGTTGTAAGATGGTGACTGTCAAGCTGCACTAGAGATACAGCTCATTATCTGAGAAACTGATTCTCTCTGACTGTGTGGATTGTAACTTACAAATATTGAAGATTTTTTTACAAGGTAAGGATAAACCATATATTACCTTTTTAATTTGAGCCTTGCTCGGCCTGTTTGGTCTTGGTGGACACCAACTGAGTGGACTGAGTCCACTGGTCATTCATTAGAAGCGCTTTGAGACAATCGGGTCTCTCTATTCGGCTCAGACAGCTCGTGTTCTAGTAAATGATATCTTGTCATACTCATTCTCAATATCCACCGGAACTAGACAGGGATGCCCACTATCACCATTGCTATATGTCATTGCTATGGAGCACCTAGAGGTGGTAAATAGGTAGGTCACTGGCACTATAAGCTTGCTCTTTTTGTGGACTATTTATTGCTTTACTTATCTAACCCCATTATTGCCTTTCCCTCTCTGATTAGGGAATTCGAAAACTTCGAGAGAGTCAGCAACTTTAAAATTAACTACTTCAAAACGGAGGCTCTTAACCTTACTGTCTCGGCGGCAGTATCATTCCAACTTCAGTCTAACTTTTCGTTTAGTTGGAAGTCTGTGTATCTTAAGTACCTGGGGACCTACATCTCTGCTAATCTCTCTAAACTATACTCACTGAATTTTGCTCTCCTGTTACAACGCACTCTGAGAGATCTGAAATCCAACAACAGGGTTAGTTTATCCCATTTGGGCGTATAAATGCGATCAAGATGGATATCCTGCCCAAGTTCTTATACCTTTTTTTATACCATCCCCATTACCCTCCCCTCCCTGTTCTTAAAGACTCTGGACCGGGCACTGCAGAACTTTGTTTGGGGCTCCATTCGCCCACAGTTGACCCTGTACACTCTTACCAGATCCAAGTCACTAGGTAAGGTGGGTCTCCCTGAGTTTGCTAAATACCACCATGCTGCTCCTTTGGTGCGCTTGGTTGACTGGTTTCACAATAACAAACAGTGGGTAGAACTAAGAACTCTTTGTTCCCCATATCGACGTACTCCTTGCCTTGGATACTTTCTGATGATAAACCTACCCCTGATCTGCTCCTTCCCCGGACCTACCATCTCCAGGCTGTATGGGAGCTCCTAATTAAATTTGGACTGTCCCACAGACCGGGTCTGATGACTCTTCTGTTCGAAAACCCTGCTTTCGTCCCCACAATACATAGGGACACTTTCCTCATATGGGAAGCCTCCACGCATCCCCTACTATGTCCCCTACTACTTTTGACTCCATGGGTTGTTGCCTAGCTTTCAAGCTTTCCAAGACAGTGTACCCTGGAGATGGCTCTCATGGTCTCCCTGTGCCTGGGCTCCCCATCTCCCACAGTCTGAGTCCATTTTACTGGATACTGAAATCGCACCTCCTTTTGTTTCTTTTATACATGTTGTGAGACAGGTGCCTGCGTTTGTGTTGGCCTGGGATTGCAACTTGGGCAGTGCGCCCTCTGAAAAGGATTGGCCACAAACAGCAAAAAAGTGAGCACTTGTGTGAGTACCCAACGGTGGAGAGGGGAGTTCACAACACTACCTCAGAATATCAAATAATGTTCACCACTGATGCATATATATTAAAACATAACATTTAATAATATTACCTGTTAAAAAAATACATAAGAGTCCCAAAAGAAAAAACATCATAATAAAACCAAAACTGTGGATACTATAGTATAAGTAATAAAGTATACATAAATTGGTCAATAACCACAATGGGAAAATGGAGAGGTCTTACTCAAATCTGACGACGGGAGCGGGTAAATGGGGGCACATAACCAGGAGGCGAAACAATGGTCCCTACTCTTCCCCTTTAAATCTGTCCCTCAATTCGATTTAGTGACTCCTACCCTGACAAGGGGAGTCCCAAGCTGTACCTTATATTCACCCTATTAGTTGCAAGGGGACCTTGCTAAACTGAACTAAGGATTGTCCACCATCTATGGTCAGACAAAATAAATCAATAAAGCGCCTGGAGTGGTAGGATAAATAAAACCCTACAATAGAGTCAAAATACTACATAGCTAATTCCACGTAGTGATAATGGCAGAAAGTCACATCAAACACAAGAGGCTACTTAAATAGCATATAAGCTCCTCCTCTTTAACCTCCGGGGAAGGAGAATTACCTCATTACAATACAGTTTGTACTGCGAGTGAGCAGTGCAGTTCCTGGCATGTAAACAATACTGGGAGCTGCACTTTCTCAGCACAGAAAGGACACCCATGACCCCAATAAATCTAATATTTATGGCTTATCCTAAGAATAAGCCCTCAATAGTAGAAATTGGATAATGAGTAAGGGTGTTTCACCTGAATGCATAGGCATTTTTAATCCTGTTTTAATGCTCACGTTGGGTTATTTATTTATTATGGTTACTTATATAACGCCATCATATTCCGCAGCGCTTTATTGTTAAAATGTATCAAAGTTTTGATTTCCACTGACCAGAGTGCTGGATCATTTTGGTTTGGTGGAATTAAGGATGTTTGAGCACTGTTCCTGTGCACCTAGAGTGGATCTATGCGGTTGACAGCTGGTTTGTGTCTAGAAACTGGATAAACCCTTTAAGTGTGTATGTGTAGATATATAGATATATATACTATTAGTTAATATGTTTCAAGGCTAAATTTGGAATGGTAAATTCATGAGGAAACTGGAAGAAAGACATTAACAGATTCTATACCTTCACCAAACCAAGGTAAAGACAGATAAACCACTAATGGCCGATTTCTTCATATTTTGTATTTTTATATCCTTGATCTGACCTAATTCTGTGGATGTGATTCAACAAATAGCAGAATCACATCTTTGTGAATGCTGTCTGCATATTTCAATTTTGAGAGTTAAACTATTATTTAGGGCTAACCATACTCAGAGCATGGGTTTCCCACATATGTGTTTGGAAATTCAATATCTGTAATTCTACTTGTATCCATCATATTTTTCAGTGCAGCACTGCTCACAAATGTCACTTTAAGGTTGCTGTGCCTACGAATCAAACCCTGACTGGGTCTTCAGCCAGTGAAGAGCTTTAAGACACCGAGCCAATCAGGGAGCTGCCTCATTGTCCAATCCTGACCAGAGACAGGGTATTTATGCATAGTTTTAAGGCTTCTCAGACGCCTGTTATTGATTGTATTCTGGCTTTGTTCTCAGAACTTATTTGGTTTTCTGCTGTAACCTTGGTTACTGATTTTGGCTTGTTTTTCTGGTTATCCTATCTCTTGCTGTTTTGGCTTTATCCGTGAACTCCTGGACTTGATCCAGCTTTTGAACCCTGTTATTATTCTGCTATTGATTTGGATATTTCTGTGATTTCCTGGTTTTGACACAGCTTTGTATGTTTTATTCAGTCCGCTATAGGTTATCTGGACTGATCTTTAATCTACAAGTGCAACTATTTTCTGACTCCAGTATTGACATTTAACTTTGACCCCATTCAAAGTCCATCCTGTCTAGCGAAAGACCACTACTAACCAGGATAATGTTGGATTACAGGTAGATTATTTTATTTGCTGTCTTTGATCCACCAGACTCCTACAGAATATTTGAAAATTGCTTAAATGGCAATTCCTTTACAATATAGTACTTCTTTCATGGAGATCATACTAGACCAACTCTCTAAGAAGCAGGCTGTGCGATCTGTTCACATCAGTCATATACAAATGTGTCCACTCAGTTCTAATCTTAGTTCTAGTAATCTTAGTTCTAATTTAGTTTAGAACTCCAGTTTCTCTAAACAATTCAATACAATATCCTAACATGTTGGCAAAAATCTAGACTGTCTGTAATACATAACACAACCACTGGGTGTCCACACAAATATAAGATACACATCTCATGTCAGAATATCACAAAATCATGTTGATGTGGAAAGCTGGTCGTGTTGTGACACAAATATCTGGACATATCCATCCGAAAGGATAGTAAAAAAAGAAAACATCTATAGTTCAGTTTTAGTCAGCTCATAGTACTTCATGCCCAGTGTACTGGTCAGGCATACAGAGATTTCTGCTGACAGATGACCCAAACAAAAATATATTAGTACTTCTTTCTGGAATAATATGCCTTGAGTAAATCAGTTTTATTCTGTAAAAAGTATATACAAATGGATCAAAGTTTAACTTGATGCTTAACACCGTAAACTCAGTGGCACAGAACCCAACTCTTCCAAATGCTTTTCAGTGGCTTTTGCAGTTTTATGCGGTATATCATAGTGTTAATTTAAACTTTGCTACATCTGTACAATGATTTTCCATCAAGTTCATAGAAAATAAATATCTTCAGACAAAATGTTCCCACATGTCACAGTGTAATAAAAATCATCCTGTTGCATACCTCCAGTCATTCCTTGACAATTTGATGGTCAATTAATGGCACTATATTTAATTTATTGTGCTTTTTATTAATCCAGAGAATACATTTCTGATTTCCCATTCCCCCGTTCACTAAATCAACCATATGCAGTGACTACTTAATGTTATTAAAATTACGCTGAAAATATTAACAGCTCGTAGAAGAAGCTTGGGGATTTCTCTATCAATCCCTATTTAAAGTATAGGAGTTAAGCTAACTTGAAATGCCATCTGTTTTCTGTTTCATGTGAGATTTGGTTCTGCCTGCACCAACTCTGCCTTTAGCTGTTTCATCATTAATTTAATTTTTGTGATATCACTGCTGCGCCTTCTTAAAAGTCAAATGTTTCAATGAATATCACTTCTGAGAAATGGTAAGAAAATGTTACCTGGAGTGACATCTCCTGTTTTCTTCTACACATTATAGCATATGTTCACCATTTAAACATCATTTAACAATGTATATTATATAAATACACTGCGTTAGATATTTTGCTTTGATCCAGAGTCACAGCCTGTTCTACATCAAACTAGTATTCAAAATTCTACAGGTTTCGAGCTAATATCTCCCAACCATGCCTTCCAGAAACTGGGAAATTGTATCTTTAATACCAAGCAATGTATCCAATCCATTGTATTATGCCATAAGCAGTCATGAATATGTCACCTAAACAGCTTGTTCAATGTTACGCTGGGAACAAGCAGAATTTTGAGCACAGATTTGGTTTAAACTCTGGTTTAAAACTTTTGTTTTTTAATTTTCAAAACAAAGCTCAACATAAAAACACATAGAACCAATGGGTGATATTTTTTGTTTTCAGGGTTTATGTGTCACGATTTTTTTCATGCTTTTACTAATTATAAGTATTTATGAAACTATTTCTTTAAATGTTTTTTTTTTTGCTCTATGGGAATGACCACTGTATATAATGCCATAGCACAGGCACTGTGTATTAGCTCCTAGAGACAGGAGCCAATTCTATTCACTAATACTGCAGTGATCATAAGCTTGCCCACCCCAGTGCAACCTTCATAATTGCAGTATTCGGAACTATGTACTGCTGTCTGAAGTGTGCGTGGAAGAAGCTGTGGTTATCTGTTATGGGGGTTATGCTTGTTATTATAAGGACTCTTCTGGCTATTATGGGGGCGGCTGTGCTGACAGTTTTTGGGGGCCATTTCCACTGTGGCAAAAATGGGCTGACCCCAGCGCCAAGTTCTGAACTTGGGCCTTTTGTTTTAGTCACTATTGGGAAAATTTAGGGCTTTTCTCAGCCATGAATAATAGGTTTCCATACTGGTAGGCAGTGGTAATTTAAATTTTTGGGGTTTTTTTTACCGCAAGCTGTGGGGCAGCCTGCCTCAGGTCAAAATACCACAAATCAGAGAGCTGAAGATGCTCAGTAAGACATCTGTTTTCCTCTGCAGTTAACAACAAACTAGTTGGTTCTAAATGGCACAAAATGACACCACATCACAGTCATGGTTTGTCAACACCTAAAGACCCAGAATAAAGTAGGAAAAGTGCAGCACGTACCACAAAACAGAGGAAAACACCCAAGACATCATTATAACAATCAAATACATTGCCACAAATAGTGTCCTTGTGGGATACTACATTTCCATTTTACTGTACTGTTATTAGTAATAATTTGAGTTACGCTATTCCTATTTGGTGAATAGCATTTACTTTACATAAATGTGAGCATATGAAGATCTAGTTTTCAATAGTGATAGTCCATTTATAGTCTATTTTCCATCCATGTGTCCTGTTGTCTCTTAGACTGATATTGGTTTTATCCGGCCTTGAAAACCGCCAAAAAGAGCATGTTCCATTTTTTAACTTATTTTATTCACAGAAAAAAAAACAGGCTTGTGAATACACTTATTGACTTCCATTGTTCTGCACATTAAGTATGAGACCAGGGCCCCACATGGCGTAAATGCTGCGGTTTGCTATGGAAACAAATGCAGCGGTTTACAGTCCCTGCATAATGGTTTGGATTCTAGCAAATCCCATCCACATACTGCGGGAAAATACGTGCAGCGGACACGCTGTGATTTCCAAAACCATTGTGGTTTTGGAAATCATTGCATGTCAATTATACCCATGGAAATGCCAGTGGTTTCCCTATAGGTACAATGGAAAAAGAAAGTTCACAGAGGTTTCTTTCTAGGAAAAGCGCTGCGGGAAAAAACGCGATACTTTGCGCTTTTTTTTTGCGGCTCGCTACGTGGGGCCTTAGCCTAATAGATGTTTTCCACTGTGCATGAGTCCTAACATAAATTTCTATGTGAAAATAGATCCTATACCCCATCCCATCCTGTCATCATACAGACATTTACTCCTTTTATTTTATTCTGAATTGTATGGTCTATTTCAGTGATGGCGAACCTTTTAGAGATTGAGTGCCCAAACTGCAATCCAAAACCAAACTAATTTATCGCAGTGTGCCAACACGGCAATTTAACCTTAATACTGTGTGTATCCACAATTTCGGACAATTACGAATCCGCAAAATACGGTTGTGTGAATGGGGCTTTACAGAGCTTTCAATGATACAAAACAACTTTGTACTGAAAGGTAGAAGTTTGCATTTGGCATAATTTTGAACAATTAATGTTAACTATTTACAGCGCACAGGCTCTGTTTTATAGTGACCGTGCAATGTTATTACAGCCTGTACTAATATCATGTCTGCTATAAACCAGATACTGTGTGATATAAATAGTGAAGGGGCCCCCACACAGTACATTCTGCTCCACAGTGGCCCCCACACAGTACAATCTGGGTGCCCATGGAGAGGGCTTTAAATGCAATCTCTGGCACCCATGCCATAGGTTCGCCACCACTTGGTAAGGAATGCAGAGAGAACTGGCAATACCACAGGAAATAATTAATTGCCCATACACAACGTGGTAAGACAAATCTGATATTGAATGCAGAGTAGAATGGACAATACCACAGGAAATAATTAACTGCACTTTTGTGGCAATGACAAATCTGGTAATGAATGTGGCTTAAAAGTGGCAAAATCACAGGAAATAATGCAAAAAAATCTTTTGACACTGAAAGGGTAGCAATGAAAGACTATGTTAAAAAATGTGCAGTGCAATATCACAGAATTGTAACTTCTTTTGCACAGACAGAGCCTTCTAACTCCTATGATCTCCTTATATCTGTCTAAATTAATAACATTTTGTAATCTCTCCTCTTCTCCTCACTTTCCACTACCCCCTCTCCTGTATCTATCTGTATTTTCTGCAATAAAGCAATCTTTCTTTATGCACTGTCCCTGCTGGATGAGGTCTGTCCTCTTCTCCCTCTGCCTTTTCCACACAAAGGCACCTCTATTCTCTTATATAGTGCCTATGATGACATCATCAGTGAGCTCTATACCCTCATGACTGGCTGATAGGCTGGTGCAAGGGATTTTTGGAAAGCCTGTATGGTTCGCAAATTCTGTCATCTTCCCTGCTCTCTGTTTCCTCAAGTTTCATATGAGGGCAGTCATTTTTACTGGGTTGCCTGAAGTGCTGCGATTTCAGTTTCACAAGAAACAAAAATTTTGTTTCAAACATTTTCATATTCTACATGGACTTGTGCATTAAATAGTTGGTTCATAAATAATACATGTGCCAAATATTTGTAAAGAACACATGTTTGTCGCATTAGGCTTTAAAGTCACTGATGCACATTTTTGTGATCCTTGCTGTATATATTGTTGCCATAACTTGTTACTTTGGGACAAAATACTGTACTGCTGTTTAAAAGTGGTCTCAGTCTAACAATTTATCTAGTGGTTTTTCATAGCTTATTGTATGTTGTAATTTCAGACATTTTAGATTGGAAAATCCATTGATTTCAGTAGAGCTGCCGCTGTTTCAAGGACTTTTTATAAAATCAATGACCAATACCAATCCAGTTTTGAGATGTAAAGTCTTATAGGCCTACTTCCAAGTGCCACATTCTGGTAATCAGGATCTGATTTTATACCGTGCATCAATATTATCTCACATAAGATATGACATCCAATGATTATTTACGTAAAGAAATCCTATTTAACCCCTTGGCACACCTTGATGAAACAGTACTATACAGTACTTCAGGAACAATAGAAAAGACACAATTAATAGGTAAATATCTATTAATCCAGTTTATTGCATGCTGACTCAATTGCTGGATTAAAGGAATTTCGCTATAATTTTAGTTAAAAATACACTGTATTAATCAATTAAAAAGGAAGTCTTGAGTTAGTGAATGTAATCCTCTGGAAAGCTGAAGTGTCAGGGGAAAAACATTTACAAGATTCTGGAAGCCAGACAAAATCTATTAAGAAGAAAATTAAACTACTTTTCTGGTACTGGCCTGTTCCAGTATCTAGTCAAAAGCTTCAAAAATTATTTAACATTAATGGTCTGGAAAATTATCTTAAATGAAAATTAGTCATTACAGATACTGTTGTCATGGTACATATATTCCCAATAGGATTCAATCTCAAACTTAATTTTGCTAGATTATACAATTTTTAAAACTGATTTTCTTACTCACAAATTGTGAAGAAAAAACAGATGTTTAATATTCCTAATAATTAGTTTAACCCTTAATAAACCGATTAAATACTATTTGCAATCTGTAATTCTCTTCCTACTTGACTTAACCAATTTGCGTCAGGATTGAGTACGAATCGACAATAAAAATAAAAAAAAATTGATCAGTGCTGGTTTAATAAGCCTCTACATGACCAGATAAAAATCATTAATACGGGACAATGAGTTGTCAACAACAATTATTTTTTGTGACTGATCAGACAACAAATGAGCATTGCTTGCTTTGTCAGGTGATTTCAGTTCCTTGGCCACAAGCTGATAAATGGCAAACTGCATTTCTTAGAATGCTTTTCCTATTCATGTAAAAGGTCATGTGAAAGATTTTTTCAGACCAGGGCAACTGAAAAATTCCTGCCCAGTACTCTACAGTATCATCTATTACAGAACACAGGTTTCTCACAATAAAATATACAATATTAGAATACAAGGGTGGAATATATATTTATGAAGAGTTGCTGCATCTAAGCATCAATATTAATTTAATGTGAGAAAAATTGTAAAAAAGTAAACTGTGAACCATCACAATCAATGTTTGATCATAAGAGCTCAATCGCTATCATATCAACATTTAATCAGCAGAATGAAGGGATTGTGACTTCCCACTCATGCTTTACACAGATGCAGGCCCACGCATAGTGTTGCCATGCCTGGTGTTAGTAGGGTCTCTTAATTTCCTGTTTAATCCCTTTAAATAAAATAACTTAAGTGAGAACATAATGTTCACACTTCTTATGTTCTATAAAAGTATTTGATAAGGCGTTACTACCAATAAAACATAAAATCACATAAAATTGTGTTACGTAAAATACATTATTTAAAGCGTAACTAGCATAGAAAATGATTCTCGGATGAAAGAGAAGATTCTCATCATTAAGGCTACAGTTCTATTTGTAGTGTTTTCAACTGATTATATTGCTAGAAACAATACAGGTAGAACAGCAACTTAGTGTCATATGAGAGATGAGAATTCTTTCTTACATATGACACCAGCATTACATTTCTATTTTAATATAATGCCTGATATAAAGAGGAAATTCTCACATTTCATATGACACTAAGTTACTGTTCTACCTGTATTATTTCCAGCAATATCATCAGTTAAAATACTGTCAGGATTGGGAGCAGCTGCATATAAATATCCCAATCCCAACTGTGTTTTAATCTCATAACATTTCTGGAGATAATAAAGATAGAACTGTAGGCTTACTGATGAGAATATCTTCTTTCATATGACACCAGAATCACATATCTACGTTTTATAATACAAGTCAGTACGCCGTACTCAGTGCGGAACAAGGTAAAGATCTCAATAGAGAATTCAAGAGAAAGAATAAAGAAATGTAGAATTTCACAGACCTGAACCAAAATTTGTTAATAAAGTAAATTGCAAAATGTATGAACACAAATGCTGCCAAAAGTTGTTCAAAAGTTAAGTTACGCTTTAACTAATTTGCACATTGGACCCAACTTATTGGCTATAGCATTAACATATACTAGCTAATTACTCTCTTGTGACCACCCTCAAAGCATGCTAGATAAATAAACCATGTGTTCATGTGTAGATCCATGCAACAAAGAGAGCCCAAAATTGATGTTTGAAACTGGTCACTTTTACATTTATATCCAGCTTATTTCAAGACAGACTTTCTAAGCACATAAAGGAGTATAAGGAGACATTTAAGCCAAGCAACTCCATATTGGCTTCAGTAGGTCATATTTCTTTGCATCCTGTATCCTTAGAGGTTGGAGGTTGTGGCTAATGGCTAATGAGCAACTTGTGAATTATGTCCGGAGATAATTAACTCCTTGCTGCCCATGTCAATTAACCCTTTTACTGCCTTATAAAACACTTGTACTATAAAGCCATGCAACTCATTTTGTGAACTTTTACAGGGTACAAAATATCCCTATTATTTATCACCTGTACTTCAATTCAATCTTTTTAACTTAAATATGATTAAGTTTCAGTACCAGTCACAGCTGTCTATGGACATCACATCCTGGGGATCAGACCTCTATAATCAAATATTGATGTTTTATTCTAAGGATTGTCCATCAGTGTCTAACAGGTTTTCCAGGCTTTCAGTATTTATGATCTATCCTCAAAATAGGTCATCAAATTCAGGTTGGTGGGGTCTGACACCTGGCAGCAACGTCCAATCAGTTGATACAGTAATGCTGCCCAAACTATACACTGAATAGAGGCAGACACAGATGGCTGTGAGAAAGTTGTAGTGACTGTTCCTAAATACTGCAGCTCAGCTCCAATTGAATGGGAGCTGAGTTTTGCTAGCTTGGCACAGCCCCTACACCGTGTATGTAGCCACATGCTTCTTCCTGCTGAGAATAGCTGATCAGTGGGGGTACCAGGTCATACCCTTGCCAATCTGATAATGATGACCAATTCTAATAATGTCTAATAAACATCATGAATCTGGAAAGCCCAGAAAAATTCAGAATGGGATAAATTTGAAGAAAAAGTGCATTTGTGTGACTTTCTTACGGGCTTCGTTTTTACGGCATTCACTGTGCAGCCAAAATGACATGTCACCTGTATTTTATGTTTCAGTACGATTCTGGAGATACCAAATTTATATGTTTTTATTTACATTTTAACCCCTTAACAAAAATCCAAAACTGTGCAAAAAAATTTTTTTTTCTAAAAGTCGCCATATTCTGTCACCCGTAACTTTTTAATACTTCCATGCATAGGTTGTCTTTTTTTGAGGGACCAGGTGTACTTTTTAGTTATAACATTTTGGTATAATTGCTATTGCTTTATATATTATAGAATTGCTATTGCTTTGATCACTTTTTATTCAAATTTTTAACAGAGGCAAAACAGTGAAAAAATGGCGGTTTGGCACTTTAGATTTTTTTTTTTTTCCCGCTACGATGTGTACGGGAAAAATATTGTTATAGATTTGTAGACCGGGGTTTTTCAGGCACAGGGATAACTAATGTGTATGTGTTTCGCAGTATTTAAGTAATGTTTTGTGTTCTAGGGAAAGGGGGTGATTTGAACTTTTAATATTTTTTATTTTTTATATATATTTTTTTTACTTTTTTTTTTTTTTTTTTTGCATTTATTAGACCCCCTAGGGGTCTTGAACCCCAGTTGGTCTGATCACTAATGCAATGCATTACAATGCTAATGCATTGCAATGCATTGCAAAAAAACAGCATTTCTATTGCATATATCTATCTATATCGGTTATCCGCAGAAACTAGACTATAGACTTTAATGGGATCCGTCCGTTGGTTTCCGCTTGAAAAAATGTGGAAAAATGTGGAATTTTCTCTCTGCATTTTTCAAGCGGATTCTGGGACGGAATCCCCGAACGGAATCCAACACAGGTGTGTGAACCTAGCCTTACTCAGCCTTAAATAAATTTTCACAGTATATGATATATTAATTAGATAATATTTGTGGTTCTTCTGTGTTCTATGCCAATCACAAAATATTCTTTAAACATAAGATATAATGGCGCCTTATGCCATCCGTCTGTCAGTGATTTAATTCTATTTGTCTAAAAGTGACAGATAAAACAAGCAGCCATAAGTCATTCTGTATATTGTCTGTATTCGCGCCTTTAAGTTTATAGCATTGCATGAATCTGCCATGTAGATTTAAAGACCATCCAAACATTTTAGCGCAATGTGCTCCCTTTATCTACATCATTATGAAAAGTTTTCATTTCTTGACTTTAGTGTTCCCATAACTTTCAGCATACTGCAGTAAATTATTCTCCAAGTATGTATGAAAATAATAATAATAATAATAATAATAATAATAATAATAGTCCTTTAATAGTCCCACAATGGGGAAATTCAGTGTGTTACAGCAGCAAAGATAAGCAGATACAAATACAAATACAACATGTACAGGAATATTCCAAGGTGAAGAGGCATTACATTGATAGCAGACAGACAGATAGGGCGTAGCAGGGGGGGGGGGGGGGGGATTTAACAGGCAGAGAGATATTTTCAGTTCTCTGTGTGTAATGATCTCCGCTTAGGTCGGTGTTGGTTGTACAGCCTAACCGCGGTGGGGAGGAAAGACTTCCGATAGCGCTCCTTCTCACACCTAGGGTGGAGCAGTCGGTCACTGACAGTACTGCTCAGCGCAATCACAGTCTCATGCATGGGATGGGACTTCTTCTTCTGCATGGAGCTCACCACGGACAGTATCCTTCTGTCACCCACCACCTGCACTGGGTCCAGTGGGCTCCCCAGGACAGAGCTGGCCCTTCTAATCAGCTTGTCAAGTTTATTTCTGTCCCTGGTTGATATACTGCTCCCCCAGCAGGCCACTCCAAAGAAGATGGCTGATGCCACTACCGAGTTGAAGAAAGTTCTAAGAAGTGCCCCCCGGATTCCAAAGGCTCTCAGCTTCCTAATGCACGCAGCATTAGTGCAGAGTAATGTTCTTCTGTGTCTCCTGTAAGTACCTTGGGATGTACATAATTTAAAGCTACGGTATCCTTTGAACCTGACTCCACAGAATGATGCTGCTAATTGTTGAAGCAGCACACTTATCATTATTTAAGCAGGAAAGAAGCAAAGGATTGAATAACAAAGCATCTGCATTTGCTGACTCCTTACATGTTCTGTCAAGTAATTTGCTAATTCATCAAGATTTTCTATTTTGAAAGCTTATCTTGCAAGCAAAACTTTAACAAGGGCCAGAGACTCAGCAGAAGGTGAGCTCATTCTCTATTTGGTACTCATTTATTTTGGCATTTTCATATTGAGATGTGGCATTAATAGGTCACTTGTATTATTGCAGAACCACTACAAATAGATGCTGTGTAGAGGAATGAGACAACTAAGGCTTGGTTTACATCTGTCAGGGTTCTCTATTTTTTTTGTTCTGTCATAGAAACAGAATAACAGAAAGCAAGCTGAGTACGTATCCGTAACATGCCAAACAACAACAGCACCTAATGTACTAATAATGGGATTCTTTGGGTTTCTGTCATGGCATCTGACGTTTTACCGAAAAACCTATCAAACGTATCACGTTTTTGTTTTTTTTTTACGCAGTTTTCCTCTGTGAACTTTCTGTCCCTATTATACCTATATGGAAAACGTCAGCGTTTCCACAGGTATAATTGACATGCTGCCATTTACAAAGATGTGAGCATTTTTGAAAAAGTTACATTTCCGCCAATTTTTTTTCTGCAATGTGTGGATGGGATTAGCCAAAATCCCATCCACTTCACAGGTACTGTAAAATACAGCATTTTTTTTTGCCGCAGTGTTTTCGCAAAGTGGGGCCTCTGCCTAAAACAACCAGCATCCATGAGTGATAGCATGGGGTCATGAATGTAATGTACCTGCCTGATAATCTGTCTACAACAAGGAGATTATGGCTGAGTTTATGAAAAGTGGCAACCAATAAGTACAAAAGGCTAGTTACACTCTGATGGTTACATTTTAAAGATGCTGCAAAATGTCTATTTTATATTTGAAAAAATGTCCCATGTTGTGGAAATACGCTGTGGAAAAAAAACGCAGCAGAAACGCATTGCATTTTTTTTGCAGCGTTTTTCATTGTGTTTTTGATGCATTTTGATCTGCAGTTTTTCTTCCATTATTAAATTTATAGGGAAAACACAAGCGTTTCAGCAGGTAAAACTGACATGCTGTGTTTTTTAAAACTTCAGCTTTTCTGCTGCTTTTTCCCCCCCCCCGCAATGTGTGGATGGGATTAGCCTGAATCTAATTTACTTTGCTGGTACTGTAAAATGCAACTTTTTTTCTGATGCATTTCCACAACGTGAGCCCTTAGTCTTAAAGGCTAAGGCCTCACATAGCATTTCCACAGCAGCCAAGAAAGCCACATTTTTACGCAACATGGGGCCCTAGCCTGAGGAGGTTATTACACATCTGTGTTTTAGGCCAGGGGACCCATGTTGTGAAAATGCAATGTTTTGGCCGCAGCAGAAGTTTCTGTGGCAAAAAACCCTGTGTTTTACAGTACCTGCAAAGTTGATGGGATTCTGGCTAATCCCATCCACACATTGCTGAAAATAATCCGCAGTGGAAAAACTACGATTAAAAAAAAAGCACTTGCTTTTTTGAAAATCGCAGATTGTCAATTATACCTGTGAAAACGCTGACTTTTTCCATATAGATATAATAGGAGCAGAAAGTCCGCAGAGGAAAACTGTGGAAAAAACTACGATGCATTTCTGCTACTGTCTTTTCTGCAGCATTTTTGGGCTGCGGCTCACTACGTGGAGCCTTATCCTCACTTGTGTTAAAACATGCATTTTTTTAAATTTGTCATCTGTTTTAGGCGGCATGCACATCATCGTGTGTATGTTGTCATCAGTGATTGAACATCACAGACAGCACAAGGATGTCATTCATGTGCTGCCTGTGCACCGGCAGTTTTTCTGGGGCCCCATTCACTTGGGCCAGTGAGCATGGCTGCAAAACCGGATAGTTTTGCTTACAGCTCACAGTTGCATACACAGGAAGGTGAAAATACATGGTCATGTGTATAGGCCCATAGAAATGAATGGGTCAGTGTGCTAGCCATGAATAACACGGCTAGCACACTGACTGTGCACATGGTTGTGTGAATGAGACCTTAGCCATTTTAATTGGTGTAGAAAAATTGCATATGCGTTGATGCAAGTAAAAACAACAATAGCGTCTTAAGATTGAGTCCACACATTGTGGAAAAGCTGTTTTGTTTTTTCTAGATTTTGCTGCAGTTTTTTGAGCCAATACTAGCAGTAGATTTACTTTTAAAGCCATCTTTAAAAAATTTTTTTTTATAGTAAACTAAATGTAAAAGGGCTCCACTTCCTTTTCTCAAGCACTGACATCACATATGTTGAACACACGGCCATGCTGCTGCTCAGTCCCATTCATTTGATTGAGTGGAGTCTAAACAAAGCCATGTTTTCTTAATACTGCTTAAGGCTGTCCCACTTTGTGGAACCACAGTTTTATTTTTTGCAGATTTTGTTGTGTTTTTTTCGAACCAAAGCCAAGAATGGCTACAAAAGTATTGGGAAACATAGATACCTTTTGCTCAATCCACTCCAGAAAGGCTGGACTAAAGGCTATGCCTTAAAAGGAAGGCCTACATGCCAGGGATGCCAGGAGAGGATAGGGGAAGGACAGGAAGGGGTTAATTTGGCCGTTGGAAGGTGACGTAGAGTGGGGGAGCAGGGGGGGACGTGGGGGTACATAAAGAAAGAGCAGGAACTTTGGCACCAGTCAGGACGAAGTGCCCCACAGAGATAACAGCTTCCATAGCCATTGACCTGCTTCGGCTGTCCCTCTCCTGATGGCGTCAGTGGAAGCACTCCTTTCCCAGCTTCGGGCTGGGAAAAGTCCACAGTGGCTGCAGGCTCAGGTACAGGGCCTGCTACAGGGGTCGGGGGAGTTGGCTCGTCGCCCCTCCCCATCTCGTTAGACAGCCATGGAGGGTTAGGACTCCGGCGCGCCTTAGCATGGAAGCGACCCCTCGGGTCCGGCGCCACATCTGGAGCTCCTCTAGGGACCCTCCGGTTCCTGGTATCACCCGGTCTGCTGCCGCGTGGCCTTCCAGGGCCAGGAGGAATCCACGTGGGCGGCGGGACCTGCAACAGGGGAGGGGAAACCGCCCTCCCTCTTCGGATGTCAGCGGTGGTACAGGAAGGAGAGCGGTGGTTCTGCTGGTGACTGCTGCTTAGACTCAGCGTGGGGATGGTGGCCATGGTGATGTCGCGGCCCTGTCTGCCAACTCCGGAGGGTCAATGGCTTCTGGAGCTCGAGGAGTCCCAGCAATGTGTGGGCAAGATGGCACCTCCAGCCTAGTGCGGCCTGAGAGGCGGGACCTGGACGCGGCCCAGACAGGAGGTGATGACTCCTACGGCTCCACTGCGATGGCCCCTCTTTGGCTGGATCAGGACCCTGCAGTTGCTGGGGACACAGCAACCAGGTGAGGCTGTTTTTTCAACTTCTAGGGCCCTTTTAGCTGTCCCCGGGGATGGGGGGTTGGGGGGGCACCCTGGGGGGCTAAGCAGGGTTTTAGATGATTTTATGGGGGCATTGGCAGATATTGTTCTGGGTATTGGGAGGGGGTCGGAGGCATCATCTCCTGTGACTGTGTGGGGGTGGGGGCGGTCAGACGGGGTGTTGGGGTCAGATGTGGCATCTTCGGCGGGGTGTTGGTGTCAGTTTTAAGGGGCCCTTGGGGGCCCATTTGATACAGGAGGTTAGGGAGCACATATGGAAGGGCGAGTATGTTGACATTTTCTTCCTTCTGCCATTAGAGAGGTTTAATTTGGATTGGGCCAAGAAGGAGGAGAAAAAGGAAGAGGAAGAGAAGCAGAGATATCGCCTTATTCCTCGCACTTTTTCAAACTGGTTACAGGCATTTGCCATTTTGGCGAGTGTCATAGGGGAGAAAGCGCCGGAAAATTGTTCACCCCTTTTTTGCTGTCTTGATGCTATTGGTGAGGCTTATCGGGTGTACAGGGGCTAGGCTTGGCTGCGGTATGACGAGCAGTTTCGCCAGAGGAAGGAGGTACGGTACAGCATTCGCTGGGACCATAAAGATATTGGGCTGTGGTTGAGGATCATGGCACAGGCCAAGGCTGGGAAGTCCTTTCCTGGGGGGGGCTGTGGGCTCCGATAAATCAGGGCGCTCGGTCACTGCCCAGAAGGGGCAGCTGCAAGTTTGGAGCCAAATGCAGGTTCAAGCATGAGTGCTCCACTTGTGTGGGAGGAGGCCACAGGGCCAACCGTGGTTTTAAGGGTAAGCAGAAGGGATCATGATCCATAAATGATCCATCTATGCCTACTACAACAGTGGTGAGAGTTGCAGAAAGACCACTATCAAGCTGTATTGGACTGCTACTAGACTTCTATTAGTCTGCTACGTACATTGGTTTGTTTGCAAATTGAATATAGCTGCAAGAAGCTTTATATGTACAGTATTATTCTTATGTCAGATTGCATAGTGTGCTTTAAGGCAGAAATTATTGTGCATAACTTCAGCGACTGTCCTCATCTGTGCTCAATCAATCAGCTGTAATATCCTCTCAGCTGCATTCACTTCAAGAGTCAGGCGGCCAATAAAATAAAAATGTGCAGTTCATTAAAAAAAGATTCTATTATAAATCCATGTCAAATTTCAACATTGCTAAATTCACATGAAAATTGATTTTGCATTATCTTAAAGTTATGTTTTATTTCATATATTTGGCAAAAAATAAAATAAAAAAACGGATTCAAATTTTTTGATCATATTTAAAAAAAAGTCATCAATAGGTAAAAACATATACCTGTTAGGTACTGGAGCTCTGTACTCAAAATGGCCCATACAATAATTACGGCATTTATTTAAGGGGTTGTCTGGTCAGTGTTTTTTTTTTTTTTTTTTATAAACGTGTAGAATGCTTCTACACTGAGGAGAGGCTTTGTACAGATGGGTCCCTCTTCTTTTTTGAGGCGTTATTCTGGTTTGGCTATATTTAAAGATTATGCTGTCAGGTTTTTAGAAAACCAAGCATTGATCTATAGGGGGCTACCTTCCAATAGGTGGCACTAGAGCAAATTCTCCTTTTCAACCAAAAAGGACTTATTTGCATATTCCTTTCCTGCTAATATAACAGTAATATTTGCCTCATTGATTCCCTGCTGCTCCTGTTCCAAAGCTACCTGGGTCCTCCATCCGTTTCTGTAATTACTGGTCACTCTTGACACAGAAATATGACCACTGAGCCAATTACTGGCCGCAGTGACCACTATAATAATAATAAATCCATGAAAGATTAAAAACTTTTAATGCCCTCATCATAACTTGATATCAAAATTATTTGATTTAATACAGACTGTTTTCACAAGACACAATAAAAAAATGTGCAAGAAAAGTATACCTTTACAAGATGACACTGACACAATGGTGTGCATATTGGACTTCAGTCAGCATCCTGGTCATAGGTTTGATTCCAACCAAGCCACCATCTGCAGCTGAGATTTTGTATAGCCCCTCTGCTTTATGGATTTCCTCCAGGCTCTTTGGTTTTTCTTCCTGTTCCAAAAAACATACTGGCAGGTTAATTGACTTCCTATGAAACTGGCTCTATGTTTGTGTGTTTGGTATAGAAATGAATATAAATTCTACTTTTTAGAGAATTTATTAATTCTTGCTAATCTCTGACAAAGTATTGCATTATACATCAGTGCTATATCAACAAAGGATCGTGGATAAATTATAGATGAAATGCTACCTGTTCCTTATAATAAAGTAGAATCTCAATTCCATACATTTGTTCTGAGGTTAAATCTGGATTACCTTTGCATTCATTTTTATGGACTGTGATAAATATAATAGGAAAACTGGCACAACCATTTTGTGAATGCTTTATGTGGTCTCCACTTGCTGTATGGAAAAAATCAAGACAAGAAAAAATTGCAGGATGTAATATTTAGGGATCTTGGGGCCCAAAACTGCACAGCAAAGATCTTAGATCCCGTGTGAGCTATACAATGTTGAGGCAGTGTGTCATTTACAAAATGCAAACCTGCAAGAACCAATGTGACGATGAAAAATGAAGTCATTGAATGTTAATTAAATTGTGGAAAGAGCCAGTTCTGCAGCGCTTTGAGATACGTTTGTCCTGTAAGAGTAAGTTCACATGGTGGAAATTGAAGATAAATTCCTCTTAATTTTCTGTTGTCGTTTTCCGTCCGTGGGCTACCTTCATTTTCCGCCACTGTATTGCGCTCGCGGGCTACCTGCAATGGGATGACGATTATGAGCATCAGCATTCCATTGTGGCCGCTGCTGATTAGGCCCAGATGAGTCTTGAGCTGCAGAATCCATGGCAAGATCAAGCAGGATGCTTAATTTTTCTGCGATGTCTGCCTCCCATTGAAAAAAATAGGAGGAAGAATCTGGGCGGAATCTACCATGAATTTGAGGGTGAAATCCGCCCCCAAATCCATGGCAAATTCCCCCTTGTGAATTTACCCTAATTGTGCTTATCTCAAAACAGAAAGGGCCATAAATTGAATGGCCAAACATGTTCTCTTATGAAGATTTACTGACTAAGATGGCCACTTGATCTAGTGTCTCTGGACTCATCAGTAGCTCATAATGGCATATCTTGCACAGTTTGCTTCGGTATGACTCTTATTTCTACCCCAACATAAACTTGAATCCTCCAGACCATAACTGGGCGCAAAGGGCAATTTCTTTGTGTCAGAGACTGTCCTATAGCCTCCACTTGCATTGAGCACGGATGCCATTATAACTTTTACTGGTGTTCCCAAGTGTAATACACATACTTACCTAGCCTCTGCTCCATATGGCCTCTAACATTACCCGGCACCGCAAACTGTCAACTGCTACTCTGGGATGCAAGGTCCAGTAACACAGTCCCTGCGTGGATGTTTAGCTGCCTTCTTAGCGAGTCGGGTCCACCATCTTGTCGCCATCTGTCATAATCTCACAGGCTCCAGCTTTTCTGCAATTACAGTGGGTGCCGAATCTGCTCAGCTGACCTACCTTAGCAGCCTTTCGACTCTCCTGCTGGGGCTGTGACCTGTCTGAGCTCCACATCATGGTCCATCACCATACAGATAGGACTGGGCTGACTTGTCCCTAAGGTGTACCTTCCTGGAAGGATGGCCTGTGGTGGAGTACTGCACCTAGCTGGGGAACTGCACATTTTTCTGGCTGTGATTTGAACGTCCATATCTAGCTGGCAAGCTTTGCCTGCTTTTCATATACAACCCTCCTGCTTCTCCTTCTGGCAACACCGTTTAGCGGTACTGCACACTCTGTGGATACACTTATGATTACACCACCTATAGCTCCCCTCTAGTGAACTCTACTGGGACTTAACTACTTCCTACAAGGGGGGGGGAAAGAAAACAAAACAAAAAAGACACAATCCTAGACCACTCTCTGTTATAACATTGGGACCCTTTTATATTACCTCCATGAGTAAGAAGAGGACCAAATCAGTGGTCCTGAGAAAACTGACAGTTTATTAGCCCCCAAGGGCCGTTACAGGACTCTAACTCTCAATACTCCCTTGCATCATCTTGTATCTTCTGCATCACCTCCTCATGAGTGACTTCACTCTGTACCGCTGGACGGTTTCCCTATCACTCCATGTTCACCCTCATGAGGGGGCACCCTCTCTGGTGGCAATAAGAAGGGCACTGGACTAACACCATCTGATTCCCATTTGAGCAAAGGGCTCATGCCATAGAAAGCTTTCTCTGGAGGTGATGCAGCTTTCTCTCACTCCTTTTTAAACCCACAATATGGCTTATCATCATATTCATCTAACGGTGGGTACTCTTAAGTAAATACTTTTGGTACTGCAAAAAGGTATCAACCACAATGTTGCGTCAAAGACGCAATGGATACTGAGGACAGGTCCAGAAGTAATAACATAAAAGTAAAAGGAATCCCATAAAAGATTTCTCCTGCTGACCTATTTGACTATCTTTAAAAAACTGTTTTTCTCTATGGTACTGTCATTCTTTGAGCTGAGACTTGCTTATGCAGTTCCTAATTCTAAAGCAGCACCTGAGTCTTCTCCTAGAGACACTCTTGTTAGGGTCCACTTCTTCCACATGAAGGAACTCATTATGTTTACTTCAAGGAAGCTATGGTCCCTTCCAGATCCCTACTCTGACATAATACTGTCCCCAGACATTTCTGCTGAAGCTCTATAAGCAAGGAGAGATTTTTATGATGTTACCAAGACATTGAGGAACCACAACATTAAATATCACTGTGGGTTTTCTATTAAACTTTTGGTTTCCCATAACAACACTGTTAATGCGATCACATCAGTCTCCAAGGACCTCCAACTGTTGTCTACCTGGAATCCTACCTCTCCTGACTCCTCCAACTAGCCCAAGGATAGGAGATCTCCCAAGAAGGAACCTCCAGAATGGCAGACATTGCATTGAGATCTACTACATCTCCTACTTGAACTGTGAAGATTATGGCTACCTGCATTGTTTTAATGTCATGTTTTCTTTATCCAAGTGACTTGCTATTAAATAAGTCTTACACTACTTCTGTTGAGCTTTGAAAATGCTCTACTTTCCTCCCTGTCTACCCCCCCTCCCCCGGTTTAACCTTTAATTTTTCGTTTCAGGTTTCACCTTTTTCATTGTGAATGAAAATCTAACAGGTTCTATATTAGCATGTGCTCTAGCCTGTATTTATTGCACGAACTTCTCCGTTCCAGACTTTAAAGTTCACCAGCACTCCCCCAGAGAGTATATCCTATGATACTGAAGATATCCTCCGTTAATGTTAAGAGCGTTAACAGCTCCTATAAACGTAGTCTACTATACAACGAGAGATTGTGATATAATATCTTGTTGGTACAGGAGACGCATTTCCATGCTGACAAGACCCCTAAGATCTAACATAAGAATTTTCACCATAACTTCATGACATCAAGATGAAAGGAATACTACTGGCTATTAGGGATACAGCAGTCTTTACGTTGCACACTACTTTCCTGTACCCACTGGGTAAATATGTGGGGATAATCTGTGAAATTAATGTACTAATTACCATTATGTAATTTGTATTTATTTCCCCCAACTGCAAACAACCTGAATTCCTCTCTTCCCAGCCACAGCTAAAGGTTTACTCATTATTGGGGGTGACTTTAACTTTGTTCTGGATCCTGTGATAGATTCCACTACTAGGAACAGAAAATCACCCTGGTTCTCTAAGGTTATTTTTGCAGAGGGATGGTATGCTGCATGGAGATGCCAATATGGATCTGAAAGGAATTATACATTCTTTTCTCCCCCTCATAGGTCCTACTCTCATTTAGATTTTTTTCTTAGTGTCTGGCCCCACATTACTCCAAACCGACTCCACCTCTATTGGGGATATTATATGGTCAGGCCATGCTCCCGTTTCTGTACATATCAGCATACTGTCCTTTCCCAGCTAACTCACTGGCGGTCAGAGGAGTCCAATCTAGGCTGGGTAAACATAGAAAGAGAGGCAGCTGCCTTCCCTCTAATTTCACTGCTTGGTATAAAAGCAACCGCCCCTCTAAAGCCACACCATACATTACTATCACTGACAGCTTCCTTGAATTTGAGAGCTTATTTATTGCGTGCTACAGGCCAAATCCGTGTTGTTGCTCCCATTACAGTACTTGCTGACATTCCAACCTTGTCTTTACATTCACAGTTGGATAAACATAGAAATTACTCGAATTTTTTTTGTTTCAGGGGAGTTCCCTCCTCTCCTTTGCAGAACTAACTAGTAAATATTATTTTCCCTATAAAGATTTTTATAAATACCTATAAATTAAGGACATTCTGAGACCCTTCTTAACTTTCACGCAGTTATTCCCCATATCAGCCATTCACCAATTTACAGCTGTCTCAGATAAATCTAAGGGGACGTCTATATTTTACAAAAACCTGATTTGTAACACCACAGAGTCTAAACCGGGCCACATTCTGAAACATATTTTTTTATATTGTTTGTGCCAGATATTGTCTTAAGTACCATGTATTTATCGATATACTTCTCATCTGCATTATCTGTTATTCTGCAATTTTTATACTGTTGGACTGTTGTATATGGTTCTTTCTTTTTGTTGTAGTCTTATTACTGTAGAAAACTTCAATAAAACTGAAAATTGCAACAAAAAAAAAATAAAAAAAATCCACTCTTTCCTTTGTCACCTGCACAAAGAGCCTGTACCAGTTGCAACCAGTCCTGCCTCCTGATTAAACGCCACGTCAATACATCACCAGTTCTAGACTGGCAAGATGAATGAACCTGCGCTGGCTTCACAGAACACTCTCTGGATTTCTTTATCATGTTTTCCTCTCAAGTGAGTGGTCACCCTTTGCTCTTCCCCTTACATAAACAGTCTGTTTCCAGAAATTGTTGGTACAAACGGTGAATGCTTTTCTTATAGATTCAGTCTTGCTGAACTACAGAACGCAAAAGTACCTTCTATTGTGAGGTCATCATCTTGGGAATGACGGAAACTAGGGCCTGTTTGCATCTTGGTAGAGGCATCTAGTGGTAAGCATTTGAAACTCTGTCCCACCCTTTCGATGGTAATAGTTTAATTCATGGATGATTCATGGTTGCAAAGATATAGGGATTTCAAATTTAGTCCATCTTTGTGAAACACCTTGTATACTGAACTATATATATAGTTTATATATAGTTCAGTTTCTATAGGTTCTTTTTAACTGAATGACATGTACTGCATATAGGACAGACTGCTGTGAATGTGTAAACAATGTAGGGGATGCAACTGAACATGGATCTTAAAGGTCTGAACCCCATGGATCAAAAACTGATGACCTATTGAAAAATACTTTAGGACTTAGGCTCCATGTTGCAGAAACGCAGCTTTTTTTGTTGCAGATTTTGCTGCACTTTTTTGAGCCAAAGCCAAGAATGACTACAGAAGGAATTGGAAGTATATAGTAAGCTTTATACTTCTACCTTCTGCTCAATCCACTCCTGGCTTTGGTTCAAAAAAATGCAGCAAAATCTGCAACAAAAAAAGCTGTGTTTCTGCAACGTGAGGCCTCTGCCTAAAATCCATAGGTCAGACTTGGCATCTATATACTGTCTTTGGCACAAACTGTCATACTTAATAATTCTAATAGCCATTTATAGATCTGCCACTAACAGTACATTCTCCATTACAGTTACATGTGTTTACATGCTGCATATACTGACAATTTCTTTGTTTTAAGCAAACAATTACTTTGTTTTAAAAATGTTTGTCTTCTGCCTTGTAGTCAGGTCACATACTGTATATTAATAAGGTATTCCGCACAAATTTGTGTAGGAACTGTAAATTACATACTGAGTGTACTGTGGATTGCTAACAAGGTTCAAACCTTCATTGTTAAATGTATGTATAATTGATCATATATCATCTTTCTCTCTATCTGACATTTTAAAGCCTGCCTGTTGTTTCTGCAGTTCAGGGAATACAGAGTGAACAACTCACTCACTCACCAAATGCATTGATCACTTTATTCAGCCATCATACGGTGACTTAGCCGGACATGGTATCAGAAGACTGATCTGCCAATTCACACACCAGCCACAAGTCATTTATTTTATGTAACTTCATGAGAGCCTGGATTTTATGCTGTCATAGACTTAAACAGAAATCAGTGACTTCTGGATGGTGTGCGAATAGGCAGATCAGCCTTTCCGATTTCTAGTTACATAGAATAAGTGACTTCTGGCTAATGTATGAATCGGCAGATCAATCTCCTGATACCATGACCAGCTAGGTCATTGCTCGGAGGCTGAATAAAGTGATCAATACATTTGGTGAGTGAGTGCATTGTTAACTCCGTATTAGTATGCCTTGTACTACAGGGCTATGACATTGAATTCTTTTGGTTGAGTTGGGTTTTAATAACTAACTTCTGTGGGCTAAATTTTGGAATGTTTTTAATTAAAAAGAATAAACATAAAAATTTGACAGTGCAGTGTGTGGTTAAATAGGCTGTTTATTTCCACTGCCTACCAACCTAGGAGAGTGCCCTAAGAGCTCTGACAGTGTCATACACTACCATTTAAGACAATTTAACTTTGAACTAATTTATTTGAGCCAAAACAAATCTTGGGATTGAACTGATCTAAAAAGAAACAAAACAAAGCCTGATTTGAGCCTATTATTAACTGGATAAAGCTGGAAACCCCTTGTGCTAAAAGAAGACACATCTATAACCTGGCCTCATATAAAAAGTAAGGTTCCCACTGAAACCTTTTATAGTTTTTCCAAAAAGCCCATCTGTATTTTATTTAAAAAGAACTCAAAGGGGTTGTGCCACTATAGAAATGTATCCCCCATCCTTATGATAGGAATCAATGTCAGATTCCTGGATGCCTGACCATAGGGACCCCCAGCAATGGGATGAATGTAGACTTAAAAGTCCCCCTGATTCCTTCCCGTAAATCAGGGGTGTCAAACTCATTTTCTCCGGGGGCCACTTCAGCCTCACGGGATACCTTGAAGGGCCAAGATTATTTTACACATGTATAAAAGTAACTTCTCCTTAACAGATAAGCGAGCTATTAAGCAGCAGTTACATTTGTACATTACTACTGTTACAATCAGCCCTTTGAGGGCAACCAGGAAGAACATTGTTGAAGAGCTGGGTATTACTAATAATTAATATTATATAAATTATTAATATCACAACTATTTATGTTAAGATTATGCTAAAAGGAGGGAATTCTTGGCTCACAAATGTCAAGGATGAATATTAATAATTAATATTCATCACTCCTGACTTGCTTCACCAATCCCAGTTTCCCTCCTTTCTCCTTAGGTATATCTACTTATCTTTTTCCTTGACTGGTTTGCATGTACGATAATTTACCCCACAATATTAATAATAAAATACGTTTATTATTAATGCACTTGTAATATGATGGAACTAGGTTATAGAATAATACAAAACAGTATTAACACAGTGCAATACAATAAGTACAGAACCCAATTACCCAGGTGAATATAAAACCTGCAGATATCTCTACATACACACACACAACCCCTAGACAAGTTACTAACTGACCCTTTCTGTAAGGAACACAGCAGTAGTAATACAGATTAATAGAGGGTGACTGATAGATAGATAGATAGATAGATAGATAGATAGATAGATAGATGGATAGATGGATGGATAGATAGATAGATAGATAGATAGATAGATAGATAGATAGATAGATAGATAATAGATGGATGATGGGTGGATGGATGGATAGAGAGATAGAGAGAGAAAGTTATACTTAAGCCTTATTATGCTCTGGTGGTATATGGAGCTTGTCTAGGTGAGGCTGGTCAGTCCATATCCCAAGGAGGCTGGTGAAGAGAGAGAGAGAGGGCTTTTGGCCCATCATATTTATGGCCCACAACTCCGCCCACCTAGATGTTGTCACTCCAATCAGGCTCTTGGTATGGTAATATGATAAGTTTAGATGCAATACTTCTTATGAGTCTTGGGATGGCGCTCTAACACTTAAAATCGATCCTTGGCCCAGGGGTAATGACCTATCTCCCCCATCTGACTTCTAATGTCCCTTGTTCAGTGGCTTATCTCTGGGTAACTCTCTTTGAACAAGGGAAGCTGATTATCATCACCATGAAGGTCTCATTAGCACATTCCATCTCCACCCTTTTAAACAAAAGCCTTCCTGGCCAATGCTTGAATAGATGGATTACAGCTCTTTGAAAACAGGTTTTGTAGCCTGCAGACACTTATGAGATATCTGAAGTATATAGCTCTCTCAGAAGTTCTGAATGGAATGATTGATACAACTAGATAAATATATATATATATATATATATATATATATATATATATATATAATTAATGTTTGTGGTAAGCACTTACCTTTACAAACATAATGTATTGTTAAAACCTAAGACATTGGCATTTTACATACTATCCTCATCCTTTTCTGAATATATAAAAAATTAAGCACTATACAAATACCGTTTACCCCTGCAAACGGTATTATGCTCTATAGTTGCCTCTGCACACGGTATTACGCCCCACAGCGGCCCCTGCACACGGTATTATGCTCCATAGTTGCCCCTGCACACGGTATTATGCTCAATAGTTGCCCCTGCACACGGTATTATGCTCCATAGTTGCCCCTGCACACGGTATTTTGATCCATAGTGGCCACTGCACACGGTATTATGCTCAATAGTGGACCCTGCACACGTTATTATGCTCCATATTGGCCCCTGCAATCGGTATTATGCTCCTTAGTGGCCCCTGCATTGGTATTATGCCCCATAGTGACCCCCCCACCCATGAACTATTATTATACTCTGGGGTCTTTTCAGACCCCAGAGTATAATGATTGGAGACCCAGGTGGTGACAAACATAAAAACCAGTGTTACTTACCTGGGCTCCAGTGCGCTCCCTGCGTTCGGCCTTCTTCAATGTCGCACAGACCGGCATCGCGACATAATGACGTCGGCCCGGCTCACGTGACGCCTGGGACATCACCAAAGAAGGCCGAAGACGGCTGGGAGCAACATCGGATCGCTGGAGAGGTGAGTAACACAGGTTTTTATGTTTATCACCTCCCCTGGGTCTCCGATTATTATACTCCGGGGTCTGAAAAGACCCTGGAGTATAATAATAGTAGTATTTGATCGGGTTCGCGGGCCGCGGCCTCACTTACCATCCCCACTTCTGCACACAGCCGCTTCTGCATCCCATAGCAGAAGGGGAAGCGGGGGCGGCCACGACCAGCAGCGGGAATCGGTAAGTAAATAGGCCATTACGTGCTGGGGATACTCCAGCAGGCAACGGCCTATTTATATATATAAAAAAACTTATCCTCACTTACCTCCGACGCCTTGATAGAGCCGCCGACTCCTCTTCTTGTCCGCGACGTCTGCGTGTCAGCGTAGGAGGCGCGATGACGTCATTGTATCGCCGCCTGCGCACACATGCAGAGGTCTTGTAAACCAGCCCAGGACAGGTATCGCGCAGCTTTGTTTTTTTTTTTTTGTTTTTTTTAAGCGGCCTGTCCTGGGCTGGTTTACATTACATAGACAATAAAAAATGCCGTGGCCCTGCGGGCCAGATAAGTGCTGGGCCGGATAACAGAAGGCAGCAGGCCGGATTCGGCCCGCTGGCCTTGTGTTTGACACCTGTGCCGTAAATAATGTACCAATACCCTTGCGTTGCTGGTGCTCTTTTCACTTCTATGGGGCTGCTGGGACTGTATTCCCTGACCGTACCATAGATGTCAATGAAGTACTGGTCTCACAATTACACTGGCATTTCATTCAGTTGCCTGTACTCTTGATCACTGGAGGTTCCAGCAGTCACACTTAAGGTGATCTGACACTTAACCCTTATACTGTGGTCAGGGGATAAATGTCTGTAGTGGCTCAAGCTCTTTAATTTCCATGTGATACGATCATCAGAGTGATACTTTGTGATACTTTATTCTCGCTTAAAGATGGGTGTCAAGAATAATTGAAAATCTACGATATTATGGGGATGGCTTATTGTACCTTATACGCCAGTTAGGTCAGCCCTGTTGTCTTTTAAAAAATAAATAAATTTTAAAGAAAAGCACTCCCAGGTATCTTCTGGAGTTCCGCTGATTGGCCTCAGTGGTCATGTGACTGCTGAGGCCAATCAGCGAATGGCATGTGATGTCACTACCTGTGACATCATGGGTCCACTTCCTTAGGCCTGCTGAGGCCGCTGATTGGCCTCAGAGGTCATGTGACCGCTGAGACCAATCAGCGGCTTCAGCGGAACTCCAGAAGATTTAAAAGTTAAAAGGGTTGTCCATTTTTGCCTGGACAACCCATGTAAACCAGGCTGAAACAAGCTATATTTATTGTAGTGGCTGATGCTGGATGATAAATTTGGTATATCTTTTAGTGCATTTTTGGTACATTGTGGCAAGCCATGCCCAATTTTTTTCTAAATAGATAGCACTGAACACCTGAAAATGTACATTAGAGAGACCGGAGATTAAATACAATTAATGACTGTAGCAGATCTAGTCATTCACGTCTGTCACCTTATTTACCATACACAACTAGATATGTAATTGTAACTTTAACCAGGAGTAATTTTTATATATATATATATATATATATATATATATATATATATATATAACTGGGGAAGGGTCAAAAATTGAAAACACCACTAATTTACAATGAGTAACTTTCTTCAGCACACTTCTCAATTTGTGTGTGGAATTGTTTGTGTAAATGTGGTCAAATTTGGCAGAAAAGTGAAAAAATCACTACATAAATCCTTCCACAAAAACAGGCATTAATCAAATTGATAAACTAAAATTATAGGTGATACACCAGCATGTACTGCAACTACTAAATTGCAACCACTTATTACTATTGCAATTCATTTACTTACTGCATTTTGCAGACTCAATGTGGCCTGATAATAGCTTGGACAAAAACACTCCAGAGAAAGTAAATGTTTCTCCATAATAATAAGTATTTATTACTATAGATAAAAGTAGTAGTCAGGGCAATATTTAGTGTTAACATGATCTATTTTAGGCTTTATCATCATTGATCATATGTTCCCACTTTCACACAGGAATACAGCATGGATTTATCATTCTACTTCTCCTGGTGTCCCAAGGGTTTGAATAAGTACATGGTTCTGTCATGTTCCTTTGACAAACATTAATTTTCATGATTTATTATGGCTAGTAGTGTTATGAGTAATAAATAGACACATCATATTCTATTTTTGATGTGTCAAGTATAGGTCTGTTGTTTCTAATGATACTGCTAGTAGAAATCTTTAAAGAAAAAAAAAAACTTTCATACAAATGTAAAAAAAAACATTTCATTAGTCACATGGTCACATCAAAGTTGGAAGTTTTTTAGGACCTCCCCCACCAAACCCTAAAGCCATAAAGGAGAACCAGAAAACAGTAAACTTGTGTAAAATAGTCAAGTCCCAAAAAGATGATATATGTGCTAGTCATATCTCCAGTGTCATTCTACATCTCTTCTGAGCTACTTTATTTGTGTTATAATTCTAACCTGACCCTAGCCTTGTTACCGGATTTTAATTTGTCATCCAATGTTTTATCACATGATGATATCTCCCCTGGTGACTAATCCTGGCTTCATTCTTGTATTTGTTTCTGCCTCCTCTCAAGACGGATCTAGCAGCATGCCTGCCACATCATGGGGATTGGGTACCAGGAAAAGTATTACTTTTTTTTTGCAAGGGTAATGGATGAAGAACAGGGAGAGTATACTCTGTGTAATGGGCAAACCTTTGAAGATTTTTTTTTTTTTCTTTCTGGTTCAGTCTGGTGGTTCAGTCCCATGACTTGTTTCTGGTACTACCAGTGGGCTCTCACAGTACAGTGCCGTAGAGCTTCTCAATCCACTTATAATCTCTCTGCCTCTGTCTCTCTAAAATAAATCTAACTAATCTATACTTCAGAGTTCTCTCCTATAATTCTGTAATAGTACTTCCATTCTAGTGCAAAAAACATGATCACTGTGCTGGCACTGCTGGCTGCAATACTTGTATTCTTCTCTCCAAGCTGCAGTTCTAATCCTCTCGCAAAATGGCTTCTCTCTCTGTGCATTATCTTATGTAGTGCGTATGACATCACCACTGTGAGCTCTCCACCCATTACTCATGATTAACTGAAAGGCTGTCAAGTGATGATGTCAGAGGCCCAACTTGGTCACACAGACCATGTGATCCTTTTCCTTTATGCTCTTCTACCTTATGTTATACATGGACGCCCTTTTACAGGACTTTCGTCTGAGAGTAATCAGAAAAATTTTGGTTTCATTAGAAGCCAAAACTTTTCCAAGGTTTGGGTTGAATCCGATTCATTACAAACTGGTTTGCTCATCTCTCTACTCTGCACCTGAGTTTATCTAGCACCAAACTGCTTGTCGTTCAAGGATCTACTTTATACAGTACCACCTATGGTTTTCAGTGCAACTTTTATAGAATGTTAATGTAAATTCATAGATAAAAATTCAACAGTTTCTATGTATAAATGCAACATACTATTTAAACAATTACCTATTAAGAAACTACTGTAAAAATGACAATATGGGAAAAGATATGGTGCCTATTTTTGCATATATGGCTGTAGCAGTGAAAAAGAAAAACGCCAATCTCTCTGAAGGTCAGAAATATTCTTAGAGGTATTCTTATTCTTCATAATGTTATAGCATACAGTGCTGGCCAAAAGTATTAGCACCCCTGCAATTCTGTCAGATAATACTCAATTTCTTCCAGAAAATGATTGCAATCACAAATGCATTTGGTAATAATATCTTCATTTCATTTGTCTTCAATGGAAAACCACTAAAAGAATTGTCAAAAAGCCAAATTGGATATAATTCCACACCAAACATAAAAAAGGGGGTGGACAAAAGTATTGGCACCCTTTGAAAAATCATGTGATGCTTCTCTAATTTGTGTAATTAACAGCACCTGTTACTTACCTGTGGCACATAACAGGTGGTGGCAATAACTAAATCACACTTGCAGCCAGTTGAAATGGATTAAAGTTGACTCAACCTCTGTCCTGTGTCCTTGTGTGTACCACATTGAGCATGGAGAAAAGAAAGAAGACCAAAGAACTGTCTGAGGACTTGAGAAGCAAAATTGTGAGGAAGCATGAGCAATCTCAAGGCTACAAGTCCATCTCCAAAGACCTGAATGTTCCTGTGTCTACCGTGCGCAGTGTCATCAAGAAGTTTAAAGCCCATGGCACTGTGGCTAACCTCCCTAGATGTGGACGGAAAAGAAAAATTGACGAGAGATTTCAACGAAAGATTGTGCGGATGGTGGCTAAAGAACCTCGACTAACATCCAAACAAGTTCTAGCTGCCCTCCAGTCCGAGGGTACAACAGTGTCTACCCGTACTATCCGTTGGCGTCTGAATGAAAAGGGACTCTATGGTAGGATACCCAGGAAGACCCAGAGACATAAAAAAGCCAGGTTGGAGTTTGCCAAAACTTACCTGTGAAAGCCAAAAACTTTTTGGAAGAATGTTCTCTGGTCAGATGAGACAAAAGTAGAGCTTTTTGGGAAAAGGCATCAACATAGAGTTTACAGGAAAAAAAAAGAGGCCTTCAAAGAATAGAACACGGTCCCTACAGTCAAACATGGCGGAGGTTCCCTGATGTTTTGGGGTTGCTTTGCTGCCTCTGGCACTGGACTGCTTGACCGTGTGCATGGCATTATGAAGTTTGAAGACTACCAACAAATTTTGCAGCATAATGTAGGGCCCAGTGTGAGAAAGCTGGGTCTCCCTCAGAGGTCATGGGTCTTCCAGCAGGACAATGACCCAAAACACACTTCAAAAAGCACTAGAAAATGGTTTGAGAGAAAGCACTGGAGACTTCTAAAGTGGCCAACAATGAGTCCAGACCTGAATCCCATAGAACACCTGTGGAGAGATCTCAAAATGGCAGTTTGGAGAAGGCACCCTTCAAATCTCAGGGACCTGGAGAAATTTGCCAAAGAAGAATGGTCTAAAATTCCAGCAGAGCATTGTAAGAAACTCATTGATGGTTACCGGAAGCGGTTGTTCGCAGTTATTTTGTCTAAAGGTTGTGCTACCAAGTATTAGGCTGAGGGTGCCAATACTTTTGTCCTGCCCATTTTTGGAGTTTTGTGTAAAATGATCAATGATTTGACTTTTTTTTTCATTCTCTTTTGTGTTTTTTCATTGCAAGCAAAATAAATGAAGATATTATTACCAAAGCATTTGTGATTGCAATCATTTTCTGGAAGAAATTGAGTAATATCTGACAGAATTGCAGGGGTGCCAATACTTTTGGCCAGCACTGTAGAGTTGATTCAACTCTGTAAAATTGTGAAGGAGCCACAATGCTTAAATTGTACTTGTCATTTTGGAAACAAAATGCTTGACTTGTATGCTATTCATAGTTATTTTTTCATACCATAACATCCTAATTTTGTTGTACTTCTTCTAGCTGTCCTCCCCATTCCTTGGAGCATGTCCACAGTGTCAGAAATCTTGCATCAGAGCAGGTGCTTGGCCTTCCTGGACAGCAGAAGGGGAAACGGAGGTGGTCGTGGGCAGGAGCAGGGATCAGTAAGTAGGGCCACGGTACTTGTATATTTGTTTGCCGAACCTTGTGAGATTGACCTGGCTCTTTCGTTTGGACCAAACACTTTCAAACCTAAACTGCTATTATTATACTCTGGGGTTTCTTCAGACCCCAGAGAATAATGATTGGAGGTCCGGGGTGTAAAAAACATGAAAACTAGTAGAACTCTCCTTCCTGGGTGCCGACACAACTCCCTGCTGTCTTTGGGCCTCTTTAATGACATCACAGATGTATAATAATGCCAGTGTAACCCACGTCTATGATGTCAGTCAGAAGCGCCGAAGACAGCAGGGAGTAGTGCAGAAGCCCAGGAGAGGTGAGTAAGACTGTTTTTTACACCTTCGATAATTATACTATGGGGTCTGAAGAAACTCCAGAATATAATAATGGTTCTTGAGTTGTGTGCCCCCAAAATTTCGGGTTCTGCTGAACCTGAAATTTTTGCAATATTTACACACAACACTGTATGGGTCACTATGGGACATTATACTGTGTAAAGGGGCCGCTATGGTATATTATACTGTGTGGATGAGTGGAAAAAATGGACGTTGGATCCATTTTTCAGGGCTATTTTTAATCACATGTGAATGTAACAAAGCTATGCACACAACTTTGCTGCAATTGTTCAAAATCCTACACATTTGAGTCTATGGACAGTAGTAATAATAATGCCAGTACAATGTTTAATGCATGTCCGAGACACACGGGATAGTTGTGGCTGCAGATAGGGACAGCATTCTGTAACTGCCTTTGAACGATGGACAGGAAAAGGTTAATATTAGAAGCAAAGCTGTGTATCCATAATAGGGAGGGTTTGCACAGAAGAGGAGAGCAGTGTGGATGACTATGAAAACAGTCCTGCCCCACTTTCACGGTGTCCGTCTCAGTATCTCTACAGCTAGATGACCAGAACTTTTAGAGTACTTTTAGATGGCTATGTAAGTACTGTAGCCTCCCTCATTGTTTGGCTCAGTCAAGATCCTTGTAGATAGGCTCCCTGCATACTTTAGTGTAAAACAAACAAACAAAAAAAATCTATTTAATATAAAACATGACCATGGCCTAGTCACTTTCTTCCATTTAACGCCTTTCCTACTACTTCTAGGTTAGCCAGAAGATGGCACAGAAGTGGAATGACATTTTGCTGCAAGACCAGACAATTCACAGGTATGTTGTCTGCAAGCAAGCTCTATTCATATGGCCACAGTGAATTTTTCATACACTGATTTTTTTTTTTACACATTCCCGACAGAGATGCCATTACATCATTTCAATACACAGGACATTCCAATGCACATATTACTGCAGGAGACTATCTGGTTTGTGAAGTGTTTACTGCAAACTGGGAAGAAAACCAAGGTACAATAGAGCCATACAACTCCCAAGTACAAGAATTGCACCAAATACAAGATCAAATATTAACATTCAATGCTTCAAATGCCTCAAAACTTGTGTCATTCTATCTATAGTTGGTTTTCAGACCGAAGATTTAAGCTGTCAGAATACTGCATATCAGCAGAATGAAATGTCTACACCTAAGCCTGTCTGATATTTAATGCCATGGCACAAAGGTTATGATGAAATTATAGCCCTATCAATCTCTTAGTCCTAAATGTGCTGTTATAATCACAAATGGCTCATTTCAGTGCCAGAGGAAATGGAGTGAGAACTATAAAACCAGGTGTATTTTCCATAAAGAATTCAGGTAATGGACAGAAAACGTATATTATTTTGGTGAATTATATATAAATACTATTAGGATGTGGTAGTTGTCAGAATAGAACCGCATACATAATGAGAACTGATGTGCATTGGTATTCTTAAATTGATGTGTAACCACTATATATATACATGATCAGGATGTAGTCAGTGAATGCGGTCAGTTTAGATGCACTGTGTTTAATGCATGTCTACAGTAGCCTGAAATATATCTCTTATTATATTATAATATAACTCTTAAAGGGAGTCTGTCGCCAGAATCCAGTACATGAACCTTACCAAAGAGCTAAGTAGCAATGCTCTCATTGCTCCAAAGAGCTAATTTGTATAGTGACAAAAAAAGCAATATCTGTGCAATGGAGACACTAATTCACAATGACCATATGATTTAGATCAGCGGTCCCCAACCTTCACTTCTCCACGGCCCGGCGGGGGGGCAGGTAGCGGGGGGGGGGGGCGTTTAGGGGTGGGACTTTGATCATATGGGGGTGGGGTTATACACTAAACAGCGCTGTAGACCGGGGCATGCTGGCAGGACCTTGGTGTACAGTTCTGTAGGGCCATTAGCTAGGCTAGGAGCAACAACATTGTGGCTAGATCGCAAACTCCCACATAATGTGCCGGGAGCCGCATTTACCAAGGCCAGCCTGTCACCCTGCAGACTGGCAGAAGACCCCCAATAGTCCGGTCCCAGTGCACGGACCGGTGATTGTGGACCCCTGATTTAGATGACCCTAACTTTTCTATCTGCAGGGCTGTTGATGTGCTGGGTTATCGTGACACTCTCTATACATGCTCTATACTTCAGCTCAGATTAGTTGCATACAAACTCAGCCATGTTAAGATTCTATGTAAGAAAATCCAGAAGCTCACTGCCTCTTTAAATGCAGACACTATATGGTCTGTGTGTGTGGACACCTGACTAACACATCTATAAAAGTTTACTGGACATTACATTCCTAATTCATAACTGTCAATATGGGATTAGGGCAGCTTTTTTGAGTTATCAGTCTCTACTCTTCTGGAAGAGGATTTCCACAGGAGTTTGAGTCTGTGTAAAGAGTATGTCTGAGGGAATTTAGGCCGATCATGGGGTATAATCTGACATTCCTTGGTCCCAGTGCAAAATCTGTAATGAGGCATCCACTTACCATGTGCAATTAATAATACTAGTATTGTCTTATGTTGTGGAGAGTCCTTTGGATCCCTTCAGGCTCCGGGGCCCGGTAGAGATTGCTTCCTTTGAAACCTCTATAGCTATACTTTTATGCCCATGCACCCAGGAGAGCTTAGTAACTGTTGTTGGATGAGAAGCACTGGTTTACTTTTCCAATTTTCAATTCATCTCAAAGATATTTGATGGATTTGAGGTCAGGAACCACGGAGTCCCTCAACAAATGGTTCATACATGTTGGCATATTTTGGCGTATGCCATTGTCTTTTGTATGTTGTAGCATTAGCACTTCCTTTCACTGGATAGAAGATGCAGAGTCCTTCTTGGTCAAACTATAATAAGTACTATGCATTTTGGTAGACAGCATTCTCTAGTTCTCCAGACATCTGCCAAACCTAGTTTGATCCATCAGACTAGATTGTGAACATTATACATCACTCTAAAGACCAGTTTTATGCTTCTGTAGATTCCAGGGGCAGCACGCTCTGCAACCCTGTAGCCAAAATTTAGCACACTTGTAGCTTGTGTGCAGCTGCTAATTCCATACTACTGTTTGACAATGAAGGCTCTGTGCTTTATTTCATGCAACTTTTTTGTAGTGTGTGTCTGAATCCTCTGAACTCAGTATTTAGAAGCAGTGCACACATACTGTTTCCTATATAGTGTACTACAAAATCTTTGGGTGTGGCATTTTAAGAGGTTCTCAAATCAAATTATCTGGGGTACAATGCACGATTTATTGCAGTGGGCGCTGACCTACTGTGACACTGAATAAATATAGCCAAGGGATACTACTGATTTTACTAAGTGGTCCCTTTGTTTTCACCCTTTAATCCCTGTATGGGTATCTAGACTTCACTGCAGGGAACCCCCAGGCTACTACCTCTAGGATTGATTGTGTTTAGTGACCATCGGCCCAGACAGGTCAAGAGATGCTAATGCATAGCATTGAAAGAACAGACAGATGAGGTAACTGGGCAAGCTGAGTTCAGGGCAGGAAGAGTTTCTTGTATCAGAATACAGACAATGTGTCAGGGTGTACAGAATCAGACTTGGGTAAGAAGCTAAAGGCAAAAAACAGGGTATCAGGAAACACAGCAGCAAGGAAACATCATCACAGGAAGTAGTACACTGGGAACCTTCTGGTTCAGACTTGTTCCTGTGGGTGAATAACCCACATATACAAGGAAGTAGCTGGGAGATGGCAGAAGAGTTATTTAGACACCATATAGATGGGGAATGGAGCACAAGATGCAACCTTTTTTTTTTTTTTTTTTTTAAAAAAGCTAAAATGATAAAATTCTGGCTACCTTAGTAAATGTTAATTATACTAAATAAAAATAATCATTATAGTCTTTACTATTATTATCATTATTATTGTTTACTAATAATCACTTGTTAATATATTGTATTCCCAGGGTATATATGTATACTGCTAATTCCTATATTACTGGCTCTTTCACATGTAACGCTGTTACTATGTTTTTCAAGAATGTTCATCATGTAGATCCTACTAAGTCCAGAAACCATGGATGAAGACTTGCGTTTGGATTCTTTAGTCAAAATATTAAATAGAACTGGCTTTACAAACCTGATGTTTAGGCCACATAATGTTTTTATTTTTGTTGTTATTGTTTTTCTTACTTAATTATATTTCACATGCATTATTATGCTAATTCTCCTAGAAGAGTGATGTTGATTGTAAAAGGACATTCTTATGGATGGTTACCAGAAATTTGGCTGAAAGGGGTTTTCTCATGTACAGAGCCATGTTTAAAATTTTGGACAATTAAAAGTTAAATATTTTTGCAAATATTTGTATATAATTAAACATTTAGATAAAACCTTTACAATTTTGCAAAACTTTGAATAATTTATATGCCCTATGCCATATGTTTGCAGGAAATGTTTAACTTTTAATTGTCTACAAATCTGAATATGGTTCTGTGCATGGGAAAACCCCTTTAAGAACCCCCTTTTTTGGAACATGGGTCAGGTTTCTCTACCTCTTCAGAGAACCTCCGTGACCTTTTTTTTTCTGTTTCATTTCTTAGGTTATCGCTCTCTCTAAATCTTTTTTCCATTATAGTCTAATTTCTAAATAAATGTTCATCTGCTTTTATCCATCTGAGACAGTTTTGTATAACAGTTTTCTATAACAATTATTTATTGAGTTAAACAGGAGCTGTATATGTCTGTCCTCAGCAAGCTCCCCCTAGAGGTGGCTGCAGTCAGGCAGAACTTTAATCCTTTATGTCTTTGACTGAAAGTAAGCAGAGGATTTGGAGTTCTGTAAGGGAAAACTAGAGCTCAACCTCTATAAAGAGATACCATTAAACATATTAACTTGAACAAATTAAATTCTGAAATATTGCAGGTTTCATACTGGAAACTCCCAACAGGCTGACACTTCATATTTTGCAGAGAAACTTTCCAGCAATCATCTCATTATCATTACAGACAGGATTATAATAAAAGGTAATACTTAGAAATGTGCTTCCAGTAACTCTGGCAAAATGGCTTTCCCTAAAATGATGTAAAAAATATATAAAACTAGCAACATTGTCACAAAATTGCAAATGCAGATGCTGCAAAAGTATAATATATATTCTACATATCACATCACTCATGGCTTCAAAATATAGTCTAGTATGACAACAAGAGAGGAAAACAAAACATATTTGGACGTTTTGTAAGAAAAAACTAGAGCGGAACCTCTATAAAAAAAAAAATAAAAAAAATCTATCATCAAAAAACTGTCCATATCTCTCCTTACTGATCTGCTGCATATTTTGCTTGGTCAGGCCACAAGTGATAAAAACAGGTTGCACTTGGCTGTCAAATACAGTACTTCCCAAATGTCCCACTTTGTAGAGACCACAAGAGGGTGTTGTTATGTATGGGAGACATAAGGGGGCATGATACCATAAGAAGGTGCTAAGGGAGGCATTATATGATGTGGAGACCCCTAAAGGGTCATTATACTGTGTGAGGGGTGCAAAGGAACTGTCTGGTAGTGGTTAGGGTCACTGACTGTGTGTTTTATTACATCTAACTTTGCAGAAATGATGTGTAGGTTAGATGGGATTAAGTTAATAATTGCTTCTGGGGAACAAGGGGAGCAGGGCCTTTCAGCATCCATGAGCACGATAGCAGCTGTGTGGTCTGCTTTACTTTGAGGTATGCCACTGCTAGATTGTTTCACTTGTAATAGGCCATTTAAATGCATGGTCTGAATTCTTCCCTTATGAACGAAGATGTGGGGAGCCCTCCTCAGTTCTAATAGACCGCACAAGTTCCCTGAAGTGTGAGAACATTCCACATACACTACATATTTAGTTTTTTAGGTAATATATTGTATCTGTATAGCATTTTACTCTAAAAATGATGGGCTGCAAACCTGTACAGAAGCTTCCAGCTGGTTCTTTTTTTTTTATCACATAAAAGGTGGTTATAATGCTCTCATGTCTAAATAATGCTTCGGTATCAGCTGCAAAGACCTCTGAAGCAGGGGCGTAACTACCGGGTAGCAGCGGTATTGGTTGCCACAGGGCCCAGGACATTCGGGGACCCCTCTGAGCCCACAATGTTTTTTTTTTTTGTATTTTTTGTAATAGGCCGTTACCTGTTGGAGTAACCCCAGCAGGTAACGGGACCTATTTACTTACGATTCCCTGCTCCTGCTCATGGCCGCCTGCGTTTCCCATTCTGTGGAGGTGGCTGTGAGCAGGAGCGGGGATCGGTAAGTGAGGCCGTGGGCCGCGAACCCCACAAACACTGTTATCATTATACTCGGGGGTCTTTTCAAATAATGATCGGAGGGCCAGGGGAGGTGAGGGAACATAAAAAACACTGTAACTTACCTCTCCTATGCTCCGCAGGCTTCGGGCCTGTTCGGTGACGCCAGCCCGGCTCACGCAAGATCTGGTCCAACATTGAAGATGGCCGAAGTAGCCGGGAGTGCGAGAGCTAGGGAGAGGTAGTAACATTGTTTTTTTTGTTTGTATTCTCCCCTGAGTCTCCAATCATCTGAAAAGACCCCAGAGTATAATAATTGTTCATGGGTGGTCCACAATGGGGCATATTACCGTGTGCAGGAGACACTATGGGCCATAATACTGTGTGCAGGGGCCACTATTGTGCATAATAGTGTGTGCAGGAATGCGGTTTGTCTGGGGGGGTTGGGGGTGGCGGTTCGTGTGGGGGGCCCCATGTCAAATGTTCACCTTGGGGCCCAGCCATTCCTAGTTATGCCACTGCTCTGAAGGTTTGTTACAGTGCATCAGTCTAGAGTCCAGGCTGTATGAGGACATAGAAATTCCCTTCTGTCAGCTTTCCATTTTAATTTTAACATTCCATAAATGTGAATAGAGTCGGAAAGTTTTCAGCTTGTATCTATCAACTAGGGAAACTGTAATGTCCTCCAACTGATCAGAACAACAGATAATCATGTAAATGTCAACCTAGGGTAAGTCTCAAAGCATTAGCAGCAGGGGTTGGAAGCAGCCAGGTTACCCCAGTTCTGATCTTGTTAAAAATACAGCCAGATTGCAGAACCAGGGAGAAGAGAAGCTCTGACTCTATGAAGATGGTAGAGCAGAAAGCCATAGGCTTCCTGACCTACCACTTTCCGACTTGTAGGACACAGGCCACGTTAGGCTTGTGGCCTAAATGCTGCAGGCAGCATGAGTGCAGTGTTTACCTCTCCGCTCCCTGGTCTCCATCTTCTCCTTCCTGCTCTGGGCATGCATGACAAGTCAGAGCAGTGTGCCTGGAACAGAGGAAGAGTGAGGATGTGGAGTACACAGATAAGTACTGTACTAATAACCCTGTGTGGTGGCATAGATGGGGACCTGGCCACTGATGAGGACCATTGATGGGGCCATTATACTGTTTGGGGGCAGTGATGGGAACCTGGCCACTGATGAGGACCATTGATGGGGCAGTGATGGGCCCACTACATTGTATAGAGGCAGTGATGTAAGCCATTATATTGTACAGGGGCAGTTATATAGTATGGGGCCAGTGATGGGGACAAATATACTATATAGGGTCAGTGATAGGGCTCATTATATTGTATGGGGACAGTGATGAAAGCCATTATACTATACATTATATTCTGTGGGGCATTGATGGGGCCAATATCCTATTCTGGGGCATCAAACTGTGTGGGACATTAGGGTGGGATAATTAATGGTGTTATCCACCTTTGTAATATCCTTAGGATACGCTATAAATATTACATCTGCAAAAGTCTGACAGCCAGGACCGCTGATGATCAGCTATTCCAAGACATCACTACTACCACTAATGTTAATATGCCAGGAGTCATGCTGCGCACCCGCCTTATAGTGCATAGCGATGGGTTTAGGTACTGCAGCAGTGCACATCGCATGGTGGGAGAGACAAGCATCTCCCGGCATGTTAACATTACCGGTAGCCACGCTGTCTTGGAGCAGGTGATGTGCATGGATCCTGGCTGTTGGTCCCATAAAAATAAAAATTAAATACATGCTGAGCACACCATCCTTCCTTGCTCTTTCACAGATTTTTGTTGCCTGCTGAATGCTCCACCCTTCCACCTCATGCCCCAATCCTGCTCGAGTGCAGGGGACCTAAAAGCCGGATGTGATCCCAAACATTGGTTTGATAAACTTCTAGTACAATGATTTGAAATTCCTTTTAAATTGGCAGGCTGTAAACTTCATTCTATGTCCTGAGTTGTCTTTTCATAGTTCCAGTATCTGATATTCTATTTTCTTCAGCATTTTCCTAAATTATCATAGACAGGTTCTGGGACTGATATACAGATGTAAATACCATCAAAATAATATTCTTCAGTTAAATGAAAAATGCCATTAAAACTGGAAAACAAACGTGATAATGTTTTTCAAAGTGTCTTTCATTATGTAGCTCCAGATGGTGCAGCAAATCCGCTACATCTGCACTCATTTAATTTTTCAGGAATATATAAGTATAGCATAAAGTAAGCATGACCAATCTCTATAATTCCTCTCTCAAAAGCACCATAACCTAATAACTGTGCCTGCCATTGTAATAAAATATTCCGCTACCTTGTGCAATAGGCATATGCCTAATTATTATGACACTAAAAATTTTGCTAACATTCTTACCAATTATTATTTTGATAAAAAAGTTATGACCAGTCTGTTGTTCAACACAATTTCATTGTTCATGTTTATTTTATGTAATGACATTATATGTATCAATAAAGGTAGCTACTTAGTGAACAGTAGACATATGTATAAAATATTCATGTCCTAAGTCATTGCAATGCAGGAGACACTTTGTGCAATATAGCTCACATACAGAAAGTCTAATGGAGACAAAAGGTTTCTATTAGGACATGTGAAAGTTTCAGGAATTGTATAGCCACGCAATCCAATTCTAATAGAGCTGTAGTGCCAAATGTAATGGTCCAGAACAACGTTTCAATCAAGACCCTCTTCTGACCATCAGTGAAGTGAGCTCATTTAACATGATCTTTACCTCCCTTTCCTTGATGTGAGATAATGGGCTGCAAATAGATTGCAAAGGATATAGCTGTATTCTTTCCAGTTTGTATATTCTTTGTCATAAAAGTGTAATCTTATGCCACTGTTATAACGTCTGCAAGACTTCTGCCACATTGTATTGCCCTGTCAAATTGGTTTACTTTATCATAAATCTTATTATTTTAAAGCACTTTTGGCCACTTGTATATAGGAAAGACATATTTAGGGACGTAGCTAAGGGTTGAGCACAGAGAAGGAGGGGTGGATGAAGCACCTCTGTATCATCATACAGTAACCATATAGTGATTGATCTACTGTGTTACTATGTTAAAACATGAACTTTTTAGAATTTATTCATTTTGCTTACTTGTATAGCGCCATCCAATTCCGCAGCGCTTTACAGATAATGTCAACATTGTCCCATATAGGGCTGACAATCTAAATTATTTATCAGTATGTCTTTGGAGTATGGGAGGAAAACCCATGCAAGCAGAGGGAGAACATACAAACTCCCTGCAGATGTTGTATTTGGCTAGATTCAAATCCAGGACTCCAGAGCTGCAAGGCAACAGTGCTAACCACTGAGCTACCATGCTGTGTCAGGACTTATTTACACAACCATGTGACATCCATGAAACACTTGGAGTGTTTTTGTGAGCATAAATTTTCCTGAAGTATATAAATTATGATACCCAAGCCTTTGTTCCTCTGTTCCTCATGGCTTCTTCTTCATCCTGGTGCTTCTGAATAGAGTGGGTGGGCATGCACTGTTGTGTAATGTGATTTGCTGTCCCCACTTTGTGACCCCTCTTTCAGGTAAGGATATGTCCACACGGTGGAAAATGCGGAGAATTTCCTCTTCATTACCCGCCACCGTATTTGGCCATGGGATTGCCACAACAGAATGCCCATGCCCCCCCCCCCCCCATCAGCATTCTGTTGCGACTTTCCTCTACTGATTTAGGACCAGATGAATGAGCCTAATCAGTAGGGACTCCCAAGTCGCGGCAAGATTGAGCAGGATGCTGATTTTTACGCATCCTACTGCAATCACTGCCTCCCATTGAAAGTAATGGGAGCCAGATTCAGGACAGATCTGTGGCAGATTCCTCAATGTGAACCTAGCCTAATTGTTACCACAGGGTAATCTGCAATCTAGTCATGTATATGGTAGCCCAAATAATTCACTCATTGGCTGCAGGAAACTATGTTTTACTAACACACAATTCAGCAATAAAACAGCAATGGTACACCATCTGCAAAAAGTCTCTCAAGAACAAGTATTTTATTTCAGATCTTAGCTATATCTATATTATCTTTGCACAATTAACAGACAGTCTCCAAGCATGTTTCCTTTCAGAAATTCTCTTTAACCCCTTTAAAGACCGAGCCATTTTTCGTTTTTGTATTTTCGTTTTTCCCTCCCCACATTCCAAGAGCCATAACTTTTTCATTTTTCAGTTCACAGAGTCACATGATGGCTTATTGTTTGCGAAACAAATTGTACTTTGCAATGACACCATTCAATTTGCTGTGCAATGTACTGGGAAGCTGGAGAAAAATTCAGAATGAGGTGCAATTGGAGAAAAACTGCATTTAAACTTCATATGGGTTTAATTTTTACGGCGTTCACTGTGTGGTAAAAATGACATGGTACCTGTATTCTGCGGGTCAGTACAAACACGGCGATACCAAATTTATATAGTATTTGTAATGTTTTGACACCTTTTAAGAAATGAAAAACTGTGCAAAATAGAAGAAAATTTTTGTGTCGCCATATTGTGACACCTGTAACTTTTTAATATTTACATATATGAAGTTGGGTAAGGCATCTTTTTATGCGGGACAAGATGACGCTTTAACTGATATAATTTGGGGAAAAATCGGATGGTTTGATCACTTTTTATTAAATTTTTTTATAGGAGTCAAAGTGTTGAAAAAAACGCTATTTGGCTATTTTGATTTTTTTTCACTGCTACGCCGTTCACCGTATGGGATAAATATTTAAATATTTTAATAGTTCGGGCATTTTGGAGCGTGGGGATACCTAATGTGTTTATGTTTACTTTTGATTATTTACTTTTATATCTGATCTAGGGAAAGGGGGGTGATTTGAACTTTTGTGGTATTTTTTATTTTTTTATACTTTTAAAAACTTTTTTTTTTCTTCCTTTTACTTTTATGATCAGACCCCCTAGGAACCTTGAAACCCAGGGGGTCTGATTGCTCATACTATTCACTGCAATACTACTGTATTGCAGTGAATAGCAAAATGCCTACCTCTCTATTGCAAGCTGCCTCTGACAATAGAGCTAATGCAATGACAAGCCTGGGAGCCTTCAATAGGCTCCCGGCTGTCATGGCAACCAATCGCCGCCCTCTGATGACGTTGAAAAATGGAGGCGCCGGTGGCGCCTGCGCAGTTTAGACGCCGTAGTCCCATTTGACCGTGGCGTCTAAAGGGTTAACAGCAGCGATCGTTGAAGGGACCAATCGCTGCTGTTAGCAGTGGGTCCTGACTGTATTATACAGCCGGCATCTGCCCTGAGCTCTCTCCATACATCCCCATGTCACCAATGACGTACAGGTACGTCATTGGTCGTTAAGGGGTTAAATCACGTCTACCATATAATTCTTGAGAAAGGTGTTTCTAAAGTTCATCCTTTAGCAAAGTTCTTAATGACTAAACAAATAGCAATAGATAGTGTGAAACATTAGGGACTACACACAAAGAGGTAGGTACTTCCGTAGGCATCTTTGATGCTTTGTCTGAACTTTGCAGGATGGCGTGAGGGTTGCAAGTCCCAACATCGATGGATCCGAACTGCTGAAGCTGCGCACTAGCGCTTCCATCCACAAAGCTGCATCCACTGTGCAAGACTCAATGCAAGGCTGCAGTCATTCAGGGTCATACCAGTGAACGTGCCCGTTTGTGGTACAATGTCAAGACTCCACCTCTACAAATCAACCCAAAAGCATAAGTGACACCAAAGAGCCCAACATAAGTAGTGACCACCTATCAGATGTTATCCCAACAAGTCAATATACTCATTCATTTAAGACAAAAACATGGGTATTGCTTCCACAAGAGATATAGCTATAAGAAGTACACTATGGGCCCTGGAGCCTCAGGGTGCCTAAAGGCCTTTCTAGAATATAGGAAGACAAGAATATTGTTGATAGTAAGTGGGGGCCCTGTCGAATATCTTTCTTTCGGCCTGAGGAGCTTCAAGTTGCCACTTAAACCAACTTACTTCTTTAATTGTTCCAGTGATGCTGGTATCTATTACATTCATAAACCTGGTCTTAAAGGGGTTGTCCAGGCAAAATGGGGGATTAAATAGGGTGGGAAAAAAAAAAAAAAAAATCACTCTCTCCTTTCCTCCATGCTCCGATGCTTCCCAGTGCAGTCCGGTCCTGCCAGTCCATTGTTGTGTTCTGGTGAAAGTCCCCGCTGCAAATGACCACTGAGGACATGACAGCAAAGGACACATGACATCACTACCTCTGACATCCCGGGGTCACTTCCTGATGCCACAGACATTGTATACAAAGTTACTTGACTTTATTCAGGCACTACTCATGTTCAACTCACTTTTAACGCCATGAAATAGTCCTGCTTAAATGTTCACATAACTTTTATTTAACGTTCCTGTACAATACATTGCATATTTTGGGTAGATTGAAAAATCAATCCTAAAATGTTTTTTTTTCCTTAATCATACTGCAGATATAAATATATGCTAACATATTCCATCACTTACCATGTGCCTCACGTACTATCCAGAATGTGATTGTGGTTCATAATCAAGGAAGGGTTATGGTCCTGTGGACTCACTAATGGAAACATCTTCTCTGCTGCAAACAGTGTTTTGATTACACTTTATCCAACATACCGCAAATGCACATCTTTATTCCACTCACATCTCTCTGTCACACACTTCCACCCACAAAAGTAACACTTTTCTCTAGTTTCTGTCTATTTTCAGTTCCAGCGGTAATGCATTTCTCAAAATAACAACTCAAGCACAGAAATGAGTTAAGTGGCTGAGCTGCTCATTGAAGAACTTAAGAAATATCCCATAGGTATCTATCGAACCATGAATTCAAAACAAGTGCCTGTTGTTTTGCTGGTAGTCTCATAGGCCATTTTCAAGGTATAAAAGAGTAGACTGATCAGTGAAACATTTCACTGAACTTGTCAGTGCCCAAAGCAAGTCATTTATTTCAAGTATTGCAAATTATTCTAATTCCTACTATAGTAGATGCCAAACCACTGATATGTGTGTCACAGGATAGCAATTCAAGACAATGCGGTTTTGTGAATTTGTGTCACAAAGTGATATTCAGTATGTGTGTACAGTATGTGAGGCTATCCATTGTTATGTAAACTGAAGCCTTCCAGGGGTTTTTCTAGCATGGCATATTAGTGTATTGAATTTGTTTTCATGAGAAATTGGAGTCTTTAACCAAGACATATGAGAAAAGCTGTGTCATGATCTCATGAAAGACATATCTAGACACGTCCAGCGCATGGTAAACATAAGGCAAGACTTATCTGTTCTTAATTTACAACAGTCTATAAAAGTATTCTTCAGCATGGACTTCAGTCCTCTTGCCTAAATACGATTGCAGTGCACATTGTACACTCAGCCAAAATTTAGAGCAGTAGTTCTCAACCTTTTCACATGAAGTACCCCCTAATGAGAAAAAGCCCCAACCGAGATCATCCAAAGTAGCCATTACTTATAAATGTTAATAAAATAAGGCTTCATTTGGAGCCTTCATTAACAATTATGTAATGGCCCCCTCAATGCCCACTCACTCAGCATGTCCCAGTCAGTGCCCCTACATGTAATATAATGGTCCTCACACAGTCTGTGCAACTAAATTAATACATTATTTTATTTTTTTTTAAATCCCCCAAACATAGGGAATTTTGGGGGTTCACCACCCACAAATTACTATGATACTCTGGGGTTGCTTCAGGGAGTGAGGTCAGAGACTGCTGAGGCCTGTGATTGGGCCTCAGTGGTTACATGGGTCATGTGCCAAAATGGCTCAGAGAGTAATAGTGTCATTATACCACGTGGTCCTTAATGCCTAATCTCAGGCCTCAGTTGTCTCTGACGTCACTCGGAAGGTGTCCATTTGTAAACGGATGAATGCAATAATTTTTAACTTTTGATTTTACAATATTTTGTAAATTTAAAAAAAAAAAGTTTATAGTGTAATTTTGAAGGAATTTATGGCATTGAGGCTGCAATGTGTTCTGCCAATATCAAGTTATTATGCACGATCTGCTGAGAAGATTGATATATAGTTTTGTGGGAAGAGAATCAGTAGGACTGATTATTAAATTGAAATTCCTTTCTTACAGCTGGTTAGATAAAATCAGAATGAAACAAATGTGGTAAATGACTATTCTAGCTGCAAACGTCTGGTTTTTAATGCAATATCTACATAGGTGTATAGAGGCCCATTTCCAGCAACCATCACTCCAGTGTTCTAATGGTACACTGTGTTTGCTAACTGTGTAAGAAGGCTAATGGATGTTTAGAAAACCCTTGAAAACCCTTGTGCAAGTATGATAGCACAGCTGAAAACAGTTTTGCTGGTTAGAGAAGCTATAAAACTGACCTTCCTTTGAGCTAGTTGAGAATCTGGAGCATTACATTTATTGGTTCGATTAAACTCTCAAAATGGCCAGAAAAAGAGAACTTTCATGTGAAACTCGACAGTCTATTCTTGTTCTTAGAAATGAAGGCTATTCCATGCGAGAAATTGCCAAGAAACTGAAGATTTCCTACAACGGTGTGTACTACTCCGTTCAGAGGACAGCACAAACAGGCTCTAACCAGAGTAGAAAGAGAAGTGGGAGGCCCCGCTGCACAACTGAGCAACAAGACAAGTACATTAGAGTCTCTAGTTTGAGAAATCGACGCCTCACAGGTCCTATATATACAGTGTCCATATTAGGACATCCTCAGATATCAGTGTCAAACATCAGATTAATAGCAGTTTACAACAGTGACACCTGACTTTGATTCTGACACCTGACTTTGACTTTGATTTTGATTCTGACAACTGACTTTGACTTTGATTCTGACACCTGACTTTGACTTTGATTCTGACACCTGGCTTTGACTTTGATTCTGACACCTGACTTTGACTTTGAGTCTGACACCTGACTCTATGCAGTTTCTGGGCTGGTTGTAAAACTTAGATGACTTCTGACTTTCATATCTGATTGAGTCACAAGTCAGCAGTCAGCTATGAAGCACATACAATCTTACACTGTGATTGGCCAGGATGACTGACCTCTGAGTGAACTCACTGCTCACACTCAGGAGTAGAAGATACTTGTATAAGGCTGCAGGCTGAGAGCTCCATGAGTCTGATAAAAAGTTGTCTGACACAAAGTTGTCTGATACCTGACTGAGTCAGAGATCAGACTCACACATCATCTGAGTTTTTCATATACATACAAGCCAGCCAGCACATACAATGGTGGAGATTTATCAAGTAAAATGCTCCATAATGCTGGTATCATTTTCACCAAATAACCTCTCTGTGTGCCACATTCATAAAGTGTTTTAAATACTTTTATTACTTGTACAAAAAGGAGCGTGACCTACAACACTGTGCTGCAAAGATACATCCAAATAACCTCTCTAACATTTATCAAGTGTTTTAGGCTGAGGCCCCACGTACCAGGCTGCAGCAAAAAGCGCTGTGGAAAAAACCTTGGCAGAAATGCATCACGGTTCTTCCCTCAGAGATTTTTGCAGAAAGTCTGGTGAGTTTTCCTCTGCGGACTTTCTGCTTCCATTATACCTATAGTGAAACCGCCGACATTTGCGTAAATATAATTGACTTGCTATTTTTTTGGAAATTGCAGCATTTCCACTGCGTGTATTTTTCTGCAATGCGTGGATTGTAGGGGTTAAACTGGTACTGGTAATTTGAACCACACACCGTGGCTGCAATTGGTTTGTTTTACAACCCCCTACAATCCACGCATTGCAGAAAAATACACGCAGTGAAAATGGTGTAATTTCCAAAACAGTTGCGGTTTTGGAAATCGCAGCATGTCAATTCTATTTACGGAAATGGCGGCGGTTTCACTATAGGTATAATGGAATCAGCCAGAAAGTCTGCAGAGGAAAACTCACCAGACTTTCAGCAAAATCTCTGATGGAAACCGTGATGCATTCTGCCAAGGTTTTCCACAGCGCTTTTGCTGCCCTGGCGGGGGCCCAGCCTAAAACACTTGAAAATGTTAGGAGGTATTGGTGTATTTTGCAGCACAGTGTTGTAGGTTACGCTCCTTTTTGTACAAGTAATAAAAGTATTTAAAACACTTTATGAATGTGGCACACAGAGAGGTTATTTGGTGAAAATGATACCAGCATTATGGAGCATTTTACTTGATAAATCTCCACCATTGTATGTGCTGGCTGGCTTGTATGTATATGAAAAACTCAGATGATGTGTGAGTCTGATCTCTGACTCAGTCAGGTATCAGACAACTTTGTGTCAGACAACTTTTTATCAGACTCATGGAGCTCTCAGCCTGCAGCCTTATACAAGTATCTTCCTCTCCTGAGTGTGAGCAGTGAGTTCACTCAGAGGTCAGTCATCCTGGCCAACACAGTGTAGACTGTACAGTCATGGCCAAAGTTTTGAGAATGATACAAATATTAATTTTTACAAAGTCTACTGCTTCAGTTTTTCTAATGGCAATTTGCAATACTCCAGAATGTTATAAGAGGTCAGCTTAACAGCATTCTTGCAAAGTCAATATTTGCCTAGAAATGAACTTTTCCCCCAAAACACATTTCAACATCATTGCAGCCCTGCCTTAAAGGACCACCTAACATCGTTTCAGTGATTGCTCCATTAACACAGGTGTGGGTGTTGATGAGGACAGGGCTGGAGATCAATCTGTCATGATTAAGTAAGAATGACACCACTGGACACTTTAAAAGGAGGCTGGTGCTTGCCATCATTGTTTCTCTTCTGTTAACCATGGTTATCTCTAAAGAAACACGTGCAGTCATCATTGCACTGCACAAAAATGGCCTACTGGGAGAGTATTGCCGCTAGAAAGATTGCACCTCAGTCAACAATCTATCGCATCGAACTTCAGGAGAGAGGTTCCATTGGTGCCGGCTCCAGGGCGCCCGGCCAGCGCGGCAGGACAGTCTCTTGTGTTTCAGCTGCGGGATCGGGTCCAGCAGTGCAGAGCTTGCTGAGGTGGCAGCAGGCAGGTGTGAGTGCATCTGCCGCCTGTGGGCGGGACTCTTGGGCGGCCTGGTCTCAGGGGGCAGCGGCCACTTCTCTCCAGCATCAGGGACAGACTGATATTCTGCAGGTACAGGGAGTGGACTGCTGAGGACTGGGGTAAGTCTTTTCTCTGTGAATCCCCTTTTCGATTGTTTGAAACATCTGGAAAACAGCTTATTCGGAGAAGAAGAGGTGGCGCTACCACCAGTCTTGTCTCATGCCAACTGTAAAGCATCCTGAACCATTCAGTGTGGGGTTGCTTCTCAGCCAAGGGAATCGGCTCTCTCCAGTCTTGCCTAAAAACACAGCCATGATAAAGAATGGTACCAGATGTCCTCCAAGAGCAACTTCTCCCAACCGTCCAAGAGCGTTTGGCGCTCAACAATGCCTTTTCCAGCATGATGGGCACCTTGCCATAAAGCAGGTGATAACTAAATGGCTCAGGGAACAAAACATAGAGATTTTGGGTCCATGGCCTGGAACTCCCCAGTCTTAATCCCATTGGAACTTGTGGTCAATCATCAAGAGCGGGTGGACAAACAAACCAACATTCAGACAAAACTAAAGCATTGATTCTGCAAGAATGGACTGCTATCAGTCAGGATTTGGTCCAGAGTTGATTGAGAGCATGCCAGGGAGAATTGCAGAGGTCCTGAAGAAGAAGGGTCAACACTGCAAATATTGACTTGCTGCATTAACTCATTCTAACTGTCAATATAAGCTTCTGTTACTCATAATATGAATGCAATTATATTTCTGTATCTGATAAAACCATCTGACAAACACACATAAAAACCAGAGGGCAACAGATCATGTGAAAATATAATATTTGTGTCATTCTCAAAACTTCTTGGCCATGACTGTCTGTGCTTCATAGTCTGGCTGCTGACTTGTGACTCAATCAGATATGAAAGTCAGAAGTCATCTAAGTTTTACAACCCCAGCCCAGAAACTGCATAGAGTCAGGTGTCAGACTCAAAGTCAAAGTCAGGTGTCAGAATCAAAGTCAAAGTCAGGTGTCAGACTCAAAGTCAAAGTCAGGTGTCAGAATCAAAGTCAAAGTCAGAATCAAAGTCAAAGTCAGGTGTCAGAATCAAAGTCAGGTGTCACTGTTGTAAACTGCTATTAATCTGATGTTTGACACTGATATCTGAGGATGTCCTAATATGGAACATTTTATACCGGGGGGCAACACCCGGGGTGGCAGTGGTAGCAGCTGCCACAGGGCCCAGGACATTACGGGGCCCCGCGGGCCCCCGATGCGTTTTTGTTTTTTGTTTTTTTGTTTTTTTTTATAGTCCGTTATCTGCTGGAGTAACCCCAGCAGGTAACGGGCCCTATATACTTACAGATCCCCGGGGTCCTGCTCACGGCCGCCTGCGCTTCCGATTCTGCGGAGGTGACTGTGAGCAGGAGCGGGGATCGGTATGTGAGGCCGTGGCCCGAACACCACAATCTCTGCTATCATTATACTCCGGGGTCTTTTCAAACCCCGGAGTATAATAATCGGAGGCCTAGGGGAGGTGAGGGAACATAAAAAACAATGTACTTACCTATCCAGTGCTTCGGGCCTGTTTGGTGACGTACCAGACGTCAGCCGACGTCATTTTGCGTCGCGACGCAGGCCCGCGTCACGTGACGCCAGCCTGGTCCAAAATGGAAGAAGGCCGGAGTAGCGCACGGGCATGCACCGGAGCGAGGAACAGGTAAGCAACGTTGTTTTTTTATGTTTGTATCCTCCCCTGGGTCTCCGATTATTATACTCTGGGGCCTGAAAAGACCCCAGAGTATAATAATTGTTCATGGGTGGTCCACAATGGGACATATAATAGTGTGTGAAGGGGCCACTATGGGGCAAACTACTCAGTGCAGGGGCCACTATGGGGAATAATAGTGTGTGCAGGGGCCACTATGGGGAATAATAGTGTGTGCAGGGGCCACTATGGGGCAAAATACTGTGTGCAGGGGCCACTATGGGACATGATACTGTGTGCAGGGGCCCCTATGGGACATGATACTGTGTGCAGGGGCCCCATGGGACATGTCGTGTGCAGGGGCCACTATGGGACATGATACTGTGTGCAGGGGCCACTATGGGACATGATACTGTGTGCAGGGGCCCCTATGGGACATGATACTGTGTGCAGGGGCCACTATGGGACATGATACTGTGTGCAGGGGCCCCTATGGGACATGATACTGTGTGCAGGGGCCCCTATGGGACATGATACTGTGTGCAGGGGCCCCTATGGGACATGATACTGTGTGCAGGGGCCCCTATGTGACATGATACTGTGTGCAGGGGCCACTATGGGGCAAAATAGTGCAGGGGCCACTATGGGGAATAATAGTGTGTGCTAAGTTGACATTAGATAAATACAACCTTAGATGAACAGCAACATAACAGATTCCACCATTTAATTATTTATTTAACAAAAAAATGAAGTCCAAATGGTAAAAAACGACTCAATATCTTGGTTTAGCAGCAATGATTTGAAATAAGTATGACTTTTCAGGCACTCACATTGTTCTAGAGAAGTTTTGGCCCACTCTTCTTAACAACATTGCTTCACTTCTTTGAGGTTTGTTGGCATGTATTTATGTACAGCTCTTGTAGGTTCCACAACATTTCAATTGCTGAGGTTTGGACTTTAAGCCATTGCAACACCTTGATTATTTTCTTTTTCCGCCATTCTGTTGTAGATTTGCTGGTGTCCTTGGTATCATTGTGCTGTTGCACTACAAAGTTTTGGCTTTAGCTGATGGATAGCCTCATATTTGATTCTAAAATACTTTGGTATACAGGAGAGTATACAGTTGACTCATTGACTGCAAGGTGCCCAAGTCCTGTGGCTACAAAACAAGCCTAAATCATCATTCCTCTATCACTATGTTTGACAGTTAGTATGATGTATTTGTGCTAATATGATGGGTTTTGTCAAATGTGGTGTTGTGCACTTTGGCCAAACATCTCTACTTTGGTTTTATATTTGTTGCACCTGAATTATCAAGAGGCTCCAGCCCTTAATAAATCAGATGCTGGCCCATGCGCTAGAATGCAAATCTACGCCAGTCAGGACCTGGCATAGATTTCCTATGTAACTCATACTAGAAATATGTCAGGCTGCGGAGTCCTTGATCAGTTCACTGCCCTGCTTCTCACACATTTGCTGAAAATGCTGAGCAAGGCAAATAACAGGTTTGTGATAGATCTATACCAGAAAACTGACGTAGATGCGATAATAGATTACCCCCACTGTTCCAGAAGTAATGAGGTTTGTGCAAATGCAACCTCGCAAATATAAGCTGTACTGCCAAGTTTTCTTTTTTTTTTAGAAAGAGGCGGCTTTCTCCTAGCAACCCTTCCAAATAAGCCATACATGTTCAGTCTCACTCTAACTGGACTGTCAGAGATTTGAACACTTAACATGCTAACTAGAGATGGGCAAACCGAGTCATCATGAGCTGGGTTCAACCCAAATATTCCAAATTGTTCTGTTTTTAAACAAACCGAATAAATGATGATTTGTTCCAGACTAGCTAAAATGGCTGCTGCCAAATGTATTACACAGAAAAATTACAGAAGAGACATATGTCTTGTGAGTCATTGTGACGTTCTTGCGCCACTTGAAATCAGCTGACAGCCTCCAAGCTTATAGTCAGTGTTAAGTGGGCAACTTACAGCACTGATGTCATATACACTATATAAGGTGCAATGGACTTGAACATATGACATTTCGCTGATGATGGATGTTGGGGGTAGATGTGATATTCATCTTACTGCATGATACAGAGCACTGAGTGAGGCAAAGTGCAAGAGAGCTATAGAATCTTAGGAGTAGGAGAACTACAACACAGTTTAGCCAGATTTAAACAATTACAGGCAGATTAAAGATAAAAAAAAAAACCCCATCATAGATAGGAGTGAGGGAGAATATCTGTGCTGTGCGAGCCAGACTGCAACAGTAATACAGACAAAGTACAGTTAACCCTTTCATTGCCTTTAATTTTGTCTGTCTGTCTTGCAATATAACAATTGATCTTTTCACAGAGTGTTTAAACATAGTTTTTACTGACAGTCTGTCCTGTTAGTGGAAAATCTTTACTCAAGGGTATTTTTGGGAAAGCTTTTACATTCTTTTTCATTAATACATATAAACTGCTATGCTAACTGCAAAACGCAGACATGACTGAAGGTCAAAGGCGTAGCTATGGGTTAAGCACGGGGGGGGGCGAAAATGTTTAAGTGGGCCTCCAACTTAGGTATACCGATATTATCACTATACGGTGACCATACAGTGGTAGATATCGGCTGTACACAAGGTGAATACAGTGCAGTGTCATCTCTGACTAATTGTTCACATTTTCATTCCAATTTTTCTTCCATCTGGACCACCATAACCACTTCTTCCAGTCTCTGTAAAGTTTGCAGAACATACATCTTTGGCTCCTCACTTTTCCAAGCACCCGACCCACATTGTCCTCACCTGCACACCCATCCTGCTGCTACCACCAATTATAAAATATATACTATATCCCCCCCAACAAGCGCATCTTTAAATTAACTTCCCTGTGTACTCCCTTTAAATATTGGCCCTTATTATTAATGCCCCAGGTGTTTCCTAATTAAAAGTTTAAAAAAAAATGGTGGGGTTCCAAAACCCGGGAGCCCCAGGATCACCTGTTTGAATAGACCGTGGTATCTGTGTAAGTGTCGTGACCCCTTCTCTGTTTATATAGTATCATACATTTCATAGCGGCCATGTAATGTAACTACAGCCTCGCCCTATACACGTCTATGTGACAAGACTGTAATAACTTCACACGGTCACTATAAACAGACAGCATGTAATATAAACAGACGCCATGGCCCCTTCATACAGCTGATCACGGGGGGGGGCACTGATCTCTTATTGATGATCTATTCTGAAGATAGATCATCAATAAAAATGAGGTGGAAAACTTCTTAAAGGAAATCTGTCAGGTCAATCTGGGACACTAAACCACCCACAGTTCCTTACAGACCTGGAGTTTAGTGTCCCAAATCGCCCTGTTGTAATGCAATCCGCAGGCACGTTAAAAATAAAAAACCTTACCTAGAGAAGGGTCCGATGAACGCTGTTCGGCCGAGAACAGTCCGGCTTATTCATGAGCTGCTTTGTTGGCACGCCTCCCTGCGCCTGCGCTGTTCTTCAGTGAAACCGAAGATGGACACCCTGGCTTCACTACGTAATTTTCGGGGCATGCGCAATGAAGCCGAGGTGTACTCCTTTGGCCTCATTGAAGAACTGCGCAGGCGCAGGGAGTACAGCGGCAGGGTGAGTATAAAGCTTTATTTTTAATGCGGCCATGGATTGAGTTATAACAGGGTGATTTGGGACACTAAACCCCAGGTCCATACGGACGTGTGGGTGCTTTAGTGTCCCAAATTGCCCTGACAGATTCCCTTTAAGGCCAGGGCCGCACATGGCGTAAATGCCGTGGTGTGGCTACGGTGTAAATGCTGCGGGAAAAATGCAGCCTTTTACAGTTCCTGCAAAGTGGATGGGATGCTGACGGGTTCCCTATGGGTATAATGGAAGCAGTGAAAAGCACTGTGGGAAAAAACCATGATTCGTTACCGTGCGGTTTTCCCTGCAGTGCTTTTTTGATGTGCCTGCTACGTGGGGCCTTAGTCTTAATAAAGCCCAAGTGCCACCTTAATTAAATTAATTGCCCCCACATAATATGCCCCTGATTACCCCTGACATAAATAGTGCTCCTCTAATGACCTCTTTTATAAATGATACCCCTTAATGACCCCTTATATAACCTCCCCCTTTGTATTCATAATGCCTCCTAATAGCCCTTATATAAATTACCCCCCCCTTACGTTCACAAGTTATACTCACCTACTTGCGATCCTTTGGTGAATGGAGCAGTTGCCTCCTCTTCTTGGCCCTACGCTCTATGCGCAGGGTTCACGCATAGCACGTCTGCGTCTCGATGCTATGATGTCATCGCGCCGCCTGTGCAGTGTGTCTTGTAAACCACAGGCCTGAAGTGGCTTGCGGTTTACAATACTATTAAGTTGCAGGATGGGTTTTCACTAGATTGGTGTCTGCATGTATTGATGATGGTCCCCGGGGTGGGCCCCCAAAGAATGAGTGAGCCCGGGGCAGCCACCACCTCTGCCCCCCCGCTAGCTACGCCTCTGCTGAAGGTGATGAAGTGGCAGTGGGTGTGGTACTACTACAGGTATTCATTTTGGTAGGGGAACTAGGGGGAAATCTGAAGGTAAAAAATTATGAGGGGTGGTGCAGGAATCCCATGGCCATGATGTGTCGGAAAAAAAAGTGGGAAAGGCAATGACTGCTGCTGCTGATGATTCTTTTGTAGATAGGACTTGGAAACCAGATCAGGGTGATAAGGTGACATCAGATGCATTCTCCAGACCAGCAAACTTCCAAAACTTATGCTTCAGTAATATCTCGGTGAAAGCCTTAAAAAGCACCATATTTATCTTCATGTCTGATGCTGAATGTGTCACATTATTAGACTGTCTAATCTAACCTAACATCTCCTATTAGTTTGCTTAGTTTAAACCAGAAAAATGCCTGCTTGCCTTGAATACATGCAAGCTTCTGTGCAAAGTCATGCTCCTGTTTTGTACAAGTTATAAAAGTATCTACAAAGTGTCTAAAGCAAATTACATGTGACTTTTGCTACATTTTGCTTAGTAAATCTCTTTCAGTAAGAGGTCCAAGCACGGATTATTCTTGCGCAAAGAATAGCAAAGGAAGAAGTGACTTGGCATGTAGGAGAACTGAAGAAAAAGTGGTCTTGCGTCCCCTCAGCAGTAACTAGTACAAAATATGACAAGAAGAATAACAAGAATACAACAGGAGGAGGTTTTTTTTATATGGCTATTGCCATAGTACTAACAATAGGTTTTCAATTCTTCAGAAAGTGTTCTGAGAGAGATTTTAATATACTGTACAGATTAATTATGGATAGCCTAAAAGTAATAAAAAGCAGGTTGATATCCTGTGTCCTGTAGGTCAGTGATATAAGTAAAATATTCAGATACATTTACTTAAATTCTAGGTCTCAAACTTCTACAAAATGCTTTTTTTCTAGCCATCGTGTATTTGTAAATGTTAGAAAAGAAATAAAAGCCCAAAGAGAGATTGCTGCGACTTGCCAAGGTTTGGAACCAATATAATACTTTACTACCTGATGTTATTATCTCCTTTCCCTTTTGTACACTGCTTCTCATCATTTTTCTTACAAATGAACTCATTTTGTCTACCGTTCCTGGCACCCCTGATCAATAATTTAAAGGGCTGCCATCCAAACTGCTTTACAAATAGTAAACATTATTAAACTGTGTTGGAATGGGACATTCCCTATGCCTTAAGGTTACAGTTAGTTAAAATAATAGCACCATAAACCTAGGAGAAAAGCTTGGTGTATGGAAAAATGTCAAGACTTTCTAACCAGTTATAGATTATACTGCAGAAGTGCGTATAAAGAGCATATTTAACAGAAAAAACTACAAGAGAGTATTAGTTGTGCACAATATATGCAAACATTCTGAGATCTATAAAATACATAATGTTACAGCTTTATTATGTATCTTTATCAAACAGATGACTGGTAGGTGTGAGACAATCATCCATTACTTGTGTAACGTCCTTGCCTGTCCGGGCTTTGGCGCCGTCCTCCGGGCGCACGCTGCGGCGCAGGAGGCATGCCCGGTTGTAATTCTTTCCTTGGGTTTTTCTTGTATTGTCTGAACACTGTCCTATTACCTCACCTCCTTAATTGATTTTCCACCATGCCCTTCTCCTTCACCTTGCTTCCCCCTGCTCCACTAAGAGTTAACTTTAGTCCTGCCCTTGTGATTGACAGCCTGTCCTCCTATCAAGTCTGGGGCGGGTTCTTTCTCCCTATTTATTGTTTGCTCACTTTCCCATTGGTGCCTGCTATTGCATTTTGCTTACTGGCTATACTCCTTGTTACCTGCTCTTCTGATTTTCTGACCACTGGCTTTGACTTTGACTATTCTCTTGGATTTTGATTCTGTACTGCATTGCTCGATTGTTACCGACCCCCTGGCTAGCTGACCTCCCTTTGTTGTTTGTGCGTCCTGTCTGCGTTCTGTGTTGTCACTTATTCAGAGTAGGAACCGGCTCCAAGTTGTTCCTGTCATTAGGACAGTGAGACAAGTAGGTAGGGACAGGGTCTGGGTCAACTTTAGGGCTCACTGTCTCTGTATTCCCTTCCTCTCAGGTTTTTGCTGCAGCACTGGAGAATTGCTCAACTGGCAATTCCCTTACAACTTGTTTGCTAAAAGAATACTCTGGGGAAAAAGTAATGCACTATGTCATGTTTAGCAGAGGGTCACAGGGGTTGGGGGATGGCAGGGCTTCTCATTTGGTGTTTTTTCTAAATTCCTATGTCATGTAGACAAGGCTGTTTTAAGACATTAGTGGGTCCTGTTCAAATGTTCCATAAGTGCCCCCCCCCTATATAATTGAATGTTCCCTAAAGTGGTCCACACAATATATTGTCCCCTCAAGTAGACCCAATATAATTCCCCTGCCCCTTTAGTAGTAATTCAATGGATATATTACATACAAATTAAAAAAAAAAAAACTGTATACTAACCGAGCCCAATTTCTACGGAGTTGCCTGCAGGCTAACACTGTAATGATGTCTCTAACTCTGAGTTTATCGTGCCTCCCTGCCACAGTCCTCATCAGACAAAGCCACTTTGGTCAACTTTATCTGTGCCCAAAAAACGCAGATAGAGAGGAAATGCGGAACTGTTCTGCTAGATCCGGGCTGGCTAAGGTGACCCCTTCTACCATAGACTGGTGCTGATGCACCATTTGCTCTATTATTGAGGTAGCCAGGCATGCAGTGCCTTTTCAGGTCCTGAATAAGACCTAAAATGCTACAAAAACAGACTTATGCTATTGAATGGATTTTTGTAAAACCTTATTCAGATATGACATAAAAGATCTGTGTAAAATAATAGTATGTTGTTGATTTTAAAATCTGCACCATGTCCTATATGTCAAGGATCACACTTTGCACTCCATTAACAGCTAAGTCATAACAGTAAGCAGGAAGCTCCTGAGCGCCTCCTAGTGGTAGCAGAATTTTATTGATCAACTATACATTAGTTACAAAGCTGCAGTGGGGAAAATAAGTATTTGATACACTGGCAATTTTGCAAGTTTTCCCTCCTACAAAGAATGGAGAGGTCTGTAATTTTTATTATTATTTATTATATTTTATTATTCTGGATCTTACAGACCTGTTAGTTTTTCTTTAAGAAGCCCGCCTACTCTGCACTCATTACCTGTATTAATTGCACCTGTTGTTTGAACTTCTTACCTGTATTCCGAAATGTTAAAGAATGAATCAAGACAGAATTTTGACACTATTTAGATGGAAAAAGGCACAATCATGTTAATGGGTGGTCATACACTATAGGATTACTAGAACTGAAAAGTAACAGTAATGGGTGAACTAATTTCTAGGAACTTAGACTTAGTCCCTGTATGACTTTGTATGTAGCAGTGCTGCTGCTTATTTCTTGTTACACACTGTACAGCAGTGCTTCTGCTTATTATTTACTTGGGATCAAAGCAAATTTCATAAGAAATTTACTGAGATAACTAAGGATACTTAAAGGAATTCACTGCTACTGGTCACACATAAACGGTATACCTCTCTTCTTTCATATTATCATAAAAAGTATAATCATGTTAAGGTTTCCTCTGTAGACTTTCTGCTCCTATTATACCTATAGGGAAAGCGCCAGTGTTTTCGCAGGTATAATTGACATGCTGCCATTTTCAAAAACGCAATGTGTGGATGGGATTAGCCAGAATCTCATCCACTTTGCAGGTAATGTAAAACACAGCGTTTCTATAAGGCTGTTCCCTATGCAGATATTTCACCTCATTCCTATGTAGAGAACCGATCTATAATTCACCCAGATACATACGCCTGTGTTGCTCATACAAAAGAAAAAAAAGCAAACACCGAGTGGCACAATAGTGTAGATCCGTATTGTGGATAAATTGAAAGAAATGGTATGTAAAATAGTATGACCAGTTGGTCTCTCACCTGGTGGTGTTGTGAATGAATCACAACAACAGCAATAGCAGTTTTGGTTAACTGGACGTCTTGATAAATGCAGAAAATAACAACTAGGTGCAAGAACCCAGGATGAGAAAACGGACAGTCCGCGCTCACAGGTCTTAAGTCACAGCCAGATGAATCAGGAGAACAATTTTTCCTTTTTTTGTAACAGAGCACGACGTGTTTAAGAGTAGATACCCCTTTCTCAAGTGCATACAGTACTTATTTTTTTTATTGAGGTCTTCTTTTACGCATGAGAAGTTGTTTTTTTAGTGAAGAAACCAAAAACTGTAGGCTTTAATTTGGCTAAAATGGCTCATTTCCATATATGTATCATTTTTACAATGTGTTTTCTGCAGGATGGCGTCTCTGATAGCACCCCCATTATCTATCTATCTATATATATATATATATATATATATATATATATATATATATATATATATCATATAATTGCTCCCATGTTATGCTAGGGGATTACTGTTAACACTTACAGAAGTCAAAACCAATATAATACAAAGCCTAAGAAATTTTAGTTTGAGTTTTCCAATTATGGTTAGAAATATTGCAGTTGTTGTGCCTCGATTTCCCATTCTGACAACATGAATATGGATAGTTAATTCTCTACATTAAACGTTCATTGAAAAATCATCCTTTTCTCTAGCTTATATATTATTATGAATGATGTCCAAATACTTTAGCAATACTAATATAGTAAGTTGGCAGTGGGCGCAGCAAATCAATGGAATACACAATTCAGAGACACCTCTGTGCTATTTAATACTGTTACTGATATTTGCTACGGCACCTCAGCCAAAAACATATAAAAACAAAGCTACACGCCAGGAAAATTAATTTATAGCCAGCAAATAAAAATTAAACCACAAAATTACCAATACTAAAAATAAAAAAAAATCTATTTTTCAGGAATGAAACTATATTGTAGGATATTTAATCATAGGCTGATCTCTTCCTGTTTACGGTTACCAAGTCATAAACAACATAAAAAGCCTAATTTGAGAGGAGAGAAACAAGGATAACATGCCAGCCTGTGAGTCAAAAATTAGGTTAATGATAGAAACCAGGCAGATCAGGAAGCACAGATGGGCTCATGGCTAGAAGATTATTCACAAAATTAGTCCTACAATGAAAGTTTTGGAAAATATAAAATATGAAAAGTTCACCCACTTCTACTTAAAATGTATAACATTAAAAAAATGAGTTGTGGGAAAACAAAAATACTAACAATGTGATTTATGCATAATGCTTCTCAGGATAGGTCATCAGTATGTGATCTGTTGGTGTCCCTCACCCAGACTCCACGTAGATCAGCTGTTGCAGCAGCATCTGGGTGCCAGAAGTTGCTAGTGGATAAGCAGCACTTGCTGTTCAAGCAATGCAAGTTTCCGATACCACTGCTATGCATTGGACGTAACTGCTACTCCACTCCTAACACATGAATAGGAGCGGTGCTGAATGTGCTGCCCGCCCACTAGCAGCTTCCAGCACCCAGAGGCTGCTGCAACAGCTGATCTGTATGGGTGTCGGATCCAGACAGATCACATACTGATGATTTATCCTGTGGATAGGTCATTAGTATGAAAAAATTATTTGGGGCCAGAAAATCCCTTTAACCATGACAACCTGCTCAATACATTATAACTGTTATGGAGTTGGCATTAAGTTTAATATTTCATATTTCCCCCTAAAGCCTTGTGAATAAAGCAGCAGTGTGCTTGCATGACAGGCGCTTAATTCACTTTTATGGGGCTGTAGGCGCACTGGCACTCCATTATCAAGGAGGCTTGATGGGGTTCCCAGAGGTGGGATCTGCTTCTTTTGGGCATTTATGGAATAAAATAATATTTAACTTGACTTTGACTTGAATATGGTAACAAATTGCAGTGTGATATCAATAAATAATAGTCATCGAAAGCTATTGAAAAAAGGAAAGTAAAATCATGCTAAACCCCTTTCATTTCTTTCTTTCAATATTGTATTTTTTACATTTAAATGGCAAACATAAAATCCCATGCAGGGATGTAGGTATAGTGGGTGCCAAGGCAGTAGTCACTACCAGCCCCATAAAATATACCAGTATTTTCAATGTCACAAGGTAGGAGTTTTTACAGTTTTTGCATTGGTGCCCAGGAGTTTCAAGTTACGCTTGTGATCCCATGTTCACTCTAAGACTAAGGCCCCATGTAGCGGGCCGCAGATATAAAGCACTGCGGGGAAAACCACAGCGGCAATATATTGTGTTTTTTCCCGCAGTGCTTTTCACAGAAAGTCTGTGGAAGAAACCTTTCTGCTTCCATTATAGGGAAACCACTGGCGTTTCCATAAGTATAATTGACATGCTGCGATTTCCAAAACAGCAATGGTTTTGGAAATCGCAGCGTGTTCGCTGCACGTATTTTTCTGTGTAGAATATGCAATGTGTAGATGGGATTCCCTAGAAAATGCTTCGGTTTACACCACGTGGGGCCTCATCCTAAAAGACAGTATGATAGCTTGAGTGGCTCCAACCTGTGGTCTTCAGCTACAGTGACATTTTAAGTCCCAGCAGGCCTAGGCAAATGATTTAGGAGAGAACGGTTACAATATATAAACCATAAGCTTTATCACTTACTGTGCAGCCTGGCAAAACAATGGAGAGAAGTGTCAGCTGTAAAAAAAAAAAAAAAAAAAAAAAAAGTGAGCAAGTTTAGAATGAAACAACTCGTGTCTTCAACTGAACAAAGTAATTTCCCAAATATTCCGTTGAAAGAAAGAGTTTTACAAAACCAAAAGCTCTGTCTCAATCTCCCATAATGCATCTTTGTAAGATTTAAAAAAAAAAAAAAAAAAAAGTCTGCTTTTTGTCCATTTTTCTGCCCATCTATTTTCTGGAGTAGGTTAATAAGCTATAAAAGACCCAATTCACTTGAATTAACTGTGGAATGTTAGAAGACCCTCACAACCTGACAGAATTCAGAGTATATGAACATGGCCTAAGGAAGTAAATGTTTGCATATGAAATGCAAAGAGCACCGAACTGAAGAAAGGTCGTCTTTAGTAAAGGTGTAATTTCAAGGAGCAAACTGTGGGGAGTAGGATTGATTGCAAATTTTGCTATGGGTCACCATGATATATGCATGTATGCCCCTGGCATTGTAGTTCTCTGCTTTCAGATAGATAAAATCCCCCAAAATCTATTTAATAACAAAAGGTGAGTTAAGACGGCACATCCTTAGCAACCAGTCTGGCTCAGATTGCTCATGTCTACAGCTTGTCATTTACAGTGGAAGGACAAGAGGTCATGATGCAGAATCCATATATTTTTCTCGTTTTAAACTACCGTTATTTAGCAGTAAACCCCTTACACTTAGAGGCCCGAAACGTTTGTAATTTGAGATGAAAGACACAGATAACACAGATGTTGAGCCACGCTGAATATTAAAAGAGAAAAAGCCTATAAAATGATGAGGGTCTTACTGTTGTGTTTAAAGGAGTTGCCAAAATATTTTTGAAAACAGCTCTGAATGAGTTAATAAAAGAAGCCATACTGATTGAGCCCCAATTCGACCTTTTATATATATGTTCTTTCTGCTGCAGTGATGACACCCCAATATTGACCTATGATCATTGCAGGCATTTTCTTAGCAATATCTTGGCAAGCATGTGTGTACAACAGGAAAGATGGTTTCATCTCTCTAAGTGCTGTTTATAATATATAGTATGGTAGGTTATAGTCCCCTTATCCCTTTATTTACTGCCTATAATATGTAACATTTTAGATGAAGGTCCTCTGTGTTTAGAATATGTAGCATGTCGAGTTGTTGTCCCCTTATCCCTTCATGTGCTATTTATCATACAGCATGTAACATGGTGGGAGATCAGCCTCTCAGTTCTCTATGTGCTGTTTATTTTATGTACTGTAGCATGTTGGGGTATGGTTCCCTTATCCTTTCATGTGCTGCTTATCACATGTAGCTTGTTGGGCTGTAACCCTTCATGTGCTGCTCATCATATGTAGCATTTTGGATTTGGACCCTTTATTCTTTCATTTGTTTTTGTTTCATAGGTTGCATGCTTCTGGTCTCTTTATCTTTACATGTGTTTTTATCATATACATGGGCTATGGTCCTCTTATTTTTTTTTTTAGCATATGTAAGTTGTGGGTCAGGGTTCCCTTATCCTTTGATGTGTTATTTTTATCATATGTATCATGTTGTGGTTCCCTGATATCAGTTTTAGAGGATTTCCAAGGAAACCAACTTGTTTGGTTAAAATAAAACTTTTAAAATATAAAGTGAATTCACTGTGACTTATCTGGGGGCAAGTCCAACAAGAAAAGAGCTAACAGAGGACACAACCGAAATGTCATTCATTTGTCTGATCTGTCAGTTTTAAGCTCTCATTTTAAGGATTTAATTCTTTCCTGTGCTCACAGAAGAGTGACAAGTGCTATTTGTGTACTGCTGGGATTTCAGCTCAAAACTCAAACAGATTTCAAAGTCTATTATGTGCGCTTATTAAAAAAGTCTCTGCGGCCCCATGTAAATGGAGGTCACACCTATACATTTAGTCAATACCCTCCCCCTCTATAATAGATCACACATATAGTTGTCTTTTCATCCTTATTGAGCAGACAAATAACTGACCTTGACATTTTTGCAGTCCCCATCAATTGCCCTATAAAGCAGCCAAATTATATGAAATTGAACGTTACCATTTATGTTAGTAGAGATGAGATATGCTATGTGGGGAGCATTATGGTTCTGAAGAATATGCTAGAAAAAAACCCTTTATTACTTATAGTTATACATACCTACTGATTTAGCAGGGCTGGAGACAAATCACAAAGCAGTTTCATTAAAAAGCAAACAATTAGGAATATTCAGATCCGGCAGATGTGACTGTTGCGCTTCATGCATTTTGCCAACATTCTATATGTAAGGTGGTGGAAACCATTCCCTTCCACAATTAGTTGAGGACTTCGTTATAGATTTGCAAAAAAGATGATGGACAACTGGACAATAGTGACCAGTAGCATTAGTGACTGAAGACAGAACCAGAGACACGGTGTGAGTGGTGACCAATGAGTATACCAGTGTAACATATGTAGTTGGGCCTACGCTTCCAGCAGCAGGCATAGAAATTTTTTAAGCTGAACATGAGCTGGGTGAAAGAGATAGAGGAAGAGGAAGTTCCCAGAAGATGGCAAGTTTAGTGTTGTACCCATTACTGGCCAGAATGGAGCATGTGTGATATTCTCTTTTGCTGCTATCTCTTGGTTGTTAGGGATGGTAACCGGTAATTGGGGGGTCATGCAAGCTGGTGAAGCCATTTCCTTTAACAAGGGGTTGAAGTGAATTATAAACATATTCAATAAATGGTATAGCCTAAAAGTAGGAGTCCCCACTTTAGACATAGTTATGAGTCCTCCACTTAAAGGGGTTGTCCCTTGATTGAAGTCTGCAGGATCTTTTTCCCACTTTTCATTAAGCTGAGCACAGCCAGGCTGAAGGTGGGCAGGACTGAAGTGAATGGGAGTGCCAACCACCACCAGTCCCACCCATATTCAGCCTGGCCATTCTCAGGTTGAATGTGGAGCGGGAGTAAGGTCCTGCAGACTTCACATCGAGGGACAACCCCTTTAAGTGGAGGACTCATAACTATGTCTAAAATGGGGACTACTACTCCTAGGCTATACCATTTATTGAATATGTTTATTCTTTGTCTTGTGATTATAAAGTGCTTTGCTTTGTATATTGTTAGTTGGGTACTGCTGATGACTTATGTTTGCAGTGTAATACTGTATTATTGTATTGATCTGATGTCATTTTGAATGCCACTACCGAGTCATCATATCACTTCCTATCCTAGCACATTCTGGAAGGGAGGTGGTACTGTGATTCCCCCATAAGTGGAATGTTGTTGCACCTGTAAGGCTAGGTTCACATCGGCGCTCGGGTTTCCATTCGGGGGGGTCTGCTTGGGGACCCCCCCGAACAGAAACCTAATCCACATAACAAAGCGGTTACCTTAGGAAACCCACAGACCCCATAGACTATAATGGGGTCCGTGTGTCCGTTTCTGTTTGGTTATCACCAGAAAAGGGCGAAAAATGCGGAGAGAAAAGCGCTGCTTGCAGCACTTTTCTCTACACATTTTTCATGCAGAGAGGGAAAAGGTATCCCCCTACGGAGTACAAGCGCAGATGTGAACCGAGCCTAAAATGAGTTGCAGGCTATGCTCTCAACACATCCCATATGGTACATATGATTGTACACCACATGTTTTTAAATGCCAGGTGTATACTGTTCCTGGACATATGAGGCAGCATAATCTTAGAATAAGGAAACTGTGCCACATACCTATGAAATAAACAACTGGTCCAAGAACAGAGACTTCAGTCCAGAACTTTAAAATGGAAAGTAGCACTTTGCTTTTTAAAGTACTGGAGTGCTTTCTTTGTTCTAGGAATTGTGTTGAGTCTTCATAGATCTGTGCATTTTGGAAGACCCTGGGAACGGTGAGCTGGATTATTTGTGCTTATTTTAGAATCAAATGGTCACCTTGATCATCGCTTCAAGTGTCAGTACCTATTAGTTAAAAGTGTTATCCGGTTTCTAACATTGATGGCCTATCCTTAGGTCATCAATATTAGACCCCTGCAGGTCAACGGTACTGAGACAGTGCGGTTCGCGATATTGTTTACATACTGTGAGATGCGCTGTTCACTCGCCGTACAAATTGTAGTGGGGAGTGTAGGTACTGCAGCGCTGTCCCTTTGAAGTCTATGCGGCAGTTCTGCAGTACCTACACTTGCCGTTAAGGATAGGCCCTCAATGTTAGAAACTGGATAATCCCTTTAATTATTTCCATGTGTTGGGTCAGGGTCTGTTCACTACCATGCTCACTAGCCTAGCACTCTAGATAAAGAGTGAGGCAATATGTACATTAGGACTGGTGTTCTATAGGTAGGAAAGTAGTGTAGCACGTGGTTGGATATATTTCTTCAGGAGTGAGGAAGTAGGGTCCCAACCCGTCCATATCGTAATTATAAGGACTTCAGACTCCAAATGAGGTTATGTATCACTTGTTTTATTTATCACCGATCCGGTGTTCAAGTAACAAACACATTTATAGAGATATCCGAAAAACGTATACAGTAGAGACTTGTGAACATTTTCGGCCTAAATATGGTCGTCTTCAAACTCTCAGACTCCAATAGGAGGGGGACAGAAAAACGGTCTGCCGACCAAAAAGGGTTAATAAACCTGGGTATGCAGCTATATGATAAGAAAGTAGCGCTACTTTAGGCCGAAAACGTTCACAACAAGACTATATACGTTGTTCGGATATCTCTATAAATGTGTCTGTTACTTGAACACCGGATCGGTGATAAAAAACAAGTGATACATAACCTCATTAGGAGTCTGAAGTCCCTATGGGGCTGGTGTTCTGTTACTGTCTGGTCCGGAATTATATATCTTGCTCAAGTGTACACCTCTCTTTTTATTATATGGTTATTATGCACTGTAGTGTGTGGTATTGCAAGTTTTTAAAATGAAGCGCTCGGGGGAGGTATACAATACTATTTGCTATATGCTGCTTGTATTACATGACATTATTTGATGGTTGAGATTAATGTTTTACAATTTGGTATTGTATGTATTTTGCAGTATTTATTTACTAAAGCTGAGATCTCCACTTTGCTTCATTACTACTTCTGTAGCATGTTGGCATCATTTTTTCCCCCTATATAAGTGGTTTGACCAAAGGTTATTTGATGCATTTCTGCATTCAACAGTGTAATTGTACTTTCTAGTGGCGTTTAATAGATGAAGTGCTTCTACAGTACAGTATGTCAAAACCTTTGACAAAATATCTAAGAATGTGAACAATGCAAGAGTCAATTTTATAGATGCCTGATCTCTTTTTACAAGATTCTATAACCCTGACATGCACAGTGGCTCAGGGGTTAGCTCTGTTGCCCTGCAGCACTGTTTGGAGTTTGTATGTTCTCCCTGTGTTTGTGTGGGTTTCTTCCAGGTACTCTGGTTTCTGCCCACCATCTCAAAAAATACTGATAGGGAATTTAGATTGTGATCCCTATATGGGACAATGACTGACAATGTCTGTAAATAAATATTTGGTTATGGTCTTTATTATAGTATATATTTTTGTGTCTTCTTGTTTTTGCTGACGCTGTTAATGCATGTCTCTAATTAGACATGAGCCATAGTAACAAAGTTCATTAAAAGTCAGAGCCGACTCCTGGCTTGTGTGGGCCCTTGGGCAACAGAGATTCAGTGGGCCCCATTGCGGCACAAGTTATGTGGCAGCAATGTATTCCTGTAAAAACTGCAAAAAAAAAATCTGAAATTGGGTGGTTGTGCTGAAACTGTAGATGGCAGTGAGATAGCTAATGGCAAGTCTGGAATATGACTGTATAATGGCCCCCATATTGCTTACCCACACACTAAAATAATCATAGTGCCTTCTTGCAGTATGATGGCCCCTTCTTCCCCCGCACACAGTATAATGGCCCTCTCTGGCCTCATACACAGTATATCAGCCATCTTTTGCTTCCACACACAATAGTGTGTCCCTTTTTTCCACAATACACTGCATAAAAGCCCCTTTTCCCCATATGAAGTTTAAGGGCCCCTTTCATCCCCAACAGAGTAGCCCCAAGGAGTGAGTGGTGCAACAGATTTCTTCATTTATTATCGCTGGTTGCTCCACAGACTTCACATCTCCCTCTCTGAGCTTTGATGCTGGCACAAATCACCATGTGAGAAATGGAGGAAGGAAGGGGCAGGCAGTCTGAAAAGCTGCAAATGGAAAGTAGTGCTGAAATTTGTAGCACCGTTTGGTCCCCAGACTGTTTAGCAGGCAATGAATGCGTCCACCTTTTCTGAAGTGCTCATTGCGGACTCTCAGTGGGCCTCCCCAGTAGCTTTGGGCCCCAACACATGCCTGGGTCGGCTGGATGCTGGCGGCAGCCCTGTTTGAATGTTAATTGTGTTCCTCTAAGCCATTAATCAGGTAGGCACTTAACAAGGCAGATGACGAAATTGCTGTTGCAGGTGAAAATATCATTAATTCGAAAAGTCTATCCTGTATGTGGATGGTAAATAGTATCTCCCTTGAACACATTTGAGCATTGATGGCAGGATATACAGGGTTATGGTTCCTTCCTCTGCGTACCTAGACATTGCTGTCTAAGAACTCTGACAGACGAACCAATGTCGGCTCGTACTAATTTATCCTTCAGGTTCTTAGGTCTCCTGTAGCTGTAAAGGAAGTTTTGTTGGAAAACAGGGATGGTGTTATAGGGTCAGATTTTGTGAGAAAGCTCAAGGTTTATGAGTCTATAACCCCTTCTTGTAGATATTGACTCAAGTTGTTATTGATCCTGGTTCTTATTTTGTACACTGGATCAGTAGATACCCTATTATACACTGTGGTATCTTCCAATTGTTGCATTATTTCTTCAATGTAATCACTTTGGTTCATGGCCACTAGAGCCCCTCCCTTATCTGCTGCTTTTATTACATAGGATTTGTCCTCCATAAGGGATGATAGCACCTGTCAATCGGTATTACTGAGGTTAGTATGACAGCGATATGCCCCTTGTTCCACATTTTTACCAAATTTCACCATATCCCTTCTAATTAAGCCTATCACAGTCACCAGAGGAGGAGGGGCATGGAGGGGTACATTTGCTCTTCTCCCTTAGTCCTAATGACTTTGTTGTGATGATTGATCTTGAGGTCTCTGAGTGTTCCGTAGAGTGATATGGAACATTATAAGAAATAATAGGCTGCATTGACTTGTAACGAATATTAGTCTAAGATATGATTCCTGAAGCGTAAATCATCAAGTAGTGTTTACTATATGTTTAGATTGAACTATGTACTGACTCCATGTTATGTACCAATTCACAGTATTACTGAATCTGCTTCACAAGACGTTATTTTCATTTACTTATGATTATAGGTGAGTGGAATGGGCCGTTACATCTTGGGCCAATTTCACTTATTACTAACAGATCTATTAGTGGATAATATTGTTGCATTACTTCTTTCTGTGTATACTTTGTATATTGGATGCAATAACCTTTTGATTACTATATTCATTATTTTATTATTATGACTATAACTATGACCACCATGTGATCTTATGCATAGCAATAAACATGTATTCCACTAATTATGTATAACAATTCTGTCAATATATGTGTGTATTAGCATATGTATTAATATGTATTAATATGGTGACGCTCTTCGGTATAGCCAATTAATGTACATTTGCAAGAATAATGTTCTTAATTGTATAGAAGCTTTGTATTAATTCTGTAACAACAAGATTGATTTCTAATGTTATATATCACTTGAATGAACAGACTCTGATGAAGGCCATTTCAGGCCGAAAACGTTTTGTGAAATACTGATTAAAGTAATGACTTCTCTGAACCTTTGTAGTGCTCGGATTCTTTACCTATCTCAGATGTATTGGGCACACTCAAGTTGTTTTCAGGCTTCCAAGGTGTGACCCAAGTTCCAAAGCATTCCCAATTTTCTGTAAGGTGGCTTGTTCTTAGCCACGCCCTTTGTCATGGTGTCCCTCTCCTCCCCCTTTCCTCATCCTGGGAAAGCTGGGAAAACTGGTTATATCCGCGACTTGCAAAGATGACACAGATGGCTGAGGTCACCTTCTGGTTACAAATCCCTCTCTCTCTCTCATGTATGACTGCTTTCTGATGGGGCCAAGAAAATGAAAAGCAATATACCTGTCTTGGCAGTATATCTGGTCATGTGATTGCAGCAAGAAATACTTTCACCTCTGACCCCCAGCCGACATTATTTGTATATACACATACCAATGTAATATACTGATGACACATGCGTAAACACTATATTCAGTAATGATATATACATGAACAGTATAATTCAGTAATGATACATACAAAGTGGGGCTTCTTTTATCACATATGGTTTGCAAAAAAAAAAATTACTGACATCTGAATAAACACCTTGACATGAATCAGTATGTATGGCATATGCAAAAAAATGTGACGTGAATAAGGCCTTAGATTGTGAGCCCTGTTGGGAGCATAAGGGTTGATGTAAGCAATACAATTTTATACATTTTTGTATATTGTGGAATACATTCGTGCTGGAAATTAAATCATTAATAATTTGCACACCTTACCACTTGCCCAATTCCTTTTACTAGATGCAATAAATTCAATGTTTTATCATATTCCTTTCTGTCATACATTTGTTTGCTGTTCAAGGTGGGTGAGAGAATAATCTCTGCATCATGTTGGATTTCGAAGTCTATCGTTCATAGTTTTGTAGAAAATTACACACAAACGTCCAATCATACCTTTGTTTTTGTTGCCTGAATGAATGCTAAAACCCACAACACTAAGGATAAAACAGAACAAATGTAAATTATTGTCAAAGTTAAGATGAAATAATAATTATACTTTTCTCCAAGTTATTCAAGATATGTTTAAAAATAAATACAATCATGACTTTGATGTCAACGTTCTCACATTCTTATTACTGTACTCCACATCAAATGTAACTCTGTGTGGGCAGCAAGCAGAAACTTCAAAGTACTGTAATTAAATAGAAAAACTTTATTTCAAATGTCTCTTTGCCCTGGTTACCATGGAGAGTTGACCTGAAAGCTTACCTTTGATAGACATGTTCTGATTTCTGATATGTTTGTATTAATAATACACTGAATAATAATAAATACTTTTCAGTTATGTCCTGTACATGACAACAATTCCATTGAATGTTTGTCATGCGCAGGACATAAATACAATAGTCATACTCCCATAGACTGACAGTATAGCATGCCAGTGAACATGACTATAGGCATAAACAACTGTTACACATTCCAAAATAAAGGTCTTTCAATATGGAACCCCAATAACAGATTTCTTAAACTAGCTGTCCTTTAAAGATATGTATTTCAGGGGATGTTTACTTGCTTTTTACATTGAAAGAGAACTGTGACCTGTGGCTATAGGGTAGTCACAGTGTATTTAGAGAGCCTATAGTAGTCTGAGACACATCTTCTGTCTCATCTACTGATCCATCCCTCCCACTGTATAGGGACGATTTCTGACACAGTGAGGACAGAATTGTTACATACTGGTACAGACATTTCCACAAATATACTGAGGCTAATCTATGTTAGTAAGCAGAGGCCTCAAAGAATCCTTTGTCAGGGTACTTGTCTATTTTATAGGAGCTTGTGAGACTCGGGATATTCCTAAATTTTAAATCCAGAAAAAGTTTTTTATAATTTTGGAAAGGCACAGGCTTCTGAATTCAGTGCAAAATCTTTAGCAGGGCTTCCCCATACTCATGTGTCTATTCTCACAACTTGCTTCTTCTCCCATACACAAAGATCATAATATTCTTTTTCTGGTCTTTTTTACACCTCTGCTCTGTCTCTCTTGACGTTACTAACTTTTCCCTACCAGTTTCCACAACCTTCTTTCCTTCACTATCAAAGGATTTTGTACTTTTCAATACATACCAACCTACCACACATACAGAAATCTACGTGCTACTGAAACTCAACACCTCTTAGACCCCCTACAGTCATCACTCTCTCCCATCTCTTCTCTCTCCTGTCCCGATCTGGTCACCAAGTGCTACAACGAGACCCTCAAAACCACTCCGGATGAAGTTATTCCCCCAACCCTCCAAACCTCCCTGTCTGTCAGGGGACAATAGCAGAGTACAATCAGGGGATTGTGTTGGAGTGGTGAATCTGCAGGAATTTGTGGCACATTGACGTTGTGACAAATACAGTATCTGCTAGGTGAAAGCATTGGCAGAGAATTTCCTTGTGACACACAATTTATCCTCCCTTTCAGAAGCAGGAAAAATTTCCCCCATTTTGCCTTTATAGCGAGTGTCTAGCAGTATGGCTATTTAAGTGATCCCTTTGCTAGATGCCTACAAAATGCTTGTCGGCACATAAGCAATAGAGCAGCATACATCTTGCAGTATCTGTCAGTATGTCCAGTGACCCAATTATTTGGCTCTCTAGCCCTCACTGCCATGGTTGGTCTGGGACACCATCATTATAATTGCCACAAAGAAGGTTCTCATCTACATCCTTCAACTTCTCTTCAAGTCCAAGACTCAGACCCGGGTCCTCATCCACTTTTATTTCCTCCTGCACGTGACACTGTCTGTTCCGGACCCTCGTACCCCAAAGGCAGTGAGCAAGATATAAAAACCGTTGTCTTTCCTCCATCGCTCATTACATGTTTGTCAGTGCTTCTTGTAATAATATCAGAGGAATTACATCACTTATGCTGCAGTCTGCAATCTAGTGGCCTCCATGAAAATCCTCAGGAAATGACACACTTCCCTGATGAGCTTCCACTGCCTGATCTCAAAATAACACATTGTCCCTATGGTCTGCTGTATGCAGTAATCCTTGACCACTTTATGAAGCTCAAATAGATGATACAGCATATACAGTACAGACCAAAAGTTTGGACACACCTTCTCATTCCAAGAGTTTTCTGTATTTTCATGACTATAAAAATTGTAGATTCACACTGAAGGCATCAAAACTATGAATTAACACATGTGGAATTATATACTTAACAAAAAAGTGTGAAACAACTGAAAATATGTCTTATATTCTAGGTTCTTCACAGTAGCCACCTTTTGCTTTGATTACTGCTTTGCACACTCTTGGCATTCTCTTGATGAGCTTCAAGAGGTAGTCACCTGAAATGGTTTTCACTTCACAGGTGTGCCCTGTCAGGTTTAATAAGTGGGATTTCTTGCCTTATAAATGGGGTTGGGACCATCAGTTGTGTTGTTCAGAAGTCAGGTGGATACACAGCTGATAGTCCTACTGAATGGAGTGTTAGAATTTGTATTATGGCAAGAAAAAAGCAGCTAAGTAAAGAAAAACGAGTGGCCATCATTACTTTAAGAAATGAAGGTCAGTCCGAAAAATTGGGAAAACTTTGAAAGTGTCCCCAAGTGCAGTGGCCAAAACCATCAAGCGCTACAAAGAAACTGGCTCACATGAGGACCGCCCCAGGAAAGGAAGACCAAGAGTCACCTCTGCTGCGGAGGATAAGTTCATCCGAGTCACCAGCCTCAGAAATCGCAGGTTAACAGCAGCTCAGATTAGAGACCAGGTCAATGCCACACAGAGTTCTAGCAGCAGACACATCTCTACAACAACTGTTAAGAGGAGACTGTGTGCAGCAGGCCTTCATGGTAAAATAGCTGCTAGGAAACCACTGCTAAGGACAGGCAACAAGCAGAAGAAGAACACAAGGAATGGACATTAGACCTGTGGAAATCTGGGCTTTGGTCTGATGAGTCCAAATTTGAGATCTTTTGTTCCAACCACCGTGTCTTTGTGCGACGCAGAAAAGGTGAACGAATGGACTCTACATGCCTGGTTCCAACCTTGAAGCATGGAGGAGGAGGTGTGATGGTGTGGGGGTGCTTTGCTGGTGACACTGTTGGGGATGTATTCAAAATTGAAGGAATACTGAACCAGCATCTTGCAGCAGCATGCTGTTCCATCTTGTTTGCGTTTAGTTGGACCATCATTTATTTTTCAACAGGACAATGACCCCAAACACACCTCCAGACTGTGTAAAGGCTATTTGACCAAGAACGAGAGTGATGGGGTGCTACTCCAGATAACCTGGCCTCCACAGTCACCAGACCTGAACCCAATTGAGATGGTTTGGGGTGAGCTGGACCGCAGAGTGAAGGCAAAAGGGCCAACAAGTGCTAAGCATCTCTGGGAACTCCTTCAAGACTGTTGGAAGACCATTTCAGGTGACTACCTCTTGAAGTTCATCAAGAGAATGCCAAGAGTGTGCAAAGCAGTAATCAAAGCAAAAGGTGGCTACTTTGAAGAACCTAGAATACAAGACATATTTTCAGTTGTTTCACACTTTTTTAAGTATTATAATTCCACATGTGTTAATTCATAGTTTTGATGCCTTCAGTGTGAATCTACAATTTTTATAGTCATGAAAATACAGAAAACTCTTGGAATGAGAAGGTGTGTCCAAACTTTTGGTCTGTACTGTATATATGTTTATAAAATGTTGCACCACCAAATTTATGGAAAGAGCCATGCTGGGGCAATTGTTTTTTTATTATTTATTTATTATTTATTATTTTTTTCCAACTGAAGTATAGTCACTACCACTTGCTGTGTTGCCTATTTGGAGTTTATGAGGAGATATTCAATGTGAAATGTGCATTATGACAGCACTTTAACTTACACACATGAAAGAAGGGAGGGGAATTGGAAGCAACATTTTGCTCTGTTCTTGCTGGGGATGGGGATAGGAATTGTCCATTGAAGTGGAACTGAAGGTGGAAGATCAGTGTTGCCTGGTATCAGACAACTCAGAACCAGGCCTGTACAAACATAGAGGTGTCACATTGTCAATGTGTATTCCTTCTCTTCGTCTTCCTTTGTTGTAATTTACCATACTTTCTTTCTGCTCTGTCAAGCATGTCTTCTTAATCTTTACTGACACAGAACCCATTCCCCAGTAGTCAAGTGGCATCTACTGAGAGACTTCTTCCTCATCTTGATGAGTTGGATGAGAACAGAAAGTGTTTTTAGATGTAGAAGTGGAAGACTTGATACTGGTAGTTATGCTGGTAGGAGCACTAGGGCAAAATCTGTTGGGAATTGTGAGGGTATAGAGGAATGCCATTGCCATGATAAGTTAAAAAAAACCATACAAAACAAAACAAAAAAAAAAAAAAACACTGGCGAGGATAATGAAATTACTGAATTCGATAATGATTGCATTGCAAATAAGGCCTGGCAACTGAGTCAGGGTGACATCAGAGTAAGAGGGGGCTGCAGTAGTAAGAATTTTATCTGATGTGCAGCCTCAACATCCAAAAAAAACCTTGCCTGGAGTATGTCTAAGTCACGCTTTGGTGGTAGTGGCACTGGCAGACAAGTTTTCACTGTTGCTGGGGTTGGCAACTACATCATGTCATCTTCCATATGGGAAATTATTGTACGTTACTAAATGACAAATCCATGAAAGGTGCAAGATCTGCAAGTAGAAAACTAGCCATGGATGTGCAAGACTTTCCTATTCCTTCTCCCCATGATCATCATTGTAGGCAGGCCATATCTATATCTAGCATATGGTCATCATCGTTATCATTATTATTTCTGTTTGTTTCTCCTCCTCCACTTACACGCCAATGTCAGTCATCCGTAATGGAATGTGTGTCCAGTAAACAGCAATATGTGCCCATCATCTGGCTGCTCTGCAGCATTAACGTGCACCTAAGTTACTGGCGGTGCAGTTGCTGCCATGCCACTTAGTGGGTTCCACTACATTCAATCAATTAATGGCAAGCACACAGTCTCGATGGAGATTACCTTGCTGCTATTATTTCTCTAGAAAAGCTGTAACTGCCTGATATCTCCATGTGGGTCTCTCTTGGGAAAAATCCATGTGGGGAAACATGCATGCAACCATCAACATGTGGAGCTGCAATTATAAACAGGGACAATACATAGCTTTCATGGCCCATTGGATCAATGTTTTGAGCGTCATCAGCCACCGTCCAGTGACTCAGCAAGGCCAGGTGCTAGTACTGACATCACCTTGTGGGTGCGCAGTTCAACACCTCCTCCAGTTCCTCCTCACTGGACCTTTTCCTGCCTCCACTTTTACCTGGGCAAGCCATTGCTTCCATTACCCCTCCATAATGGCTGTAAAGTTCAGCGCACATTGAGTGGCACTGTGGCACATGCTGGAGTGTCAGTTTGAGCAGCAGTAGATGGTGAATGATTACTGCCTGCAGCAAACCACAGACACAGTGGAGCAGATAACAATGATAGGAAGAACAACAACTTCATGATCACTTTTGAAAGATAGTCCAGCTTTTTGAGATGACAGACTAGACACATTGGTAGTATACCACAAATTTGTCTTCAAATTCTGTAAATTGTCATTACTTGATGCCAAATGTGCTTCTAAAGTCTTTATCAATTATGTAGATTGTGAGCCCTATTGACAGTGACTGTCAATGTCTGTAAAGCGCTGCGGAATATGATAGCGCTATATAAGTAAGCATAATAAAGAAATAAATTTCCAAATGGTAGGCACGCTGACTGTGTGCTATAAATTTTTCTTGCCACTGCCACAACGTTGGCATAATAGCGACAAAATAAAACTAACAACCCCACCACTGCTTTTTCCAATACCAATGCAATAGAAATGCATTTTGCTCCTATAAAAGGATCATTTTTGGTGTGTTTTTTTTTTTTTTTTTTTTTTTTTTTTTTAAACGCCACTACTTCACTTTTCAACCAAGCTCACAGCCACATTTTTTTCTCCAAAATAAGAAGCCTATTGCAATTACAAGTCCACAAAACAGGCAAATTTTTAAATTTTTTTAATAAAGTCAGTGCTTTTTTCAATATAACCGCCATGTGTGTATAAAAAAAAAAAACAGACTGAGAGCCCAGTGCAAGTCTGAACCTAGCCTCACTTTAACATAATTTTGGCCGTGTTTATCTTAGAGAGGGAGAAATGGGCTACATAAAGTCCTAGAAGCCATGGCAGTGTCATACACTATGTTTTAAGCCAATTTAAGCTCTGGTTTGTACCGAACATATTTGACCCAAAACAAATCTTTGGACCAAATCACTGGAAACTAAACAAATCTTCAGAGGTTCGTCTAACTCTAATATAAACGTTTCCAGTAATTGTTGATTAGTCCTGTATATCAATTTGGAGGAAGTTTCACTCATTTCTCTGTACAAAACAGCTTCAAATCTGTTATGTTGGTGGGTTTCCTCCCATGAGCTGCTTGCTTCAGGTCCTTCCACAGCAGTACTATTGAACTAAGGTCAGTACTTTGACTTGGCTATTCCAAAACTTTATTCTTTTTTTTAACTGTTCTTTGTTAGAACAACTCGTGTGCTTAGGGTTGTTGTTTTGTTGCATGACCCACATTCTCTTGATATTCAGCTCACAGATTCACACAGAATTTCAGAAATTTTCATTTAGAGTTTGTTGATATAATTCATTATTTTATTAATGATAAGCCTTCCTGGCCCAGATGCAGCTAAACAGGCGCAAAACATTGTGTTCCCAGATGGTATGAAGTTGTTATGCTGTAATACAGTGCTTTTCTTTCTCTAAACATAACACTTGTCATTTAAACCAAAAAGCTCTATTTTGGTCTCATCCATCCACAAAACATTGTTCCAATAGCCTTCTGGCTTGTCCAGGTGATCTTTAGTAAACTTCAGTGGGGCTGCAATATTATTTTTGGAAAGCATCATATTTTCTCCTTGCAATCCTGTCATGTACCCCTTCGTCGTTCATTGTCCTACTGATGGGTGGACTCATGATCATTAACTTTGATAAAGACCTTAAGTTGATTAGAAGTTACTTTGAGCTCATTTGTGACCATACAGATTATTATATGCTTTTCTCCTGGTGTGATCTTTGTTGGTTGGCCATTCCAAGAGGAAGTCATAATGGTCTTGAATTTCATTTATTTGTGTACACACACTGTGTGAGATGGTTTTGTAATCTTTTCCAGCCTGACAAGCATCAACAACTCTTCTTCGGTGGTCCTCAGAAATCCCCTTTGGTAGTGCTGTGATATACTTCCACAAAGATCAGACTTTGATAAATCCCTGTGGCACTTTTGGCACTCACAGTTATGTGATATTGGATTAGTTTAATATTTTAGCCTTAGATTGTCAGATTTGGTTCTCGTTATCTACGTTTTGGAATTGTGTGAAAACCTGAAGTGGTTTTAGGTCAAAATTTTATGAAAAAATATAGAAAATTATGAAGGGTTTGTAAACGTTCGAGCACCACTGTAAGAAGAGGTACCAAGATGTAGTAATTGCAGATACAATGATCATATTTAAACCAGACTAAATTCTAAACTTATGACATTTAATTAAAAATTTAATTAATTTTGAAATCGATCATGTATAATTCATAAAGCAAATACGACTGGTTTGATTATGTTGCCTACTCCATTTAAGTAAGATTTGGGTTATACTGTATATCAAAATTAGTGTACCAAAGATACATTGAACCAGCTGGGCAATTTAATTGTTTCTTTCTCCTTTCCTATAATAATTCCTGTGGATAATAGAATTAAGAGTTTGTTACACACCACTAGCACTGCTTGCACAAAATGTTTTATGGGCACAGAAGACAGTTGCATAGTATTTACACATGTTCTCTGGAATATATAAATTTACAAAGGTTCAAGGCTGTATTCACATTTATGCTATATTTTTCATTATTTTGATCTGCAATAGGATCAGAAAAATGGAGGAAAAAAGTCCATTGGTTAAGATAAACTTTTTTTTATATCAATTTTCTTACAGATCAGAATAATGAAAAACAGTACAAATATAAACTTTCTAATTATCTGCAATGGTTCCTTTGTAGCCCCCATTGCTCTGATTTACAGTTTAGACTGGAGTTTCATATATTAGACTAGTTGCATGAAGCTTTCAGCCCCTGCATTGAGCTCTATGACACAACAGGACTGAGAGAACACTGCTGCTGTTACCTATTTTCAAGAATATTTATACACTTGGATTTCAGTCAAAAACTTCCACACCTACAGTAAAGAATTAGTTGCCATTCAACTTAACAAATATGCAGTACAATGCATTTGAAGTGTGGTATTTCCTTCATTGCCTGTGGTTCCTCACCATTAGTTTCATCCAGCATCAGTAAGGCACCATCAAGTGCGAACTTCACTAGTTTTAATAGGTCAAAATTGCTTCTTGGATACAGCAATTGAAGATAGATCACGCGCCTGAGGCTAAACTATTCCACAAAATCATTTTTAAAACCAATCGACCAATAAGGGCTAAATTTGTAGAATATTACAAGGCATCTTTCAATGGATATATCTATTATGTCAGCTGTCAGCACAGGATAAGTTTCTGTTTCCTCAAAAATTGTTTTTAATGCTTCATCTCCAAATGTATTCCTTATGCTTCTCCTACTCCTACTAGGAATATTGGTCTACCTGGACATATGTTCATTAACATCCTGAACTAAGAGTGAAGAATTCGTTATTCTGATGGCACCAGTGACCAGCTCTTCAATCTCCTGTGGGTTTGAACATTTCTCTTCTCATTCATCATGGCTTTCACTCAGCATACACAGCAGTTATGTAGCTGGCAGTGATGGATTTTGATACTAGAGTTTTTGTACACCATTGGCAAGCAATTTACTAGTGAGACAATACTTTCCAAAGTCAAGTTTTGAAACACCATCCCACTTGTTTCCACTAAGAATTTTTTTCTGGATCTTTTGTGATAAACAAAATAGGAGTTTTTCATGTAGATATCCATTTCAACAAGCTATGGATAGCACAGTGGTTGAGTAGTCATCCATCATCCATGTTCTCAACTTGATTATGCCCTTCAAATTCTGATAGGCCAGTCTTCATCCTATAACATCATTAGCCCTAGCATATATTTAATAGGACAGTACCAATTCTCTATTATACCATAAAATATTGCACTAAATATCACTTTGCTAAACTGAGTCATTACTTGGTCATCCTATGCACAACAATATATCTTTAATAAAGATGAAAGAACTGGTTCAGATCAAACCAAGTTACAGGTTTGACCCTTGTACCACTATTATATTCTGTATAATAAGTGGAGGCACAGTAGAGATATGGCAACATAAACACTTCACCTTGCCTCACCTTTCCTGAGCTTGACTCTATTATGACCTCTTACGGCCTCCTGGCTACTCTGGTTACGGCCTACTCGCCCCTGGGGATCGCTGATACTGCGACTGCACTTCATGGTCACGTAGGGTACCCAGAAATCATGAAACTTAAACATCAGCAGATATGAAAATAAGAGTGATCTGTTTGGTTGAGCTAGGTTTAAAGTGGTTTCTCCACAATATACATTTATTACATATCCACAGAATAGAGGATAAGTGTCTGACAGCTAAGACTCCCAGCGATCAAGAGAACAGGGGCTTGGACATGGTCTTCCTGAGTGTTCCATGTATACAGTGGGTACGGAAAGTATTCAGACCCCTTTAAATTTTTCACTCTTTGTTTCATTGCAGCCATTTTCTAAAAGCAAAAAAGTTCATTTTATTTCTCATTAATGTACACTCAGCACCCCATCTTGACAGAAATGTAGATATTTTTGCAAATTTATTAAAAAAGAAAAACTGAAATATCACATGGTCATAAGTATTCACACCCTTTGCTCAGTATTGAGTAGAAGAACCCTTTTGAGCTAGTACAGCCATGAGTCGTCTTGGGAATGATGCAACAAGTTTTTCACATCTGGATTTGGGGATCCTCTGCCATTCTTCCTTGCAGATTCTCTCCAGTTCCGTCAGGTTGGATGGTGAACGTTGGTGGACAGCCATTTTCAGGTCTCTCCAGAGATGCTCAATTGGGTTGAGGTCGGGGCTCTGGCTGGGCCAGTCATGAATGGTCACAGAGTTGTTCCGAAGCCACTCCTTTGTTATTTTAGCTGTGTGCTTAGAGTCATTGTCTTGTTGGAAGGTGAACCTTCAGCCCAGTCTGAGCTCCAGAGCACTCTGGAAGAGGTTTTCTTCCAGGATATCTCTGCACTTGGCTACATTCATCTTTCCTTCAATTGCAACCAGTCGTCCAGTCCCTGCAGCTGAAAAACACCCCTATAGCATGATGCTGCCACCACCATGTTTCACTGTTGGGATTGTATTGGGCAGGTGATGAGCAGTGCCTGGTTTTCTCCACACATACCACTTAGAATTAACGCCAAAAAGTTCAATCTTCGTCTCATCAGACCAGAGAATCTTATTTCTCATAGTCTGGGAGTCCTTCATGTGTTTTTTGGCAAACTCTATGCGGGCTTTCATATGTCTTGCACTGAGGAGAGGCTTCCTTCAGGCCACTCTGCCATAAAGCCCTGATTGGTGGAGGGCTGCAGTGATAGTTGACTCACAGCTGGACTCCAATGAAGGAGTAGAACCATCTCAAGGAGGATCAGAAGGAAATGGACAGCATGTGAGTTAAATATGAGTGTTACAGCAAAGGGTCTGAATACTTGTGACCATGTGATATTTCAGTTTTTCTTTTTTAATAAATTTGCAAAAATATCTACATTTCTGTTTTTTTTCTGTCAAGATGGGGTGCTGAGTGTATATAAATGAGAAATGAACTTTTTTGCTTTTAGCAAATGGCTGCAATGAAACAAAGAGTGAAAAATTTAAAGGGGTCTGAATACTTTCCGTATCCACTGTAAATAGATAAATCAGGCGCTTCCAAAAATTTTAGCACTTAACATTCTCAACATATGCACAAAGCAAATAGAGCAACACTGGCTTCTAAATCAAGGACTTCTGGGATGATCTATATATACTTCCACAAAGATCAGACTTTGATAAATCCCTGTTCTTTAAATAAAACAGGTTGCCCACAAACACCTCATTGTCATCCCATTGATTGAAAGCAGCTGCCTCACCTTCAAACTATCTGCCAATCCTAAAAATTCACCCACTTTTGGAATGGAGCTGTGGTCAAGCATGTACACTACCATTTCATTCACATGGGGCACTTGGTGGAATATGCTGGGTTCCAGTGTTCAGACAACAGCAATTGGATATTCCCCCCTATTCCATGAGTCGGTGACAAACGTCTTTAGTCGGAAAACCCTTTTAATAATTAAGGCATACTGATTCCCACATAACGTAAAGGGGACCTTTAACCAGCTCCACCATCTTCAACTTTTGGGAACTCCAACCACATTGGAGGATCAACTCTTACTCCACAGGGTGGCACAGGCATGAGATGGTTGGGATCTGAATGGCCAGAGCAGTGCTCCCAGGAATGAATGCCTGCCCCCAATGCAGTAACTACCTAATTTGCATAAGAATTCAAATGTGTTTTCTCCAAGTCTACAAAAGTGACATGCATAACATTGGTATGCTGTTTATCACTGTAATGTGGTCTGTAACAGGGTGGTGACAGTTGGGGGAGGCGGTAGACTCCCTTTAAAAAAATACATACTATCAGGTAAAAGAACATCATGAAAAAGCACATTAGGTCCATTAGTTTCAGTTGGAGTAAAACAAATACATGTACTATAATTAGAGCCGGAAGTATTGATTTGGTCAGTGCTCCATTTAATTAGAGTATTGTCCTATTTTTACCGATCACACTGTTACGGTAATACCGAGAGGGCTATTTTTATCTGAATGTCAGTTCAGTCATTGTCACTTAACAACTCTACCATAAAGTACACTGAACCCATTTTTAAGTTTGTTTTCAAAAAAATGATTTACCATAGATGGAATATTATAAGTACATTGAATGACATTCGTTTTTATATTGAATGAAATTTGTTTTGCACTATGTAGTTAAAATAAATGTACACGAAGCACACAAAAAAGACAGACTATGAGTACACAGTGCCACATACAAATTGAAGATATAATGAGTGTAGAAGGGTCTGGGAGAAGCAGGAGAATATTGACCTCGTAAAAAGTCTCTGTTAACCATCAGTGTTGAAAAACTGACATGAAAGATAATGAGCCCATTACCTCGCTAAATCTATTTAATAATGTATAAAACAGACATAAGGCCATTCTGAAGATTCAATAAATTAGGGAAATGGACATTCTAGGAGGACCTATTTGTTCTTTGTTAGCATGATTTCTTTCTATGAAGAGAACTACAGCACAGGCTCAGTTAATATTGGGAAAGGAACTGTAAGTTACGATTTAAAGCTAAATAAAAATGTATTTTCCCATATTAATATTCTGCACAATGACTTAGCAGATAGAATTGGACACATGCATCAATACATATGCATGACAACCAAAGTAAAAAGTGCTACAGATGTACTTTCACCCCAGACACAAATGTGTATGAACCAAACCATAATGTGGAAATGGCATAAACTTCTATAAATTTAACAGACAATTCTGAAAAACCATGGCACAAATAAAAAAAAAAATGCTATGAAATATGGGCTAGGGTCAGGAGATAGCTGTGCTTTCCTGTATGCATACCTATAATTATTCAAGAAAAGAGATGGGTGAACCTCTGAAAATACGTTTAGTTTCGGCCTAAAGATTTTTTCTTTTGAATAAGTTTGTCACGAACCAGAAGTGAAATTATTATACTCTGTGGTCTCTTCAGATCGTTGAGTATAAAAAGTTGAGGCCTAGAGGAGGTGTAGAACATAATAAACAGTTACACTCACCTTCCCTCACCTCTCCTGAGCATTTTCGTAGCGTCTGTCTCTTCAAGGTCCTCTCCTGGCTTCCTGGGTGACATCACATGTTCCAGGGTAACTGATGAGGACTGTGATTCAGCCTCAGTGGTCACATGGTGTGTGCCATCATCATGATGCTTTAAACAGATGTAGTAGAGTTTAAACCACCTTTAACTGTTTTTTTTATGCATTGTATGTTAACTTAGTACAGGAGGTATACCTGCAGGCCTATATAAATAAAACATTGTAATTTCACAATGATTTCTACGTCACTTCATCGGTAGAATAATTTGCCATTTGATTGAATGACCTCAATTAAATCTAATTGTAAAAACAGCAATATTTGTAACAACAATAATTAAAAGTGAATTCTTAGGAAGTAAGAACCTGTAGTGAGTGGCCCTTTCATTCTTCAACCTTAAAGGGGTTATCCAGCTTCCAAAAATTATCTGCAAATACATCCACAGCAGTGCAAAATACTCACTGTTTCCTTGTGCACCCTTTTCTTGGCTTTATTTTACTTGAGACTCCTTGCATCACTGTTATTTACATGAAGTGAATCTGTGAATAAATTATAGTTCCCATAATTCCTCTCTCTACTCTCACTCCCTGTGTTTGGTGCTCATGGAAGGGAAAGAGGAGTGAGCTTGAACGAAACATCACAAGACATTTGACCCTAAAATGTGGGCGTAATATATTATCTGTGATTTCATAGCATCGGAGAGCGGAAATTAAGTTTGTAAACAGGTTCACTGCATGTAAATAACAGTGATACAAGTAGTCTCAATTAAAATTATTGTGATGTGATTCTGGATGGAAATGTAATGCGGTTATATAAAAATGTTGCTGTTTTCTGCCTGAAAAATGCCACTAGGTATTTCCCTTGTTAATAAAGGGATCTCTCTCATGATTAACAAAAACAACCATTTGTACAGTAGTCAGCTTTTCTCACAATGGACTAAAAGTGCATTCCAGGATTAAGCTAAACAATATAGGGCAGACTAATCAAGCCCCTATAACAATTTTTTTGGCACAAAATGCCACTTGTCACACAAATTGTCAACAGTGCTATTTTTCCACCACTTTCCAGAAATGGAGCATGGCAAGAGCTGACAGATTTATCATCATTTACACCAGTTTTCTGGAGCACAACCTGCCAGAGGATGTACCTGATTTACGGTGAAGCCTGCACATTCTCAGAAATTCAGCAAATGCTCAAGCACAGCAGGGGTTATCAAGACAGTATAGAAAATGTAGCTCTTGATAAATCCCCCCCCCCCCCCGTAATTTTCTTTGCATAGCGAGAGTGTTGTTTGCCCTCAAATGCCAAACTGAAGTGATGAATTTTGAGTCCTCATTTAACTCCTTCCTGCTGCAGTGACATTTATTTTTTGTTCTCCACCTTCCAGGGCCTTGTTTTTTTTTTCAGTTCACAGAGCCACATGAGCGCTTATTTTTTGCAGGGCATTTTGTACTTCATAATGGCACCATTTCAAATTTTGTAAAATTTACTGGAACGCATATGCCATGGGTTTTGTTTTTATCATATACACTGTGCCGTCACAGCAGTACTAAATTTATATAGGTTTTCATGTTTTAATACATTTAAAGTACCAACCTTTAAAAGAAACAATAGATCAATTTTTGTTAAAAATTTTTTGCTAGGTGAAAAGGCAAAAAAATGGCAAATGGGCTATTTTAACTTTTTATTTTTTTTTCCTGCTATAGTATTCACTGTATGGGGTAAATAGTTTCTTCATATATTTTTATATTCTATATCTTTTGTGATGTGGAGATAACTAAAGTGTTAATATTTGCTTTTGTTTGTTAATTTATTTCAGGGAAATGGGTCTGATTTGAATTTTTACAGTTTTTTTTTGTTTTTTTATAAATTTTATATAACACAGGCCTCAGTGGTGATGTAGGCACATGTGATGTCAGTAAGAGGCCTGAGGAGGATGCCAGTAGATTGCTGAACGCCTTGAGGATGCCCAGAATAGGTGAAGCAAGGTGAGTATAACAATTTGCTATTTTTACTCACCTCCCCAGAGGAGAGGAGACCCCAAAGCGTAATGGCACTTACAGTTTGTACTGAACAAGCTCGGCACAAAACAAACTGGAGGGTTGAACGTCACAAATATTCATAGAAATGAATCTCGTGAGGTTCAACTATGTCTATTCTTTATTTTACAGGCAGCCAGTGCATAAGGATGGGTGTTATGGGGGTTATGTTGGGGTTATTTAGTGAATAACTGAGCTGCAGCATTTTGAACTAACTGAAGGAGATATATTTCTTTGTCTGGAAGGCCTACAATACATGTGGGGTGTTACAGTAGTACGAAAGTTACGTTATAAAGGCATCTTTCATTTTTTGCAATGTGAAAGTATGACGTTTTGATAATGGCAGATATTTGGCTTCTGAGAGACAATTTTCCTTCTCAGTCGGTACAACCAAGTCTCATACGTGGCCTGAGCTTTATAGAGTTGAATTACCTAGGGATAATGGTGGAGAGAACTGCAGTAGTTAGCCAAGCACTGTATTTCAATTTTCTCTGGTGGTTCCCATTGAAATGAATGGAGAAAAGGAGTGCATTTCTGACCTGCTGCTCCATTCAACCTGCAGTACAAAACACCCAAGTTCCCATAATCGGTGGGAGTCACAGTGTTTAAACTGCCCCACCATCAGTATGTTACCCCCTATCACAATCAGGTGCATCCTCCACCAGGTGCAGCACCTGTATTGATAGCTACAAGAGCTCCAGAAAACTGGTGTAAATGATAATAAATATTATGGGGCTGATGTTGCAAGTAGTCTTTAAAAACTTGCAAACCTATAGTGGCAATAATAAACGTGCCCCCTTGAGTCTATGTATTAAAGGGAATCTGTCAGCAGGAAAATTATAATCTAAGTAATCACAGTTACCTTGTAGTGCTCCTTACACACTTTCCAAATATGCCTTTGTTATTCAGCATTATAGCTCTGATAAGGAGAAAATCAATGTTTTATTAATTTGCAAAATTAGGTGAAAAGTGCTTTGGGGGCATTACCGAGGCTTCACTCTGCACGGTAGACTATCTCCCCTAACTGCTGCTGAGCTCAAGTCACTATCCTTTAATTGACAGCTCTACCTTGTGAAGTTGGGTGGCAGGAGGTTAGGGGAGGTAATGTACAGGCCAGAGAGAAGCCCAGGGAAGATAAGAAATGCCCCAAAAGCCCTTTTCAACTCATTTGCATATAAATCAAACAGCAATTTTCTCAATTATGGAGCTGTAATGCTGAAAAACAAAGGCATATTTGGAAAGTGTGTAAAGAGCGTTACAAGATACTGGGATTGCTTTGATTACTATTTTCCTGATGACAGACTCCCTTTAAGATGTTATAGTCATATGTATCAAAACTTGCTAAGAGATCTAAGAGTATTAGGATGGTACATTCACCTCTGTACCTCACCGTGATTTATTACTTAGCTGGAGTAATGTCGGCCTGGGTACCATATGCATGTTTTTTTGGTCAGGACAATGTTTATTATCTCAGTTCCTCTACCAGATTGTCTACAAGACTTTTTCCATGAAGAGTTGTTGTGATGATGGAGTAAGTAGGGTCATAGGCAGTGGGGCTTGCAGAGTCTATCTACTGTGCAGAACTGCTGTGCTGGCCTGGTTTCTGTTAATCTTTCCGCATGTTTCCGCAACGTGGGGCTTTAGCCTAAAAGTTGATGTATTTTGTTTGGATTGATGGTGGCTACTAATTTTCTCTGGTTGCTCCAAGGTGTCTTAGGCTGGGTTTAAGAACTACATTTAATTGCAGTAAAGAGTAGCACATGCTATTGTACAAGTCATCTGTATGATAATGACCATTAAGACTAGACTTGTGAAATCCGGTCCGTGTGTGTGCCAGATTTACGGGTGAAATGCAATCATGTCAATCTAGCCTAAATTAAACATCTCTGGTTTGCTGGTTGTTAGCATGCAGGTGAAATGCATAGTAACATGCGAGACATTACTGAATGTAGTTCTACAGCAAAAAAGTGAATTGTAAGCCCAGCCTAAAACGGTACACCTCCACATCCATTATCTTATCAGAAACTCCTTGACTGCCAGGTGTATAACTACTAACATCTTCTGGTGATACACCTACTACCACAGTGTAAACATTCCCTTTTCCATTAGCAAATAGGACAATTTCCAGCATAATATAATAGTCTTTTAGGTGATCTTAGGTACGTCTTACAGCCAATCATGATGTTGGAAAATGACTTTGCCATAAAAAATAATCTCCCAGTTTATATTCATTTAGAGGCAGAATCTAAAGAAATGTCCAAGAATTCAATTTTTTTATATTTGAATTTATTTTAATATAATTCTAATTTATTTATTTAAATTGTTTAACCTAATGGACCACAAAATAGGCCTTCACTGTACAAGAGAACCATCCCTATAAGTATAAAAGTAGTTTCCTAGCCAGATATCTATTAAATTTAAAAGATCACTGCATGAGTTCAACAGAGTAGCAAATGTATAGATCTTATTGTTAGATTTCTCTTCTGTAACAGTGTGAGGCCATATAGGAGCTGTACATTGTCATTTGAAGACATGACCACGGCTATGTTTAAATAAATGTCTTTTATTGGAGCTTTTGAAAGCATCATTTTCTATACATCTTCCCCTTTGATGGCTTGTCTCACAACAGCTGTCTTTCAGCTCGGTCAGACAAGCACAGAACATCATCCATTTTCAATCTCAGTGTTCGCTATAAACTCTCACTGAGATAATATCTGCCTCTATTCAGATGGTAAAGCTAAATTATGGCAGATGGTTTAACCCTTACATTTCAGCTATGCTCGGATGTCTTAGTAACGATACATAGCTCATGTGGATTTATATACTGAAATGACAACACCTTAAGGAAATTTAAAGGCCTCTTAACTTTTGACTGTAAAGAATAAAGGATTGATGGATCTTAGAGGATAAAACCTATTTTTTTGGTCACTGCACTGCTACTTTATACATTTACATCAAATAATAGTTTATTTATTATATGCAGGTTACTTCTAGATAATTTAGTTCATATATCATATATAGTTGGGATCTTTTCATACTAGCATGAATACTTTTAATGATAGATGTATGACACCTATGCTAGATCCATTTTAGAATGGACAGCGACGGGGCGTGGCCTGGACGCACATGGAGTAGGTCGCGTGCAGGACCTTCTCCGCTCCACCGCTTGCAGATGAGACCCGTGGACCCTTCAGAATAGCACTCATGGGCAAGCGCTTACCGAGGAGGGTGGCCCCAGGCACTCCAGCGCCTGTGGAGAGGTCTGGGAGAGCCACCCTGGACGGCTTCCTCACTCAGCAGCCTTCTCTGCCGGGCCGGGCTGCTGCGGGGCGGCCATCTCGGATTCCCTCCGCTCTTCAGGCACAGGGGTCGCAGCGCAGCCTTTCTCTTCCCGCGCTCCCCCTGTCAGCCAGCGGAGCACCGCTCCAGCAGAGATCCCTGTCGGCACCTGGGCAGCCCAGAGCTTCTCCAGCACGAGTGCTCCCACAGTCTCCTCACCCTGGGATGTCCCAGCAACTACACTTTGCTTCACCAGCACTTCTGGCAGAGCGGCATGAGAGGACCCCGGATGTCTCCAGCTCTCCAAGGGGCTCTGAGGTCAGTGGCTCTCCTCCCTCCCACACCGCTGATGAGTTACAGCCTGTGGCCACAGAGCTGGTCTCTGTGGCCCCCCACCTACTATCTTCCCCCATCGCCCCTCCCATCCATAGCTCAGGGGGGATGACGCGGTGGAAGGCGCTGGCGTAGGGGCTCCTCTGCCCCACACTCCCAAGGATTATGGCTCCCCCCTCCAGTCCTGTACCCCCAGAGCTGCCTCACAGGTCCATCTTCAGCACCGCCACCTTTGGTGGACCTCCTTCCTCAGCTACCTACTAAACAAGACCTTAAAAGTATGGTTGCGGAAATCACAGCATCCTTCCGATCTGAAATTGCTACCCTCCGCACTGATTTACACTCTATTGCTAATCGAATGGATACGCTGGAGAATGACCATGACACTACCAGGGACTATGTTGCCTCGCTGCATGATACTACCGCTAACCAGGGATCAGCTATACGGGACATGCAACGTCACTTAGAGGATCTTGACAACAGGGGTCGGCGCAACAATATACGCGTCAAGGGACTCCCGGAGGCTGACCAATCTGAGGATCTGCCTGCTCTGCTGGAGGCTGTCTTCAACACTATACTGCAGGAGCCCCCGTCCCACAAAATTAAGTTTGACAGGGCACATCGAGCCCTTCGACCCAGAGGATCCTCCGCTGCACCCTGTGATGTCATCTGCTGCCTCCACGACTTCACCCTTAAAGAGGCTATAATGAGCAAGGTGCGCAAACTCAAAGACTTTGAATTTGATGGAGCTCAACTACAACTTTATCAGGACCTTTCACTAATCACCCTCCAGAAACGCCGCCATCTCCGACCCCTCCTCCAGATCCTTCAGGAACACCAAATTCCTTACCGGTGGGGTTATCAGTTTGCTCTCATTGCACGTAGGGATGGTCGCTCCGCTACGCTTCGCTCCTTCTCGGATTTACCTCTCTTCTGCGACCTGCTGGATGTCCCCTTGCCGGATTTAACAGACTGGGAGCTAATCCCTCCACCCCCTCCCCCACCACCGGCTTGGCATCGACTGGAGCCCAGACGACGTCATGCACCCTCCGCGGCGGCGACCGCTCGGAGGCCCCGACTGGAGACTGGTTCCTGAGGAGGATGCTCCTCCTTGAGACGTGTTTTTTTTTTTTTTTTTTCCGGTAGTGCTTTGAAAACTGCAAGCCTTAGCGTTATGTTTGCTTCTCTTTTTCCTTTTCTAGGTCTACGGGTCTCATCTATTATGCTTATTATTGGATTGTTTTAGCGGAGTCGGGCGGGATGGGGTTCCGGTGACTCCCCTTCCATCCTTCTTTTTACTGGTGGTTGGGGATCCGCCGCATCCCCTCCAGCCTCTTGTCCACGCTCTCCCCCCTAAGGGGATACTTGGACTGTGCGGCCACTGGTCCTGATTGGACCTCTGGCTGTCCTCACCGGTCCCCAGGCGAGTGACTTAGCCTCGCCCACAAAGTATTGTTTAATTGTTATACTTCTTACTTTGTCATTTATGTTGTCTTTTGCCTCCCCCCTTTTCCACCCTCCCTTCCTGATCTAGAGACCTTGCCTCAACTTTGGGTTCCTGTTTGTGGATCGCCCTTCTGCCTCTTCGAGGGAAACCTGCCAGCGTCATGTGAGATGGGTGAGCTTATTACAATCCGCCACTGTCCTCCAATCCTGAGTCCCAATGGTTAGGTGCGTGACAATTAATGTCAAGGGCCTGGGTTCCAACACTAAAAGGCGCCATGTCCTTAGAGAACTCCGCTCCTTACGAGCGGATGTGGCGTTTCTTCAGGAGACTCATTTTGACCGCTCCGGTACATTTGCCTTCGCTAAGCACTACTTTCCCATAGCCTTTTCGGCCTTCCACGATCGACACAGAGCTGGGGTGGCTATCCTTCTTTCCCGTTCCTGCCCAATTACAGTGACAACCTCCCACATAGACCCAGGGGGCCGATTTGTTATTCTGGAAGGGCTCCTTCATGGTGCCCCGATTGTTTTATGCAATGTCTATGCCCCTAACTCAGCGCAGATCCCATTCTTGCGTCGGGTATTCTCCCGCCTGCGCGCTCTCCCGGCATCAGCTTGGCTTGTGGGGGGGAGACTTTAACATGGTCTTCTCTGAACGGGCGGACCGATTGGCGTTACCCCAGGGCCCAACCCCCCATAGGATGGCTCAGCTTGCACGGGAGTTCCGTAAGCTGATCCACGCCCATTCTTTGTACGACCTTTGGCGAGTGGACAACCCTACTGCACGCTCTTACACCTTCTTCTCTCACCCTCATAACACACACACCCGCATTGATTATTTCTTTGGTAATGCTCCCGCCCTTCGTTTGCTCAGGGACACGAACATTGGCTCTCTCACCTGGTCTGACCATGCCCCAGTTGTGGTTACTCTATCTACGACCCCAGTGCCTACTCGCCAATGTCATTGGCGTCTTAACGAAACATTGCTCAAATCACGGACCTCCCTCGAGATCCTGCGCACACACTTGATGGATTATTTCAGGGACAACTTAGGTTCGGTAAACTCTCTTGCCATTCTCTGGGAAGCCCATAAGGCGGTCATGAGAGGACATTGTATCGCATTGGCTTCTAGGCTTAAAAGGGACAGACAGGCCCAGGAACAGCTTCTCCAAGCTCGTATTCGGTCCCTTATGACAACTTTGGCAGCACATCCATCCCTGGGGGTTCTTCGCCGTTTGGTTTTGGCACGGGCTGACCTCCGTGATTTGGAGACCCGCCATGTGGAACGACTTCTCCTTTATACTCGCCAGAGGTTCTTTGAACGAGGTAATAAGTCTCACACCCTCCTGGCAAGAACCCTCAGGGATCATCAGGCCTCCTCCACACCACACTCTGTCCGTGACTCCACAGGTACCCTTCAACACCACCCTGACGCTCTGGCGCTGGCGTTCCACTCTTACTATTCTAAGCTGTATAACTTACCCCCCCCCCCCCCCGCGAGCACTACCCCCTGGGGATGACTCAACACTGCTAGAAGACTATTTAAAGGATTGTTGTCTCCCACGCCTGCCTCCTGAGGCCTTGACTTCCCTAAACACTCCCATCACCAGGGAGGAACTAGAGGGGGTCCTGAGGGACCTCCCAAATGGGAAAGCCCCGGGCCCAGATGGGTTCACTTACAATTATTATAAGGTTTTCCAGGGTGAACTTTCTGCTCATCTATTGTCCCTCTTCAATTCCTTCCTCTTAGGCTCCCCCATACCCCCGACTATGCTCTCCCCCCCCCCCACATTGGTCCCTCCGGGTAAGGACTGCAGGACTGTGCTAATTATCGACCGATTGCTTTGCTGAACGCGGACCTGAAACTCTTTACCAAACTCCTAGCCAATAGGTTAAATGCTTGGCTCCCTCTGCTTGTCCATAAGGACCAGGTGGGATTCATCCCCTGTCGTCAAGGTGGTGACAACACCAGGAGGACTGTGGATTTGGTGGAGGTGGCCAATCATTATTCTACCCCGGCCCTTCTCTTGAGTCTGGACGCTGAAAAGGCTTTCGACCGCATAGATTGGTCGTTTATGCATGCTACACTTAAGGCGTTCGGGCCTTTACTCCCTACCCACAGCAGCAATCAAGCTTCCCCATGCATCCTCGCCCTTCTTCCCTATTCGAAATGGCACTAGGCAGGGTTGCCCCCTGTCTCCCATCATATTTGCCCTCTGCATTGAACCGCTGGCAGCCAAGATTAGGCGAGACCCTAATATCAAGGGGATCATGGTCCAGGATAAGGAATTTAAGGTCTCTCTTTTCGCAGATGATGTACTCCTCACTCTCACCTCCCCTCATACTACCCTTCCAAACTTGTTGCGCTTGCTGGAGACCTATAGCGATCTCTCAGGATACAAGGTGAACCCAGCAAAGACTGAGGCACTCCCACTCAACATTACACAGGACCTTCTCCTTCTCCTCCGCAGTAATTACGATTTCCAGTGGCGGGAGTCCTCTATCCGCTACCTGGGAGTCCATATATCCACCTCCTACGCGACCCTCTATTCGCCAAACTACCCGCGGTTGTTTCGTGAGTTAAGAGCCCTATTGGACAAATGGCAACCCTTACCCATCTCCCTTTTAGGGAGAATTGCCGCGGTCAAGATGACTCTCCTTCCGAAGCTACTGTATTTTTTCGAGACACTCCCGGTTGCGATTCCTCGGGGAGAATTACGGAACCTGCAGAAAGCTATTTTTCAGTTTATCTGGCAGGCAAAACGACACCGAATACCCAGATCTGTTATGCTGGCGGATAGGGGGTCTGGGGGTATGGCCGTCCCACATCTGCTACATTACTATTGGGCGTCCCACTTGCGCCATATCCCACTTTGGGCGGCTATGCCAGCATATACTAGATGGGTGCAGATAGAGAAGCTCTGGCTGGCTCCCATGCACCCTAACGCGCTTCTGTGGGTTGGCTCTCCCCCCGCTCCCCCTGCCTCGTACCTGCTGGGCCCTATTCGGTTTACTAGATCTATTTGGTCTGCCTGTCGTACTAGATTCTCCCTGATGTCCCAGCACTCATCTATGGTCTCCATACTATACAACCCCCTTCTCCCGGAAAGCCTGACCTCTGCCATGACTAAGGTGTGGTCTAAAGCTGGTCTTTACCGGATTGCGGACATGGTTGATCCTGGAACCTTGGAACTCAGGTCCTTTGCCTACCTTATAGCTAACCAAAACCTGCCAGGTTCTGAATGGTTCCATTATTTACAGGTGGTTCACTTTGTCCGCTCCCTCCATGGGTCCCTTAAAGTGTCACTGCCCACCGCTTTTGAAAAGATTTGCCGTGCAGGTACGTCCACTAGGGGCCTTATATCCTCTATTTACCAACTTCTTACCTCATAAACTTCAGGCTCCCCAGTTACCCATCGCTATATGCTTAAATGGGAGGAGGCGGTGGGTAGACCCATCTCCCAGGAACAGTGGCGGATTGTATGGTCTCGGGCCCAGAAATCATCTCAGTGCATTACATTTCGGGAAGCGCAGTATAAGTTGGTATCATACCCCGGCTCTCCTCCATGCTTTAAACCCATTGGTTCCCCCATGGTGCTGGCGCTGTGGAGCTGCGGTGGGTACCCTGCACCACATCTTTTGGACGTGCCCTCTCATCCTAGGTTTCTGGATGGAGGTCAGGACTTTGACGACTGCTCTCTTTTTGCAAGAGGTCCCTCTTGACCCTCTGGTCTATCTCCTGAACCTTCCCCCTCAGGTGAGCAATAAGTCATCCAGGCTTTTCTTGCACCTTTGTACTGCAGCTAAAATTCTCATAGCTAGAAACTGGAAGAAAGTGAGTCCCCCATCTGGTCTTGAACTTGTGGCTAGAGTGAAGGATGTGAGGAGTCTTGAATGCCTGACCGTGGGCCTAAACAACTCACAGGAGGCCTTTGGGGCTATCTGGGCGCCCTGGGATATGTATTGTACATCACAGGGTCTCTGATCTCTAGTCCTCTTCTCCCCTCCCCTCCTTTCCTCTGGTTCTACCCTTGTCTTCTTAATCCCTTCATCCCACCCCTCCCTTGTTTACTGTCTAATTTGAATGCATATTGCTTAAGGGAGAAGAGGCGGATAGCCTCTACCTACCTCATTGTTTTCTGCTTGTTTGATCTTTTTTCTCTTTATACCTTGTTAATGAAAAATTTTTTCAATAAAAATTACAGTTAAATAAAAAAAAAGAATGGACAGCGACAGATTCTTACTTACAACTCTATCATTTGCTCATATTTAATGCAATAATAGAGCTACAAACAGCCCCAATGGAAACCAAAAATACTGTAATGATGTATCACCCCAAAGTGTATGTCTAGGAGTTTGTACCTATCCAGTCAAAAGAAAATTTGTGATGTCAGGGAGTGGTGATCCACTTCATCCTAAAAGTGTTTGGGGCACATAATGCTGGAACAGAAAAGAACATTTACCACACTGTTGCTAAAAATTTGGAGGCATATAATCGTCTAAAATGTCTTATTATGCTGTAGTATTAACACTACTCTTTAGTGGAAATAAGATGCCTAGCTTAAACCCTAAAAGTAGCTCCATACCATTCAACCATACCAAGGTTAGTGGAGGCCCCTGGGTGAAAATTTGGTGGGGGCCCCTCCATAAGTTATTTTATTTATGTATTTTTTTAAGTAACTGTAGCTACTGTATTTGGGGGTATCCCTGAGATGTACACATGTCTGTCTTTAACATAGGTTATCAATATGAGATTGATGGGGGTCGACACCCGGCCACTCAGTGATCACCTATTCTCAGCACAGCTTGTGGAGACAGAAGCAGGTGGTACCATACATTGTGTAGTGGCCCAACAACACTATTAAAGCTCAGTTACCATTGGAAGCTGAACTGCAACAGCACAGGCTTAAAACATCTGTTACCCTAACTAAGGAAAGACAATGCAGTTCTAAGAAACTTTTTATGTATACTCCTCTAAATAATATATCATACAATAAAGAATTAACAGCGTAGACACCAGTTCTACAATGCAGCTTTGCAGACCATATAAGTTAAACAGTAATATGCAGTGATTTAGGCTAAGGCCCCACCGCAGATTTGCTTTTAACTAAAGTCAGGAGTGGATTTAACAGAAGGGAAACATCTAAGAGCTTCCTTTTATATTTTCCATTTCTTTTCAAACCTCTTCTGGCTCAAAAAACCTCAGCAAAATCTGTACCAAAAAAACGCAGCGTTTCCACAATGTGGGACCTTTGTCTTACAGATGATGTCATGGACTCATTAACTTTTTTATGTTTTCCCTCCAGCCCAGAATGTTGTGCTAAATGGATGACCTTTCCCTAGAGAATTTAACGCAGTTATCTTTAGCTCTTCATTTTTCCAACACATTCCCACTCTCTATACCTACTCCCCATTCATAGTGCTCTGGATGGGAAAAAAAAACACTCCCTGGTGCCCCAGACAGAAAAAGTATCCCCTAAACTGTAATTTTGCCAATTTGACTCACATAGTTTTAGTGCTTCTCAGAGTGCCCCATGCAGCAAAATGGCCCCTTTTTGCCCCATATAGTAGCAATACTCCATCTTTGTCCCCATATACTTAAAAGGCTCCATTTATGCTCCTTATATTAATAATTCCTCCTCTGTGCCATCATATATTTATAAGGCCCCTTCTGCAATTTATAGATTTTAATCATATCCTCCCTTATGTGTCTCTTCTCAATATTAAATACATAAATTTAAATTTTTCCTCAAAATTGAGTTGCTTCATTCCCTTTGTCTGTTTTGTGGCTCTTTTGAACCTTTCTGACTCTATCCTTTCAATATTTGGTCATATGGGGGCGGGGTTATACATTAAACAGCGCTTTAGACGAGACGGTTTGGCAATCTAGCCACAGTGTTGTGGTTCCTTGCATAGCTAATGGCGGGGACCTAGTCTACAGCACTGTACACTGAGGTCCCGCGCCATTAGCTATGCTAGGAGCCACAACACTGTGGCCAGATCACCGACCCGCCCCACATAATGTGCCGAGAGCTGCCTTTACCGAGGCCAGCCCAGTGGACCGGAAAAAGGCCCCCAACAGCCTGGTCCCGGTCCGCGTACCGGTCGTTGGGGACCCCTGCTGTAGTCTGTAACAAGCCGGCAATCTGTTGTCTCTTACAAGCCTGTTTCGTGTGGCTTACACTGAGCCTTACTTTTCACAGTAATCAAATGTCTATGCCCAGACCTCGATCCTGTGATGTGACTTTGCCTGCTCCTGGATGCTGCACCTAGAATTCCAGGTTCCGACCCTGGCTATTCTTGGAACCCTGTTTCTGGCATCTCCTGATTTTGAGTCTAGAGTTTGTGTGTCTGCTCCAGATGACAAGGACTGGAACCCAGTTCCCACAGTCAGGAAGAACAGTGTGGTGGACAAAGAGAGGACAACCATGGCAAGGTGGTGGTGAAAAAGCATGTAATAATAGACCTAGACAGATGAAGCATATCAGATTTTCACAAATTACTATACTACTAATCGAGAAGGTGGCATTCTGTGAAAGTGGTACTTTTTAAGTCCCTGACCTCTTGTGCTGTGAGCTCAGTGTTTATCTATGGAGATTTTATGGCTTTGGGTTTAATTTTATACATCTGTTTGCAATTGGGTTGACTGAATTAATAATTAAGAGGAGTGTCCACATATATATATATATATATATATATATATATATATATATAAACAGTACAGACCAAAAGTTTGGACACACCTTCTCATTCCAAGAGTTTTCTGTATTTTCATGACTATAAAAATTGTAGATTCACACTGAAGGCATCAAAACTATGAATTAACACATGTGAAATTATATACTTAACAAAAAAGTGTGAAACAACTGAAAATATGTCTTATATTCTAGGTTCTTCAAAGTAGCCAACTTTTGCTTTGATTACTGCTTTGCACACTCTTGGCATTCTCTTGATGAGCTTCAAGAGGTAGTCACCTGAAATGGTTTTCACTTCACAGGTGTGCCCTGTCAGGTTTAATAAGTGGGATTTCTTGTCTTATAAATGGGGTTGGGACCATCAGTTGTGTTGTTCAGAAGTCAGGTGGATACACAGCTGATAGTCCTACTGAATGGAGTGTTAGAATTTGTATTATGGCAAGAAAAAAGCAGCTAAGTAAAGAAAAACGAGTGGCCATCATTACTTTAAGAAATGAAGGTCAGTCAGTCCGAAAAATTGGGAAAACTTTGAAAGTGTCCAAGTGCAGTGGCCAAAACCATCAAGCGCTACAAAGAAACTGGCTCACATGAGGACCGCCCCAGGAAAGGAAGACCAAGAGTCACCTCTGCTATGGAGGATAAGTTCATCCGAGTCACCAGCCTCAGAAATCGCAGGTTAACAGCAGCTCAGATTAGAGACCAGGTCAATGCCACACAGAGTTCTAGCAGCAGACACATCTCTACAACAACTGTTAAGAGGAGATTGTGTGCAGCAGGCCTTCATGGTAAAATAGCTGCTAGGAAACCACTGCTAAGGACAGGCAACAAGCAGAAGAAGAACACAAGGAATGGACATTAGACCTGTGGAAATCTGTGCTTTGGTCTGATGAGTCCAAATTTGAGATCTTTTGTTCCAACCACCGTGTCTTTGTGCGACGCAGAAAAGGTGAACGAATGGACTCTACATGCCTGGTTCCCACCGTGAAGCATGGAGGAGGAGATGTGATGGTGTGGGGGTGCTTTGCTGGTGACACTGTTGGGGATTTATTCAGAATTGAAGGAATACTGAACCAGCATGGTTACCACAGCATCTTGCAGCGGCATGCTATTCCATCCGGTTTGCGTTTAGTTGGACCATCATTTATTTTTCAACAGGACAATGACCCCAAACACACCTCCAGACTGTGTAAGGGCTATTTGACCAAGAAGGAGAGTGATGGGGTGCTACGCCAGATGACCTGGCCTCCACAGTCACCAGACCTGAACCCAATCGAGATGGTTTGGGGTGAGCTGGACCGCAGAGTGAAGGCAAAAGGGCCAACAAGTGCTAAGCATCTCTGGGAACTCCTTCAAGACTGTTGGAAGACCATTTCAGGTGACTACCTCTTGAAGCTCATCAAGAGAATGCCAACAGTGTGCAAAGCAGTAATCAAAGCAAAAGGTGGCTACTTTGAAGAACCTAGAATATAAGACATATTTTCAGTTGTGTCACACTTTTTTGTTAAGTATATAATTCCACATGTGTTAATTCATAGTTTTGATGCCTTCAGTGTGAATCTACAATTTTTATAGTCATGAAAATACAGAAAACTCTTGGAATGAGAAGGTGTGTCTAAACTTTTGGTCTGTACTGTATATGTTAGCATATACATATGGAATTCTTATAACATATGAATGAAATAGCGGTTTGTTTTTTCTTAGGTAAAGTAGGGTGGCTCTGCAGGCCCTCAATGACTTGCAGTTTATATAACGTTCCTAAGAATATATTTAACTGATCAACATACCAACAGTATACTGAAACGCAATGAAAGAAAGCAAACTAGATAAAGATATGTACAGTGCCTTGCGAAAGTATTCGGCCCCCTTGAACTTTTCAACCTTTTGCCACATTTCAGGCTTCAAACATAAAGATATAAAATTTTAATTTTTTGGTGAAGAATCAACAAGTGGGACACAATTGTGAAGTGGAACGAAATGTATTGGATATTTTAAACTTTTGTAAAAAATAAAAAACTGAAAAGTGGGGCGTGCAATATTATTCGGCCCCATTACTTTCAGTGCAGCAAACTCACTTAAGAAGTTCAGTGAGGATCTCTGAATGATCCAATGTTGTCCTAAATGACTGATGATGATAAATATAATCCACCTGTGTGTAATCAAGTCTCCATATAAATGCACCTGCTCTGTGATAGTCTCAGGGTTCTGTTTAAAGCATCATGAGAGAGCATCATGAAGACCAAGGAACACACCAGGCAGGTCCATGATACTGTTGTGGAGAAGTTTAAAATTAAAATTTTATATCTTTATGTTTGAAGCCTGAAATGTGGCAAAAGGTTGAAAAATTCAAGGGGGCCGAATACTTTCGCAAGGCACTGTAGAAGCCCAGTCTAATACACCTACTCTAGGATGAAGATATTTATTTGAGGCAACAGACAATATTTAATTAATACAATTATCACCATGTCAAACAATATAAAAAATAGCAAATCTTGCTTGAGAATATTCACCATGGAAGGTAAACATATTCAGTCGCAATTTCCATTGTGCAACAGTAATGATGTGCACTTTAGATGTAATGGACACACTGCAATCATAGGAGGACAGTCAGGCAGCAGGCTATGATGCCAACAAGGTGGTCCATTAAAATAATTACATTTCGGAAATAGAGATGATATCAGCAAAATGGTCAAGTCTCATCATCATAAGTAGTCTAAGAGGTCACAATAGCTTCACAATGGAAAATAGGATTGTGCATACCAGTCAGAGGCAAAAAAAACCATTGGCCTCGTATGTGTCTAACTGAAAAAAAAAAATTAGATAATCAATTGCTATTTCTTAAAGAGGACTTTCACCACCTCCAACAAATCCAGCTCTTTGCATTAATGAATAGGTGCTGCTTCGCTGACTCTGGCACAGTTGGAATTTTTTCTCTAATCTCCACCATTCCTGAGCAATCAATGCTGTTAATTTTGGTGGGGAGACTTTCTGCTTCAATTATACCTGTATGGAAAACGGCAGCATTTCCGAAGGTATAATTTACATGCTGTAATTTACAAATCGCAGCATGTACGCTGCGGATATTTTTCTGCAATGTGTGGTTGGGATTAGCCAGAATCCCATCAACTTTGCAGGTACTGCTGTGGCAAATTCTCAGCGTTTCCACGACATGGGGTTTCGGCCTCATGGGGTCTGCAGAGTTTTAGAGTCAGTGCAAGTGACAGAGACCATGTCATAACCTTAATTACCTTGAACTTTTTGTTATTAGTCCAGTTTTGGAACAGGTACCTACTATATACAATGGGAGACTTATCAAGACAAGTATTGCTCTGCCCTTCTGGAAGATTAGCATGCTTTAAGAAGAGACACAGGCCCGGTCATAAATCAGGTGCATTCGATGCCAGACTGTGCACCTGCAGTTTTGGAAATTGCAGCATGCCAATTATGCCTAGGAAACACTGGCAGTTTCCCTATAAGTATAATGGAAGCAGAAAGTCTGCAGAGGAAACCTCTGCAGACTTTCTGTGAAAAGCACTACGGGAAAAACCTTGATGTGTTGCTTCTGCGTTTTTTTCCACAACACTTTATTGCTGTGGCCTGCTACGTGGGGCTTTAGCCTCAAGGAGCTTTTCTGAAACTGTTGAACCTTCATGTTAAGACTTTACTACTGCACCATCTGCCTTCTTTGAACTGTACATTCCATAACCTAACCATTTTCAAATTTGGAGACGACTAAAAGTGAAACATTTTGCTAATTAAAATAAATAATTATTTTGCTGAATTTTGAGATTTTCTCTAATCATCTTAGTGGTGGCAGTCTTTCATCTTGATTGGTTGTGTATGGATGGAACCTCCTCCAATAACCAGAGGCAGAAGCCACTCCAAGTGTACATCTCAACTCTGCAAGGCTGCTAGGACCCATCAAATTGTTTCCAAATAGTAACCTTTAGAGAGAATTTTAATTTTGTTTTGGCTATTACAGGATCAAATCCTGTATCTAGATCTGGAATCATTTGGACGTGAATTTTTATCAATAGTAAATGCTGCTTTTGGGATTGCTTAAGAAGTGATTTACTTTATCTCAGAAGAGCTTTCTGTAGTGACAAATGTTGAAACCTTATTAGAAAGAAAAAAGAGCACTGGTTTGCACTGGTGCCTTGCAGCGCTTGGGTCCTTGGGTTTGGACCAAGGGAAACATCCGCATGGAGTTTGTATGTTCTCCCTGTGTTTGTGTAGGTTTTCTCCGGTAACTCGGATTTCCTCTCCACATGCCAAAAATATACTGATAGGTATGGCTTCCTGCAAAACAACTGACCCTAGTGGTGTTGGGGATGAGTTGCTGTATGACAGCCACAAAAACAATGTAGCAGTAAGTATAACTATATCACTGAGAAGAAAGCTCGAGAACACCATGGGTTATGTAGACTCATACAAACTTAGTTAGACATTCTTTTAATATGTTCACTTATAGATCTCAACAGGAAAGAACCAGGTTGCCAGTAAAAAGCAGTGACATCCAGAATAATAAACCTGAACATTGCTTTATCCTGGATCCATATTTTTTTTCAGGTCTATAATCACACCATTGCCATAGACACTACATCTTTGTTGAATTTGTTCACCCATCTAAGGATAGAGTGGTATGTGTTAGGATGTTAGGAGAATTTAGCAAACTCCTGCCCCATCTATATTCTCGTTTTCATCAGCTTAATTGTATCAATATGTTAATTGTTGGTAAATCTATTATTATAATTTACTTTTGGTATGTTAAGTGTTATGAAATTGTGTAAAATGGATGACAACGACATAGTGAAAATTTAACAGTAGAATTATTACCAAGAAATTTATCTATATCATTTCATGAAAAAAACATTAAAAAGTCTCGGTGTATTCATCATATTTTTGACCTTAAGCATAATGGCATTTGTAACCCTGTGTAAGTGCTGCAGAAAAAAATGACATTCCAAGTATGAAAAGTCTATCACAGTCGGAGTACAATATATTGCCAATTTACTTGGAGCACGTTGTCCGTATTACCCAGGTCTGGCAATACATCAAAAATACCGTTTCATTTCTGCCTTGGGTGTCCATGTAAGTTCTGTATTTTTCCAGTTCTTTAAAGTTTAATACTAAAATCACATTACAAGTTTGTCCCTTTTGTCCACTTATTTAGGCTTCTTCACAGGTTATTATAAATTTAATACTAAGGCTTAAAGGCACCAGCAGGTCCAGTATGGCAGGGCACTTTGTGAGCTGTCCAGTCCAGGTAATATGATTTAAGGCATCTGATCCGACCACTGAGCAAGAATGTGTCATGTTTATAATGTGCCAGGAAGCGAGAGGGGACAGTGACAAGGTCATCCAAAACACCCTATTAGGAACACCCTATGAATGCTTTTAATTCTTTTCATATCTACTGAGGTGAAATAATCCTTCTATCTGGATGAATATTTTTGAATTATTTTCTCTTCTGCAGTTTTCTTATCTAAATTGTTTCTTACGTTACGTGTCCATATTAGCCATAGGCATGTATTATAAATGTCGAATCTACTAGAAATAAATGCTATTGAATTTTGTGGCTTTATTTGTATTTACTGTACACCTCACTGTGTCTTAACACTACGTGTTTCTGGATTTTAAGATTACAGAAACAGAAAACCAAGTATTGCAACTCAGGTGAGATACCAAAAATCTAAAATCTCACAGTGGTAGAAAATTGGCTTGGACTTTATCTTCATTAGGATGTGCCCCTTGGAGTTATTCTATCATAGGATTAATGAAATATTAGACCAGTAATATCAAATGAGAGACAGATGCTGTAGATCAATACAGGTACAGTTATTAAGCATTGCTAAATAGCCCAAATGCCTGTTCAGTTAAGGAGGTAATAAAGGTTTCTATTTTTGTAGTGCAGCAATTTTATAATATTTCCCTGATATAAGAGTATCTTAGGGCCTTCTTAAGACCTGCTTAGAACCATGTCAAGTGTCTACTGCACAAGCTCCTCCAATATCCAAATGGAATATCTGTCATTTGGCTTTCATCAGTATCACATTATTATCAGGCACACCAGCTTGTGAAAAGTACTGTACCGAAAACTAATGAATACATTGTGTAAAACAATAAGTGTGGTGCAAGGCATGTATGTCAGTTTTTTAGTGCAAATTGTAAAAGAATTCTGGCATTTTTTTTTTATTTTCTTGGAACATATAGTCAATGGTTGTATTATATAGCTCGATAATCCCTAGGAATGCAACTTTTATGCAGGATAAAAGATATATATTATTGGCACAACTTTGCTCTGTGTGAATAGGGATGTACTGTCAAAAATCAGTACATATGACTGGGGGTTACTGCAATTGTTCCCTTCCCTTTCATTTTGCATTGACCTGTGTAAAGCTACATGCACAATAATTTAAAAAACAGCTATGAAAAATGGATGAAATGTCTGTTTTTATCACGGCTATTTTGCATCTGTAGTAAAGCTGTTTTTACGGATCTCTCAAAGACCAACTCATAGGGATTTCTCCACACCCTACATATAAAGATATGTAACACCCCTTTTGCCAACCGCCTTGCCTGGGGTATATGTGCTTATTCTCACCTCTCTATAGCACAGTGCCTCCACCCAAATCTTGCTTGAAGCTCTCTGGGAATGCAGGCAGTGGTAATACTTCTGCCATTGGCTGACTTGGGAAACTCCTGCCCGAGCTTAGTACACATTCTCCCCAATTTGAGTTTGACACAGGTATGCAACCAGTTTACACAAAATACTAAAATTTTATAGTAATGCAGAAATATAAACAATAATATTGCCGATACTCCCCCTAGTGATCTTGCTGCAAGTGACAGGCCACACCCATCACAGAATACCTGTAAGTGACTCACTCTCTATCTAGCTATCTGCAGTACTGAAGGGGGTGGCCACCCTGTATTGTTACAGTTCAATCTTTGGGGCTCAATCGTTGGTGCACATAAAAGGTATAAAACTTAGAACTCCACACAGCAACAGTTCAGTCACTAACACTGGAACAACAGCAACAAAGTTCCTGGAGGTACTCACTTCCCTTGGATCTTTATCTCACAGGAATCCATGCAGGAGCATTCACATTAAGGAGAGGAAGGGAGCATGGAGGTGCTGGCAGTCTCCTTCTGTGTGGGGGCAGCTGCAGTCTCTGAAGACCCATAAGCCTCTCACTTTCCGCTCTCTCAGGTAAAGATGTCTCCCATACTCCATTCTCTTCCCTCCCCCGCTTCCCCTTCCTGTGTCCTTCCCGCCTCCTGCCCCCATGATGTCATACAGCCCGTGCTGTGTGTTAAAGAGGAATTCCTGTAGGTGGCACCCTTCATCTCTGGAAGATATAGAGGAATGCTTGATTGTGTTCTTTCCATAGCATCCACAACACACAAAGTGTCCCTTGTGGGGGTTACAGATAGATATATGCAGCATCCCAGAGTGCTACTGCTTTTATGTGTTTTTTTTTTCTTGTGCCTCTAGGTTTTATGTTAGTACGTCCTGTTCTATGTTAAGTGTTTTATGTTGTATGTTATGCAGCTTTTTCCCTCGGCATTTTCCCTCTGCAGTGCTCAAAACCCAGACTTGGTTCAGTCCTGGCCTATCACAGGCCACTGGGCGGGGTTGTAGGGAGATATTATCTCCCCGGCGATGGTTGGTCTCTTTAGTTCAGTTCAGTGGAGTCCATGCTGTACACCAGACTAGGTGTGCAGAGCTGACCTGCCACCAGCCTCTGGACTGAAGGCCAACCGTCGCTCTCACAGCCTCACGGCTCATCTGAAGACAGCCCAGAGCAAGGGAGTAAAGCTATCTAAGCTGCTGGACTTATTTGGTGCTGTGCCAGGATTAGCAGGAGAGGACCCTGACAGGAGAAACGCATTCGGGCCTAGCATACAGATAATCAGATCCCTGTCAGGACTCCCTGTAACTCCATCCCCAGAGGGGGATGAGGCAGAGAGGAGGAGTAGAGGAAAGCCATCCTGTGGAGCCTTTATCACCTTGGGCACCCAAGGCTGGGGGTTGGACACTGTAGGACTACTACCCCCATCTGGAAGCTGCTGTTGACTTACTGTTCCAGTTGCCTAATAAACGGCTGTTTGGTTTACCTGCATCGCTGAATCCTGAGTCGTGCCTGCTTCACCTTCAGAGCCCTTCTGAACAACACCACACCGGCTCAGAGAGAAGAGGTCCCCTCTTCAACTGGAAGTGCCCCGGGGGGAAAAAACTACTACCACCACCATCTGGTAGTGCTGCAGGACACCCCTCGACTTTGTCCGGCCTAGGAGCGGGACTGGAGTGGTTGGTGAGCATGCTCGGCCTGCTACTATTCCCATCCTCCGGTCTCCTCCATCTGGGTTGCGGCATATGTATGGAATAGATATTCCTTTTTTTTTTTGCACAAAAGCTTTTCCTTATGCTAGTCTCTATATTCATTTAGATGGACAAAGGGGCCAACAACCTTTCCCTTGATACTCAGACATGAATGGCAGATTTAGGCTAAGGTCCCATGTAGAGGGCTGCAATAAAAAAGTGCTGTGGGAAAAACCACGGCAGCAACGCATTGCGGTTTTTTCCAGTGCGCTTTTCACAGAAAGTTTGCAGAGGTTTCCTCTGCGGACTTTCTGCTTCCATTATACCTATGGGGAAACCGCCGGCGTTTCCATAGGTATGAATTGACATGCTGCGATTTACAAACTGTAATGGTTTTGTAAATCGCAGCGTGTCCATTGTGTGTATTTTCCCGCAATGTGTGGATGGGAGTCAGTGGACTCTGGAGGGACTGTAAAACACTGCATTTTTTTTTCTGCTGTGTTTACGCCACGTGGAGCCCCGGCCAAAAACACAGAAAAGTATCAGTCACAATCCTTATGCACACACTAGAGATTTTATTATAGGGGTTATAAACAGGAACAATATTCATATCCTACAATCTTTTCATTTGTGTCCTCTTTAAAACCAATCAGAACATTAGTTGGATTAGGGCACACCTTTATATCTATAGCCAGCTTCAGTCTACAAACCCAATTGGCAGGCATATTGGGTTACACAACAGGCAGTTGTGTACATGAAATCATAAGGCCACATAGAAAAAGTTATAATTGTACCTCCCCCCCAAGAAAAAAGACAGGATAAAGAAGGATAGTTTTTGTAAAAGTAATGTTTTTTCTTTTGATATTTTTAAGCAAATTATTTGAAGATTTAAAAAAAACAAAAAAACATCAGCAACAATTACCTTGTCTTGCAGAGTCTTCAATATATGTAGTAACCCTTCCAGTTACATTTTTAATTTAAGGGTTAATGATCTCCTGGCAGGGCGGAGGATTGTCTGACTAAGGCCCGTTGCAGATTACCGTGCTGTGGGTCAGTGTGCTATCCGTGTATTTCACAGATAGCACACTGACCCATTCTTTTCTATGGGCCCGTACACACGACCACGATTTTCACGGTCCCGTGTGCAGGCCGGCAGTCATGTAATGAAAGGAGCCGTGGAAGCATAACCCATGCACAGGCGGCACACGTGGACATCCCCGTGTGCAGCCCGTGATTTTAAATCATGGCAGGCAGGTTGCAGCACGGTTGTCTGCAACCGGCCTAACTGTATCAAAAATCTCAATAAACAGAGCAGGGGAAAGGATATTATTATACTTGGACTGTCAGACATCAAACTGGGGTCCCACCCCTATACAGGCCCATATCCATTGCCTATGCCATTGCATGGACACATATAGGCTTCACAGAAGTTATAGAATATGTGCAGTTGATATTTCTGACTATGATAACATAGCTGAACATTTCAAAACTATTTCTTATTTTTTAGAGAAACTCAAAAGTTATAAATTCAGACTACTCCATAAGAATTCTCAAATATATAACTGTACACAATAGACAACTATATTATAAGAAAAAAACTCATATACACAAGTCTAGTAAATGAATGGCTGTTTATCGCTGAACCTCAAGCAGTTAATTCCAGGGATTCCAGTCAATGCCGCTCCTGGGAGACAGCAGCCCTTTCTTATAGGTAGACATGCTGATATCATCGGAAACATTTCTTGATTTCAATCAGCTGTTAAATGTTGTATGTTTGGGAAGATTCTTATCTTGTGTGACAGAGTACATCATTGCCCAGTGACCAAAATGATTTTCCACTCATCCCCTCTTTGGTGATAAAAGATATTGCTTTAATAAACTGTTTTGATGTTATCATAGCGAGATCCATTCATATGCAGCTAGGGACACATTGAGGAGTCTAGAACCAGATGAAATGAATAGTGGAGAGACAAAAAGCTCCAAAAATAATTGATTCAGATAAATAGCTGGTAGCTGAAGATGCATTGAAGGTTCACCTTTCATACAGAAGTGGGTAATAATGCAGAGCACTGTACATGGAAGACTTTTGTAATATGCTTTACTTATTTGTAGCCTTGCTTTACACTACATGAAAAGAAATCTAAATTATCTGCACCTGTATTCACTGTATTGAGATGGCCATAGACATGAGAAAGCTGATGACCAAAGCATTGTCTTCCAGATTTATTAAAACAGTCTTAGTTGACACTAGCAACCAATCACAGAGCAGCTTTCATGTTGAAAACTATATTGCAATTGGCTGTTATGGGTGACTTTGGCCCCACGTAGTGAGCTGCAGCCAAAAAATGCTGCGGAAAAGACCGCGGCGGAAATGCATCATGGTTTTTCCCACAGTGCTTTTTGCAGAAAAGGAAATCTCTGCAGACTTTCTGCCTCAATTATACTGGTACAAAATACACCAGTGTTTCTGTAGGTATAATTTACATGCTGTGATTTACAAAAAAATGCAACGGTTTTTGAAACCGCAGCATATCCGCTGCTGATATTTTTCTGCAATGTGTGGTGGGATTAGCCAGAATCCCATCCACTTTGCAGGTACTGTAAAACACCGCGTTTTTACATGGGGTCCCGACGTTTACACTATGTGGGGTGACCTCATCAGCATACTACAACATATTACTCACAGCAAGTGGCCGTGGCTGTAGCTGCATGGTGACTTGGGGTTGCTAAGGCAACTTCTGCCCTAAGCTGATGTCCAGCCGGGTGCCCCTTTTTGAGGTGAATCTTCCTTCCTTGCTTTGTCTGCTCACTGAAGTCCATACCGTGTCCTGGCTTTCTTTCCTTTGAAATATTGTACCTGGTTAGATAGAAAACTATAGCTTACTGATCTGAGTAGCAACTTCATATGGGGCTCTTCCTCCTAGACCTAACCACCAACACTGAAAAAAAATTTACAGACCAAAACTTTTATCCAAAATGTAACCTTTATTGAAATTTGTCTAAAATGTAAATAGGTACATACGAGCAAATAGAATAACATCATTAAATGCTCTGGGCCAGAAACAGCAGGAACTTATACACCATAAGTAGTGTGCCCCAGACTGCCACAAACTAGAAGAACCTGGGAAAAAAATCCCTTTCATTCAAAATATCCAGAAGTTCAAAAAAATTGCATACTAGGAGACACTATAATACCCATCGGGAACACTTTTCCTCCCATTAATGCGGCAGTTAATGGTTGGACCATCATATTTGATGGAGTGGGGATTTGTATTTGGATACTATTTAATAGCGGCTTTGGCCTATTTCTTACTGACTGCACCTTGGTCACCTGCTAGGCACTTGTTTGCATACTCTCCTGATGAATCCTTTAAGAGACAGAATATTTCTATAACAGTCTGTCAAAACCTGACTATTCTTTTGGTAAAGGCCCTTGACTCTGTTTCTGACTATGCTATTTATGCACTAGCGCAACTGCCATCAATCCATGATATTTCTGTTGACCACAACCTAGTAAAGTCCATATCTACTTTAGATTCCATACCGCAGTCTACAGTAGCCATTGTCAAATGAATTAGTGACTACAGCATGTAACAGTAACATGTGCCCATTCCACTAGGATTAAATATATATATATATATATATATATATATATATACAGTATATATATATAGTGCCTTGGGAAAGTATTCGGCCCCCTTGAACTTTTCAACCTTTTGCAACATTTCAGGCTTCAAACATAAGGATATAAAATTTAAATTTTTTGGTGAAGAATCAACAAGTGGGACACAATTGTGAAGTGGAAATAAATTTATTGGATATTTTAAACTTTTTTTAAAAATAAAAAACTGAAAAGTGGGGCGTGCCAAATTATTTGGCCCCCTTAAGTTAATACTTTGTAGCGCCACCTTTTGCTGCGATTACAGCTGCAAGTCGCTAGGGTTATGTCTCTATCAGTTTTGCACATCGAGAGACTGAAATTCTTGCCCATTCTTCCTTGGAAAACAGCTGGAGCTCAGTGAGGTTGGATGGAGAGCGTTTGTGAACAGCATTTTTCAGCTCTTTCCACAGATTCTCAATTGGATTCAGGTCTGGACTTTGACTTGGCCATTCTAACACCTGGATATGTTTATTTGTGAACCATTCCATTGTAGATTTTGCTTTATGTTTGGGATCATTATCTTGTTGGAAGATAAATTTCCGTCCCAGTCTCAGGTCTTTTGCAGACTCCAACAGGTTTTCTTCCAGAATGGTCCTGTATTTAGCTCCATCAATCTTCCCATCAATTTTATCCATCTTCCCTGTCCCTGCTGAAGAAAAGCAGGCAAAAACCATGATGCTGCCACCACCATGTTTGACAGTGGGGATGGTGTGTTCAGGGTGATGAGCTGTGTTGCTTTTATGCCAAACATATAGTTTTGCATTGTGGCCAAAAAATTAGATTTTGGTTTCATCTGACCAGAGCACCTTCTTCCACATGTTTGGTGTATCTCCCAGGTGGCTTGTGGCAAACTTTAAATGAGACTTTTTATGGATATCTTTGAGAAATGGCTTTCTTCTTGCCACTCTTCCATAAAGGCCAGATTTGTGCAGTGTACAACTGATTGTTGTCCTATGGACAGACTCTCCCACCTCAGCTGTAGATCTCTGCAGTTCATCCAGAGTGATCATGGGCCTCTTAGCTGCATCTCTGATCAGTCTTCTCCTTGTTTGAGATGAAAGTTTAGAGGGACGGCCGGGTCTTGGTAGATTTGCAGTGGTCTGATACTCCTTCCATTTCAATATGATCGCTTGCACAGTGCTCCTTGGGATGTTTAAAGCTTGGGAAATCTTTTTGTATCCAAATCCGGCTTTAAACTTCTCCACAACAGTATCATGGACCTGCCTGGTGTGTTCCTTGGTCTTCATGATGCTCTCTGCGCTTTAAACAGAACCCTGAGACTATCACAGAGCAGGTGCATTTATACGGAGACTTGATTATACACAGGTGGATTATATTTATCATCATCACCAGTCATTTAGGACAAAATTGGATCATTCTGAGATCCTCACTGAACTTCTGGAGTGAGTTTGCTGCACTGAAAGTAAAGGGGCCGAATAATATTGCACGCCCCACTTTTCAGTTTTTTATTTTTTACAAAAGTTTAAAATAACCAATAAATTTCATTCCACTTCACAATTGTGTCCCACTTGTTGTTGATTCTTCACCAAGAAATTAAAATTTTATATCCTTATGTTTGAAGCCTGAAATGTGGCAAAAGGTTGAAAAGTTCAAGGGGGCCGAATACTTTCGCAAGGCACTGTATACCATGGGGGGGACATAAAAGGGAATCTGTCAGGTCAGTCTGGGACACTAAAACACCCACAGGTCCTTATAGACCTGGAGTTTAATGTCCCAAATCGCCCTGTTGTAATGCAGTCCACAAGCGCATTAAAAAAAAAAAAAAAAAAAAACTTTTATACTTACCTAGAGAAGGGTCCGATCGACGCTGTTTGGCCGAGAACAGTCCGGCTTATTCATGAGCTTCTTTGTTGGCATGCCACCCGGCGCCTGCGCTGTTCTTTAGTGAAGCAGAAGATGGACACCCCGACTTCACTGCGCAATTGCCGGAGGTACGGGGCATGCACACTGAAGCCGAGGTGTACTCCTCTGGCTTCATTGAAGAACTGTGCAGGCGCGGGGGGTACAGTGGCAGGGTGAGTATAAAGCTTTTTTTTATTTTTAATGCGGCCATGGATTCCGTTATAACAGGGTGATTTGGGACACTAAACCCCAGGTCCATATGAACGCGTGGATGGTTTAGTGTCCCAAATTGCCCTGATAGATTCCTTTTAAACTGTGGGGGCCAAAATGAGCACGATATTATATGTAGGTTAATGGCAGGAATATTTAAATGGGTTGTCTGGGGAGTTGTAATTTACTTACCTGGTCTGGGGATTGCTAACTATTACTATTTTTCTCTGTGCTTTTTCTTCCCCTAATTTAATATATAGAGAAAATGCTTGAGTTTCTGAAGCTAAAATTACCAAGTTGCATTTTGGAAAATGCAAAAATTCTCATTCACGTTGATCATATTGTAAAACACAGCATTTTTTTCTGTGTTTCAGCAGCAAATAAGTCATCACTATCATTTTGTCCCAGGGGCGGACATAGACATCTGAAGGCTCCTGTGCATGAACAGTTATGGGCCCCTTGTTTTTCAATAGCTAAATAGAAAACTCCTTTTTGTCTCTCTAACAGTCCACCCATCATGGACAATAGACAGTTATTGTTTAGGTGATGGGGCCCCTTAATCTACTGGGCCCCTGTGTAGACATGTCAATTCATGGTTTTCAGGTCCCCATATCTGGTCACCACCCGATGAATAGTCTCTTTCACCTGGCTCATTAGTATTCACTACACTGTGACAGTACCTAGGCACAGTGAATATTAATGAGGAGGTTGCTGGGAGATCTCCCATTGAAAAAGTTTAAAATAAGGCTTTAGGAATTATATATATACAGTCATATGAAAAAGTTTGGGCACCCCTATTAATCTTAATCATTTTTAGTTCTAAATATTTGGGTGTTTGCAACAGCCATTTCAATTTGATATATCTAATAACTGATGGACACAGTAATATTTCAGGATTGAAATGAGGTTTATTGTACTAACAGAAAATGTGCAATATACATTAAACCAAAATTTGACCGGTGCAAAAATTTGGGTACCCTTATCATTTTATTGATTTGAATACTCCTAACTACTTTTTACTGACTTACTGAAGCACAAAATTGGTTTTGTAACCTCACTGAGCTTTGAACTTCATAGCCAGGTGTATCCAATCATGAGAAAAGGTATTTAAGGTGGCCAATTGCAAGTTGTTCTCCTATTTGAATCTCCTCTGAAGAGTGGCATCATGGGCTCCTCAAAACTACTCTCAAATGATCTGAAAACAAAGATTGTTCAACATAGTTGTTCAGGGGAAGGATACAAAAAGTTGTCTCAGAGATTTAACCTGTCAGTTTCCACTGTGAGGAACATAGTAAGGAAATGGAAGACCACAGGGACAGTTCTTGTTAAGCCCAGAAGTGGCAGGCCAAGAAAAATATCAGAAAGGCAGAGAAGAAGAATGGTGAGAACAGTCAAGGACAATCCACAGACCACCTCCAAAGAGCTGCAGCAGCATCTTGCTGCAGATGGTGTCACTGTGCATCGGACAACAATACAGCACACTTTGCACAAGGAGAAGCTGTATGGGAGAGTGATGCGAAAGAAGCCGTTTCTGAAAGCACGCCACAAACAGAGTCGCCTGAGGTATGCAAAAGCACATTTGGACAAGCCAGCTTCATTTTGGAAGAAGGTCCTGTGGACTGATGAAACAAAGATTGAGTTGTTTGGTCATACAAAAAGGCGTTATGCATGGTGTCAAAAAAACACAGCATTCCAAGAAAAACACTTGCTACCCACTGTAAAATTTTGTGGAGGTTCCATCATGCTTTGGGGCTGTGTGGCCAATGCCGGCACCAGGAATCTTGTTAAAGTTGAGGGTCGCATGGATTCAACTCACTATCAGCAGATTCTTGAGAATAATGTACAAGAATCAGTGACGAATTTGAAGTTACGCCGGGGATGGATATTTCAGCAAGACAATGATCCAAAACACAGCTCCAAATCTACTCAGGCATTCATGCAGAGGAACAATTACAATGTTCTGGAAAGGCCATCCCAGTCCCCAGACCTGAATATCATTGAACATCTGTGGGATAATTTGAAGCGGGCTGTCCATGCTCGGCGACCATCAAACTTAACTGAACTGGAATTGTTTTGTAAAGAGGAATGGTCAAAAATACCTTCATCCAGGATCCAGGAACTGATTAAAAGCTACAGGAAGCGACTAGAGGCTGTTATTTTTGCAAAAGGAGGATCTACTAAATATTAGTGTCACTTTTCTGTTGAGGTGCCCATACTTTTGCACCGGTCAAATTTTGGTTTAATGCATATTGCACATTTTCTGTTAGTACAATAAACCTCATTTCAATCCTGAAATATTACTGTGTCCATCAGTTATTAGATATATCAAATTGAAATGGCTGTTGCAAATACCCAAATATTTAGAACTAAAAATGATTAAGATTAATAGGGGTGCCCAAACTTTTTCATATGACTGTATATGTTTAGTATCGCCAAAAATATTTAAAGTGATCACTAAATGGTGTAAATAAATATAGTGCAATTGTTTATTTTAATTAGCTATTAATAATCTGGAGTCTAATATTATTATATGGGGTCTTAATATATGTAACTGTGCCCCTTAAAAGGCATCATTTATATTCATTGTTAATGGCTAGATGATTTTTCTGCTGAACTTGCAGTTTTACCTTCTCCACAACAGTATCACGGACCTGCCTGGTGTGTTCCTTGGTCTTCATGATGCTCTCTCATGATGCTTTAAACAGAACCCTGAGACTATCACAGAGCAGGTGCATTTATATGGAGACTTGATTACACACAGGTGGATTATATTTATCATCATCAGTCATTTAGGACAACATTGGATCATTCAGAGATCCTCACTGAACTTCTGGAGTGAGTTTGCTGCACTGAAAGTAAAGGGGCCGAATAATATTGCACGCCCCACTTTTCAGTTTTTTATTTTTTACAAAAGTTTAAAATAACCAATAAATTTTGTTCCACTTCACAATTGTGTCCCACTTGTTGTTGATTCTTCACCAAAAAATTTAAATTTTATATCCTTATGTTTGAAGCCTGAAATGTGGCAAAAGGTTGAAAAGTTTAAGGGGGCCGAATACTTTCGCAAGGCACTGTATATGCAGCATTTGTTAACTTGACTTTTGTCTACAATAAAAAAATGATTGGTGGCAGTGTGAGAAACTGCATAAAATCATAACAGAGCCACCACTGATATTCGCCACTGCAGATCCGCTATGATTTATGCATGTGTTGTACTCTATGATGTCACAGTTCAGGAATAATTAATACATTAGTGGTAGTGGTTAATAAGCAAAATTATAGAGGTCCTACTGCTGCTACAAATAGATGCTTTGGTCATTTGAAGCTAGAATAAAAGCAGCTTCTTTGGTGCTAACTTTAAACAGACCAACCTTACAAGGACTGTAACAGCAAATGAAATCAATAGCAGCCGCTGGTTCTTCTCTGATTGTTACATTCAAATTCAGCTTTGGCGCTAACTTCAAATGGCCTAAGTGCTCAGTCATAGTGGGGTTGCCAGCGGCGGTTGCTGTCCGCTATAATTTTTTTTATCTTTAACCATTGCTACCAATGTTTTATATTTTAGTTTTGAACTAGAATCTTTGCGTTAGTTTTAATGCTCAATAAGAAAGGCGTCTTTGAGATCTTCTGATGCAGCAAGTTATCAGATTCAAGTTATAGAAGGTTACATCTGAATACACACAGATTGTGGCTGTTTTTCACATTTTTCATAAAATGTCATAAAATATTTTAAAATACTTAAATATGTTATCACTTATAATAAAGGTATCTGCCACAGAATTTATTTATTTTTATTTACCAGTAGGTGGCACTCTGTAAATATAATTATGCCGTGTTAAAGATTACAAGTTCTAGATGTACATATAATAATGTCGTCTTATTTATAAAAATGTAATTTTGCTAAATGTGTGTTTTCTTTCCCATATTTGCATACTGGTGCCAGGGGCAGCATTAGAAGAAGGGAAGTGAAATTGAAATGACTTAATCCAAACATGAATACACTAATATTTCACTCACTTAATTTTTTTTTTTTTTTTTGTAATACTAATATGCAGCATAATCTAATGCGCTAAATAAAAGGCTTATACTTTTTTTATCCTTTTTGTCTTACTGTACTTTGCAAATTGACTTACATTCAATGGTAATTTAATTGTTGCTTGTGCCCCTTGGTCATTTCCTATAAGAGGGATGTGAAGCAAATTGACAATATGTTATATTCCACACTCCTAGCACCTAAGGTGTTAAGCATGGTTCTGAAATATATGCAACATTCCAGATGGTGTAACTAAGAATAGATGTGTTATGACACATAAAACATAATGGATACAAACCATTTTGAGTCATAATCGGAATAGGAAGGGAAATCAATGTTGGAAAACCAATTTAAAAATTAACCTGTACTGCACCATGTTTTATTACAAGGATAAAATTGATACATAAATACAGCAGAGAATTCCATATATTTTCTGTGGCTGAAACCTGCTGTGGATAAACAGTGACAGAAATTACAGATGATGATGATGATGATGATGATAATAATAATAATAATAATAATAATAATAATAATAATAATACACTGACGTCAATGAGGATTTCTGCCTGAAGTCAATTGTAACTGACAGAAAAAAAAAATATTATAAATAAAAAGTGCAAAACACCTGATTATGTAAATTCCAAATCTATTATTTAAACTTAATTATCATTTATCAACATTAATATTGCCAGTTGTAAACAATTGTATAAAAACTCAACGTGTTGATATACTTCATGTTTGCATTTGTCAACAAATGTACAACAAAAACAGTCACAGATATAAGTAATATAAAAGAATGCAACCTTTGTTTGTGTAGTGACTGCATATGACTAAGCTTCAGGGGCAGAATAACTATTTGGGCACCAGAGCAGTGCAGGGCCGATTCTTAGATTGCCCCTTGGACTGTTAGAATTGTTGAGAGAGAAGTTTTTCTAGAAACAAAGGCATTTATTCGCAAGTTAATGTTAAACCAGACATTTTTCCATATTAGATACATGACAAACTAAGAAATCTATATTAACCCCTGAATGTCCAGATAGAACCAAATAGACGAAATTGATCAAATGGATAATATGGGAAATGAGTTCATCAATATGACATATGTCGGTCAAAGGCCAAATCCACCTTTACCCAAATTATCACAGAGGGAACTATATTGGCGAATTTCACAATATGGTCCTCAAGACCTGTGTGGTGTAAATTCCAATACGAATAAAAAAAAAAAAATCTTACAAAAGGAGAGAAAATAGCTTTAGGCCTGGGGGTCCCACGTGGCGTAAACAATGCAGTTTGGCTGTAGAAAAAAATGCGGCGTTTTACAGATTCTAGTGAATCCCATCCACACATTGCGGAAAAACACGCGCAGCGAACACGCTGCAATTTCCAAAACCGTCACGGTTTTGGAAATTGCAGCATGTCAGTTATACCTATGGAAATGTCAGCAGTTTCCCTATAGGTATAATGGAAGTAGAAAGTCTACAGTCCACGACTTTCTGTGATAAGCGCTGCAGGAAAAACCGCAATGCGTTGCTGCCGTGGTTTTTCCTGCAGTACTTTTTTGATGCAGCCCGCTATGTGGGGCCTTAGCCTTACAAACACTTAAAAATTGTCTAACAATCCTACGAGCGAGTACAATGATTTTCTATTTATTTCTAATTTTGCCTAACCTCTGTTCTATTTTTTTCCCAAAATACACAAATCCGCTACAAACCCACCAGGACGCCCCATCATCTTTGGTATTAATTTTATAATGGCTAATCTGTCACATTATATTGATTTGTTTCTTCAACCTTATGTTCTTACTCTTCCTTCCCATTTTAGAGATTCAACACATCTAATTCAATCATTAGATAACTTCACAGATTTACATTTTCTCACATTGGATGTTAATGCATTGTTTGTCAATCACAAACTAGACTTAATTAACTGAATTAAGACAATAGGTTATTATTTTAAGGGAGGATTCTTCTATGACCCTCCTTCAAACTGAGTTCATACTTCGACATTCACACATTGTTCACACTGCTCCTATGCGGTTTTCCTACTTTTTATTAGGTTTTTTTTTATAAGATCACTTGGGGCTCAGTGCATATTGGTCAAACTTAATATTAAATGCATGATGATAAGTCAATAATATTCATAATAACTGTGTAATTGAATTTATAGTGTATTTTTTCTTTTTAACACAAGTCTAATATAACACGACACTAATATAAGCTGTTACCCCTTTTTTCATTCATATATTGTATTCACTAATATATCAGGTGTTGTTATAATTAGTTGTCATGTGACTTTATTACGTATATATATATGACTTGTCTTTGATATGTACCGTATTCAACGTGAAAAAGACAGAGACGTGCCGAAAAGTGTTGTCATCCTTCTGTACTCTGTTATAGTTCAATCAAAATTTACTCTAATTACTTTAACCACCATTTTTTGGGCTACATTCTGGCAGCGCTAATTATACACTATTTTTTACAAACTATGTCCTTTGTATCTATATACTATCCCCTTAGAGGAATCTAGTGTTCGCAGCACACCAGCAGCCTCATTACCATTTGGGAACTAATCCACCAGTGAGACAACCTTGGTGTGATCCTCTTCCTATCTTAATGTATCACTGCCAAGCAACTAGACTTGGAAATAAGCCAATCTTTCTAAGTGTAAAAGGCAATACTGGGCCACCCGGGATACGCGGTGGTTCTTTGTAACAAATCTCAACAAACCCAAAAAGTCTCTTTTAGTAAATATTAGAAATGAGGTAACCAGTTCCTGATGAACTGGAATCGAATGAATCTGAACTTTTTGAACATTGTTTTGTCTTAACTGGATAACATAGTGGCTCCATGTATAAGCATAGAGAAAGCAGACAAGGTGGTCCACATGACCTCGAGGATCAGGGACCCTTCCCCATAATGCCTTGCAAGCAGCCCTCATGACACGGGACAGTCTGAGGTCTCTGAAGATATAGTGATGAATCATCATAGCCTCATAGGCATTATGAAGAGACCAAAACCGCTAAATATTCCCCAAAGCAACAGGTACATGAGGTGTCCGGGAAGATTTTAGACCGGGTCTCAGCTCTCTAGGACATACCGTTCCTGAGATACAGTATTCCCAAAAAATGACCAACGTTAGCTAATACAAGCCTGCAAGTCTTTCACTCATATTCCAACTGCCATACACACGGTCACATGTCCCTTATCAGCCAATAAGAGCTCGCAGGCGCTTACTCTCCTCAGGCACACAGGTTTCCATAGCAACTAAGCTATTTATGACCTGTATTAGTCAATAGCAGTTCGCAGGTCCTTAAATATTCAGTCATATCACTTGTACAGCCAATATAAGTTCACATTTATTTTACCTGGTTTCCATAACACAGCCATAAATAGACTGTACCTATACTGGACTCAGTGGCATAAATAGCAATGGCTGGACCCCAAGGCGAATATTTGACATGGGACCCCCCCGGCAACCACCCCCCCTGCACAAACTGCATTCCTGCACACACTATTATGCCCCATAGTGGCCCCTAGGCCCCCACACACTATTAGGCCCCATAGTGGCCCCTGCACACAGTATCATAGTGGCCCCTACCTCTTCAACGTTGGACCAGATGTCACGTGAGCCAGGCATGCATTGCGACGCTTAATGACGTTGTACTGGCCACCGACGTCTGGGACGACAGCAAGGAGGCCAGCGAAGCCTGCTGAAAAGACCCCAGAGTATAATGATAGCAGTGTTTGTGGGGTTCGCCCCCTCTCCCCGCCTCTGCAAGGTTGCGCGCGGCCGTGCGGGGGTCTTTCTCCTGCTGGTGTTCCCCGGTTGGCCTTTCCTCGGGCCCGCCGGGCCCCTTGTCCCGGGCCCTGTGGCGCCGCTCCCTGCTCCCCGGTTTTCGCCTGCTGGCTGCCTCTGGTTTCGCTTCTCTTTGCGTTTTCTCCTCCTGCAGCTGCTGGCTTCTGCTCGCTTGCGCTCGCGCCCGCCTGTCTCTATCTGCGGTTGTCCAGCCGCGGCTGCTGAACCCCGCGCCCTCCTTTTTCTTCCTGTGTGGGTCGCTTTGGGGCGGGCGCTGTGGAAGACCTGTTACACGGTCCTCCCGCTTTCTCCGGTTTCCATAACAACTGATCGCAAGTCCTTATATGACGTGCATTAAGCCATATGCGTGCATCAGCCAATATAAGTTCACATTTCATTTACCAGGTTTCCATAGCAACACAGCCATAAATAGACTATACCTATACTGGACTGCCATACTGGATGTCAAGTGCAAAACTGGCCAATTCTTATGGGGTCACTAACACAATTAAAAAATGAAATATACCTTCTGCTAGAAATATATATATAGCCATATGTTCAAAACTCATCTAAATCCCAAAGTAAATATCCAAATAATAAAGAAACAAAATGAATACAAATAAGACTAAATATATATCAACCAACCAAAAGTGTTTATACTCCAACAAAAAAAAACATATATGATCAACGTTACACCAAAGTAAATATGAGAAATTGAAAATAGGGGAATCAAAAATATAACAAATTACCAACCAGCCATAAGTACAAATGTCCACGACTGCACTGTCTAGTACCCCATTGCTTGTTCCACACAGGCTTCCTCTCTTTTCCAGGTACTTGACCCACATTTTCTTCCCCAATATATAAAAATCCCTATAAATGAATAATACCAACATGTTCTTTTTTCATTTATGGATGCTCCTATGTGCCCACATTTAATTAATATTGCCCCATAATTATTAATTCCTTGTATACTTCCTTAAATAAACAATGCCCCTGACTGCCATTAATACTGCCCAGTTCCACCTATTATTAACTATACCCTCTTATGTCTCCTTGTATTAATTATGCCCTAATGCCCTCTTACATGAATATTGCACCCTAATGCCCCTTTCTATTATTAATACCACTTAATAACCCCAGTTGTCCTCCGTAAATGTAGTAAATAGGGCTCCAGGGGACTGGGGAGTAATAACATTTTTAACCAGAGCAAGAAATGTACTGGTAATCTTTATTATTCCCTGGAGAACCTCTTTAATACTGCCCCAATGCCCCCACTGCCTCTCTTTTATAAATGATACCCCCTTTTTATTAAAGTCCCCTTGTATTAGTATCACTTTTTCTTTATTTTACCCCACTCTTGGGCTTTCCATTTATGCTGGAAAAGCTCTTTAATGTATATGTATGATTCTGAATCTAATCATCATGTAAACATATGTCTATATGTATACATGATATAGCAAAATTAGCCTTACTAAGAAGAGACATTAGCTGCAAACATGATGCTTCTAAGGAGATGACAGCAAATCAGATGGCAATTTATTGTTAAAATGAGTGTATATTTAAGTCTACAAGCCTGTAAATCTAATTTTTAAATAATTCCATTTCTTGATATGATATTGCCTTCATTAGTATTTGGAGTATCGGATGCTAAGAGACATTAAACAATTATGTTATTTGGTGTTATTATTTGCAGGATGTATTGTATCCTCAGGTATCACTTTGTGCTTGGTGTGTGGTACTTACATTATATGAAGAGCATTGCAAATCCCAGATGAAAATTATACTGATGGGATCTGTGCTATGAACCTGACATATAGAAAACAGTTTGTGAAGTGCACCCAATGGAAGCCTATAATAAGAACTCTGATGTTATCCTCTTAACACATGCTATTAGATTTTAGAGAGGTGCTCAAACCATCAAAATGGATGCTCAAAAGTGTTTTGAACATCTAAGTGTTCTTTTCAAAGCTATCATTTAGATGTTACTATACTGCCAAATGTCAGTTTTCCAAAAGTTAACTTTATAAATAGTGAACTGAGACTGGAGATTAAAAAAAACTATTAGGATAACTGAAAATATGACATAAGATTTTTTATTTTATTTTATAGTTGAAATGGAAATAATATTGTGCAAAATTTAATATATAAAAATTTATGATTTAAAGGGTGATTGACAATATAGGAAACTTTTAAAATTACATAGAGACACTTCAGAAGTTATGAATAGTGGGCTCTGGGTACTGATGTAGTCTATGTTGGGGGACTATTGTTGAGAAATAAGCTCCTGGAGAAGTGGTGGTGGGGATGTCGTAAGATGGACACAAGACATGATCAAGATGTCAGAAATCTGAGTGAGTCAAAGACAAAACGCGTGAATTGGCAAACGTTCTGCCACACACCAAACAAGAGGCACAAAAGATGGCGCAGGGTGGCCTGGAGTCACAGTTATACAGTGCAACCAAAGCGCTGGGTTATGCATTCCAGAATTGGCAAGTAATACCAACAGGTGCCAGTGGTCCTGAAGCTCACAAATGGTTTGGTCCTTGTTAATTTTTTTTTTTTAGAAACATTTGTTTCTTCTTAATCCAATGTTTTACCATTCCTTCCATGCAGTTGCCCCCAACTAGCAGCCACAGTGTTAGTATCCAACTAGTAATCTTGTGACCTTATCACTGTTGTTACATTAGGGTCTAGTACACATGATGCATTGACAACGAAACATCTGATACTGGATGATGTTGCAAACTCTTCAAGCAAAGACTTAATAAAACTTGTCAGAGTAAGAGTAATAGAAGGGAATGGATTCTATCAATTTGATTGACTACCATACAGTCCTGGGAGAGGAAAAGACAGTAACCTTCTGGCTTACAGAGTGACAGAAACAGCAGCCATATGAGAGCTAATATGGCTGTCAAACAACTACTTTCTGACCCAGAAACTGAAGTCAAGATAAGTCTGAAGCTCCAGTGATTGAGCCTTCAAGATAAGGACTGCTCATAGTTATCACAGAAACACAGTCACATTTTTATTTTTGGCTGTTATGTTTCTCAGGACCTTTTTATTCACAACAGCAGTATATAAAGTACAGCAAAAATGCTCATAAGTATCATATGGGTATCCGTATCACTGTTTCTATATTAAGAGGACCTGCCCACATTTCTGACTTACAGTGGGGAAAAAAAGTATTTAGTCAGCCACCAATTGTGCAATTCTCTCACTTAAAAAGATGAGGCCGGCCTCTAATTGTCATCATAGGTAGACCTCAACTATGAGAGACAAAATGAGAAAACAAATCCAGAAAATCACATTGTCTGATTTTTTAAGAATTTATTTGCAAATTATGGTGGAAAATAAGTATTTGGTCAATAACAAAAGTTAATCTCAATACTTTGTTATATATCCTTTGTTGGCAATGACAGAGGTCAAACGCTTTCTGTAAGTCTTCACAAGGTTGGCACACACTGTTGCTGGTATGTTGGCCCATTCCTCCATGCAGATCTCCTCTAGAGGAGTGATGTTTTGGGGCTGTTGCTGGGCAACACGGACTTTCAACTCTCTCCAAAGGTTTTCTATTGGGTTGAGATCTGGAAACTGGCTAGGCCACTCCAGGACCTTGAAATGCTTCTTACAAAGCTACTCCTTCATTGTCCTGGCGGTGTGCTTGGGATCAGTGTCATGCTGAAAGACCCACCCACATTTCATCTTCAATGCCCTTGCTGATGGAAGGAGGTTTGCACTCAAAATCTCATGATACATGGCCCCATTCATTCTTTCATGTACACAGATCAGTCGTCCTGGTCCCTTTGCAGAGAAACAGCCCCAAAGCATGATGTTGCCACCCCCATGCTTCCCAGTAGGTATGGTGTTCTTTGGATGCAACTCAGCATTCACTCTCCTCCAATCACGACGAGTTGTGTTTCTACCAAACAGTTCTACTTTGGTTTCATCTGACCATAAGACATTCTCTCAATACTGTTCTGGAACATCCAAATGCTCTCTAGCAAACTTCAGACGGGCCTGGATATGTACTGGCTTAAGCAGAGGGACATGTCTGACACTGCAGGATCTGAGTCCCTGGCGGCGTAGTATGTTACTGACGGTAGCCTTTGTTACGTTAGTCCCAGCTTTCTGCAGGCCATTCACTAGGTCCCCCGTGTGGTTCTGGGATTGTTCTTCACCGTTCTTGTGATCATTTTGACCCCACGGGGTGAGATCTTGCGTGGAGCCCCTGATGGAGGGAGATTATCAGTGGTCTTGCATGTCTTCCATTTTCTAATTATTGTTCCCACAGTTGATTTCTTCACACCAAGCTGCTTGCCTATTGCAGATTCAGTCTTCCCAGCATGGTGCAGGTCTACAATTTTGTTTCTGGTGTCCTTCCACAGCTCTTTGGTCTTCACCATAGTGGAGTTTGGAGTGTGACTGTTTGAGGTTGTGGACAGGTGTCTTTTATACTGATAACAATGTCAAACAGGTGCCATTACTACAGGTAATGAGTGGAGGACAGAGGAGCCTCTTAAAGAAGAAGTTACAGGTCTGTGAGAGTCTGAAATCTTGCTTGTTTGTAGGTGACCAAATACTTATTTTCCACCATAATTTGCAAATAAATTCTTTAAAAATCAGACAATTTGATTTTCTGGATTTTTTTCTAATTTTGTCTTTCATAGTTGAGGTCTACCTATGATGTCAATTACAGGCCTCTCTCATCTTTTTAAGTGGGAGAACTTGCACAATTGGTGGTTGACTAAATCCTTTTTTTTCCCCACTGTACCTATTTTGGGTAAATTTCCCATGAAATCAGGCCATCCCTCAGTTATACCTTTGAGAAATTTATGACTAATTGACAGCTGGGTGTTACTAGTTACTGCATACTCTTACAGTCTACAGTCAGTTCTAACAGTACCAGACAGTGTAGGGACACACCCCCTAATGGCAACAACCAGATGACATATATTTCTAGGAGGAATAGCAGAGGAACGGCACAACTGAAAGCTATAAGAAAAGCCAAAATTGTTTTTTATGAGGAATACAATACAAGCATTTGTTAACAAAGAAATGACATGAGAGCTGACAGATCCTTTCTAAATAAGAGCTGGTTCTTAGCACTACAAGTACTATATCTCTTATGATATTCCAGAATATTTTAAAAAGATTTGTTTTTTGCTTTCATACATTTCTACTGTCTCATTTTATTGCGTGATAATAGAAATGAGAGACAATTCTTTATACCATTATATTTTAATTTCAAAGAGACCCAAAAGCACTGTTGTGTTGTCTCAGTGGTGAAGTTACAATAGTGAGAAACTGCAACTGTTCCATTGAGCTTGATATTAAATTGAGAAGGAAATTATCTGTTTTATCTTCTGGAAAATATACATAGTAATACATTGTACGGAGCAGAAAGTTTGCAGATACATGCAAGAAAAACGTTTTGTGTTAAAGGAGTCAATTCTAAAAAAAAAAAAACTAAGAGAAAAACGGTAATCTTCACACTTTACTGTCCTCTGAAATTGACCTTTTGTTTAAGTCAAGTTTCTATGTTCAACCTATTTTTAAATGCTGTTTTTGCTATATTTTCATTTCATTATCTATGTTTAAAAACATCGTGAAATCTTGCAATTTTTCCACTGTCCACTGAAGACACAGAACACAGGCTGACACTTCCTGTTCTGTAGACGTCAGTTCTCAGCAGTCATGTTATTTTCTTCAGAGACGGGAATAAAATGAAAGGTAATACATCTATATATAAATAACACAGAATTTATAACTAACAATAGTTCTTAATCACAATTCTCCTCTTCCCCGTATTTGCACAATGACCTCTAGATTTAGTGGAATCCAAGGTACTTCGCAGAAAAGCCAGGATTTTGCACTCTGAATTAAAATTATGCATGGCATGGTCAGGGGCAAAGTAAAGTTGGCTATAGCAGCATCCCCATGTCGTCACAGGCATCACTGAAAGTATAAAAGGGAATGCTTTGGTGCCACTAGGGGAAAGACAGTGCAAACGGCAGACATGCACAAAAAGTGTTGCAGGTAAGAACCAATACCCTAAGGGTCATTGCCACAGAGTAGCAATAGAAGCTTCAATCTGCACTGTAGTCAGGAGTCTGTCCAGCTAGAGAAAAACCCTCTGCGGTAAGAAAGGGTGCATCCTCCAGAAATAATGACAAGTCTGTAAGCTGATACCTGAGTGTTGACATGAGTACCATACCAGAGATGGCTAGCAGACTGCAACTGAGTTTGAGGGACTAAGTCACGGGACCAAGTTGAGGCAGACCATCAGGAGCAAACCACTGTGAGGAAACTTAACTGGACCCAGACCAGAACAGACCACTGCAAGTGAAGAAACAGTGAGAAGAGCTACTTCCAGAACATTGACCAACTATGAGGTGACTCATAAGACACCATCTCTACAACCCCCAACTCAGTATTGTTTTTGCTAAGTGCAGTCATGCTAAGCATCCCTAAGTTCTAAGACAAAGAGGAGCAGGAACACCTGGCTTTGAAACTATTTGGTGGGAAGGCCCACCTGAATAGGGGGAGACATTAGAGGAAATCCTGCCTGGACTTAACATGTTTGTCAGCAGATCCAACATTACTGATTTGAAGGCACTTCTATGCGCAGTATCAGCAGGAAGAGAGGACTGTTGTACAAGAAATATCCAGATGGTTGTGGTACCATGCTATAACTATATGCTATAGGGGTATTTCATAGCTGGGTTGCCTGAGGAGATGTATTCGGCAGCCCTGATTTTGTTTTGTTGAACACTGTTGAAGAGAAGCTTTACTGGTATGCAGTACAGTGAGTGTACCAGTACATGTACAGACAGCTCAGATGCCCTCCTGCGACAATTTTGGAAAAATGTAATCAGTGATCTAAACATAATGCAGTGATGGCCAATTTCCTTGAAGACAGTGATGCTGGGTAGTCAGCAGGCCCAACCGCCTGGACAGAAACTGTCCTACCAAGGCTGATTTGGAGAATTTGGATATTGCTAAACATGCAAGATCCCCAACTGTAGAGCAAGTGATAATAGCAGAACAAAAGAGGTATTGTAACAAACCATGCACCAGTGTGTCCATTATATAATCATGGACTGATTTTTATCCACTGGGAATAAACAATGAATGACAGCAAGCAGAGATCTAAAAAAAAATTGAGAGTGTTAAAAAATAAATTGTGGATGGCAAGTATCTGCCACTGAGGTTGCTAGTCTAAGTGAGGTAAGTGGCTGGAGTATGGGGTCCAGGACTTGGGAGTTACTGCAGGTCCGCTCCTATACTCTAGTCCTGCTGACCTGATACCCCAGATGTGTGCGGCCTTTATTAAGAGTGGAAGCTGCCAGAGAGGAGTGGTGTGTGTGTCTCTGGGAGTAAGAGACTGGAAGGAGATCCTTTGCTCTGTATGTTCATCAGGCTGACAAGCACTGGACAGTCTGCTACTCTGTCCGAACCAAGCTGATCAGACCAACTGATTTATTTTGGACTTTTTGTCTGAAGCAAGGACATTTTGCCACATGATTGTTTATTGCCAACTTTCTGAAAGAAGTTGTTTAAGTTTGTCCACTGTTTGCCTTGCACAAAATAAATAGAAGCCTTAATTTGGTAAGAAGCCTGGGCCTGTGTGAGCTAAATATCCACTATATATATATATATATATATATATATATATATATATATATGTAAGTATGTGAGCCAGAGGGCGCTGTTGAGCGACCCAGGCCAGACCAGAAAAGGCTCTCAGCCATGCCTTTGGGGGGGTGGCACGCAACACCAGAGGGGCTGGAGCATCCTGCAGGAAGTAGTGGACCAGCGAGGACGGAGAGAGAGGCTCTGTCCCAGAGGGCTGGGGTCCACAGGAGTGGACCAGCGAGGACGGAGAGAGAGGCTCAACAAGCAACTGTGCATTGAAATGGAGAATTTGGTTAGCTCCAAGGATGAACTTGAGAAAAACCTGGAATCTGTGCAGATATTGTATGAGAACAAAGCTAATGCTTATGACAAGCTGGAAAAGGCCAAGAGAGAATTGGACCTCCAGACAGAAGACATGAAGATTCAGTTTGAGGGAAACCTGTCTAATTTGTATGCTGAGATTGTAGATCTAAAAATGCTTGTTGTTAAACTAAAGGTGCAAGTGAACCATCAGGAGGATATTGCACGCATCAAGGAACAGCTGGAGTTGCAGATGGATCAAGTGAAGAGCGAGTCAGAAATAAAGCTGCAAGGTGCACTAGTAAAGACTGAGATGGAAGCGGCACAGAAAAATGTCGCAGTGAAGAAAGTTTTGGAGCTGGAATCAGAGATTTGTGCGCTACAGAAGGCGTTAGAATGGGAAAAAGCTGCCAGCATAGAGGCAGAGAAAGGAGAATCATTAAGTCAGACAGACATGAGTGATCCTGCAAAATGTGAGGAGGCCAAAGAAGGTCCAACAGAAGAAGAAACTGTGATTGGTCACACACTGCCTGTGACAGAGTGGGTCCAGCCTCAAACCAATGAGGTCCAAAGCCTAGAGGGCTGTGAGATGATAAATAAGGTGAAGGGTCACCAACAGTGTGGAACAAGAGTCCGTAAGAAGACTGACCACGCATATGTTGACCCAACAGCTAAAGTGTCTGAAGCCATTGTGGATAAAGGTGTTGCTGTGCCTATCTCTAGCCAAATGTCTAGTGGACAAACGGTGAATAATGACTCCATGTTGTCTGTGAAGGGGGAGTCAAGAAGTAAGAGATGGTTACATGTCACCAATGATGTGACAGTTGTTAAAGACATGCCAGAAAATGTAGTTCAGCGTGATCTATTTTGTGAGGGTGTACGGTATGGCCCTCGTGCAGAAGGAGAAGATATTGCAGTACAGAGATTGTGTATCTCAAACAAAGAGGAGAGCAAGCAGCCTATGTCTCCTAAACTTCTAAGCCTTGATGGTGATGGCAAAGTTTGCTTTGAGATGAAGGTTACGGAAAAAGTTCCCGTGATACAGTTATACTCTAAAGACATTGATGTGCATGAAGTACGTGTTAGTTGGTCTCTGAGCTCCTGTGGATTCAGGATAGGAGAAGATGAAGATTCTTACGGCTATTCACTAAAGGAATCAAAGTCCTGTAATGGGATAGCTGAAGACTATGGCGAGAAATGTGATGAAAATGATGTGATCCCCTGTATGGCGAATTGTGAAGGTGATGAAGAAAAACTTGCCTTTGCACAGAATGGCCAGGATCTTGACGTAGCAGTTAAAGTGATGAGAAACCGGAATTGTCGAGTAACAGGAATCTGGAAGAAGAGACCCCCAGATTGGGAATTCTGGAGAGACACTGGTCAGGCCTACTTGGTTGAAGAGGGACTTCGTCATAGGATGTCTCGTCCCATTGTAGCTCACCCCATGGGTAGTGAGCTGAAGGGGAGGGTATGTAAGTATGTGAGCCAGAGGGCGCTGTTGAGCGACCCAGGCCAGACCAGAAAAGGCTCTCAGCCACGCCTTTGGGGGGTGGCACGCAACTCCAGAGGGGCTGGAGCATCCTGCAGGAAGTAGTGGACCTGCGAGGACGGAGAGAGAGGCTCTGTCCCAGAGGGCTGGTGTCCACAGGAGTGGACCAGCGAGGACGGAGAGAGAGGCTCTGTCCCAGAGGGCTGGCGTCCACAGAGGACTGTTGCTAGAGCTGAGTAACAGTCAGGACAGTTAGGGGCTCAAGGAGTGAGTTAGGCTCTAACTGTGGCATAGGTTTGTTTGTTGTTTTGCTGTATTGCAGTTAAGCTGAATAAAGCCACTTTTATTTACGCTTGGACCGTCTGAAAGCTATCTTTCCGGCGCCCTGTACCATGAACCACCACTGTCCGGACAAGGAAAAGCCGCCATTTTGAGTTTAATTCCCCCAAGCTATCACAATATATATATATATATATATATATATATATATATATTATATATATACTGTGTGTATATATATATATATATATATATATATATATTTATATCATATGTAAGAAAAAACAATCCAATCTGCCAGCAACTTGTGTAGATGGAAAATGTCCTTTTATTGGAAAAGCAGTACACAAAGGTGTATCTCTACTCCATTCAGCCACTAAAGCTATGTGGGATGAGTGGGGTTAATTCCTTGCAATCCTGAGGGCAGACAGCACTAGGGTAGATGGCTCTTTTCTCCTGGGTAAAGCACATGTCAGTAAAACTACTGTGTGTTGTGTTTGGGAAGATATGCAGTAGGCCGAGCTCTCTGTAGGTAGGAACCTGTGTTGTAGGTAGTGGCCAGACGGCTAGGATTTTATTTTGTATTGTTTATTTATACAGTCGTGTGATTATTTTTTTATTTTTTTTTTTTTAGATTGCTCAAACCTGTTACTTGCCACAGGTGAGTTTTAACAAGCATCACATGCTTAAACAAACTTATTTACCCCCAAGTTTGAAAAGGTGCCAACGATTTTGTCTGGCCCATTTTTGGGGTTTTGCGTGAAATTATGTACAATTTACCTTTTTTTACTCAGTTTTTTTTTTTTTTTTGTGTTGTTCCAATACACACAAAAGAAATAAACGTGTATAACAAAACATGTGTAATTTCAATAATTTTCTGGGAGAAATACTTCATTTTCAGGAAAAATTTCAGGGGGGCCAACAATTCAGGCCATGACTGTATATATGTACTTGCACATATAGAGAAATGTT